>JAVTVJ010000086.1:0-329312 GCA_034509425.1 Eopsaltria australis | reverse complement strand
GCAGTGTCATAAGTAGTTCACCTTAAAACAAGATCTCCTTGAGGTATGCATCGGGTCTCTCCATCTTTTTGCATTACCTACCAGGTGCAGCCTGGTCCCTGAGCAAAGACAACCCCCCGGATGGGACTGTCTTTACTTGAGGCAGAGTTTACCCAAACAGTCTTTCCTAGCATACCTCTCATGTGTACTGCTGGAACTTTATCTCTATCTGTTGTTCGCAAGGGGTCAGAGTGGGCAGGCCCGGCCCGGCTGGAGGAACCTCGGGTGTTCACTAACCATGGTTTGGCGCCGTTTGGCTAAATTGTCTCCAGTTGGCTTGAACGTCCCGCCACCCAGTGCTTTCAAGGTGGTTTTGAGCAGGCCATTGTACCGTTCAACTTTCCAAGCTGCTGGTGCATGATAAGGGATATGGTACACCCACTCGATGCCATGTTCCCTAGCCCAGGTGTTTATAAGGCTATTTTTGAAATGAGTCCCATTGTCGGATTCAATTCTCTCGGGGTACCATGTCTCCAAAGGACCTGTTTTTCGAGGCCCAGGATGGTGTTCCGGGCAGTGGCATGAGGCACAGGGTAGGTCTCCAGCCATCCTGTGGTGGCTTCCACTATTGTGAGAACATAGCGCTTGCCTTGGCGGGTCTGGGGCAGTGTGATGTAATCAATCTGCCAAGCCTCTCCATACTTGTATTTGGACCACCGTCCACCATACCATAGAGGCTTTACCCGCTTGGCCTGTGTGATCGCAGCGCACGTCTCACAATCATGGATCACCTGGGAGATACTGTCCATGGTTAGGTCCACCCCTCGGTCTCGTGCCCACTTATAGGTGGCATCTCTGCCCTGGTGGCCTGAGGCCTCATGGGCCCATCGGGCTAGGAACAGCTCCCCTTTGTGTTGCCAGTCTAAATCTATCTGTGCCACCTCTATCTTTGCGGCGTGATCTACTTGCTTGTTGTTCTGGTGTTCTTCGTTAGCTCGGCTCTTAGGGACATGGGCGTCTACATGGCGGACCTTTATGGGTAGCTTCTCTACCCGAGTGGCAATGTCTTTCCATTCATCAGCTGCCCAGATTGGCTTTCCTCTACGCTGCCAGTTGGCCCTTTTCCACCTTTCCAGCCAACCCCATAGAGCATTGGCTACCATCCACGAATCAGTGTAGAGATAGAGCTTTGGCCACTTCTCTCTCTCAGCAATGTCCAGGGCCAGCTGAACAGCTTTGAGTTCAGCAAATTGGCTCGACCCACCCTCTCCTTCAGTGGCTTCTGCAACCTGTCGCATGGGGCTCCACACAGCTGCTTTCCACTTTCGGTTCATCCCTATGATGCGACAGGAGCCATCAGTGAAAAGGGCGTAGCACTTTTCTTCATCTAGCAGTTGATTGTATGGTGGAGCCTCCTCAGCCCGGGTCACTTGTTCTTGCTCCTCTTCATCAGTGAGACCAAAACTCTCACCTTCTGGCCAGTTCGTAATTATTTCTAGGATCCCAGGGCGGTTCGGATTTCCAATGCGGGCGCGCTGTCTGATAAGTGCGATCCACTTACTCCATGTGGCATCGGTGGCGTGGTGGGTAGAGGGAGCCTTTCCTTTGAACATCCACCCCAGCACTGGTAGTCGAGGTGCCAGGAGGAGTTGTGCTTCAGTGCCAATTACCTCGGAGGCGGCTTGAACTCCTTCATAGGCAGCCAAGATTTCCTTCTCTGTGGGGGTGTAGTTGGCTTCGGACCCTCTGTAACTCCGGCTCCAGAATCTCAGCGGTCGGCCTCGAGTCTCTCCAGGCACCTTCTGCCAAAGGCTCCAGGACAAGCCCTTGTTCCCGGCTGCAGAGTAAAGCACATTCCTCACCTCTGGTCCCGTCCTTACTGGGCCAAGCGCTACTGCGTGAGCAATCTCCTGCTTGATCTGGGCGAACGCTTGTTGCTGTTCAGGGCCCCAGTGGAAATCGTTCTTCTTGCGGGTAACCAGGTAGAGAGGGCTCACAATCTGGCTGTACTCTGGAATGTGCATCCTCCAAAAGCCTATGGCCCCTAGGAAAGCTTGAGTTTCTTTTTTGTTAGTCGGCGGAGACATCGCAGTGATCTTATTGATGACCTCCGTGGGAATCTGGCGCCGTCCATCTTGCCATTTTACCCCCAGGAACTGGATCTCTCGAGCAGGTCCCTTGACTTTGCTTTTCTTGATGGCAAAACCGGCTTCCAGGAGGATCATGATGATCTTCTCTCCTTTCTCAAATACCTCTGCTGCCGTGTTCCCCCACACAATGATGTCATCGATGTATTGGAGATGCTCTGGAGCCTCACCGTTTTCCAGTGCAGCCTGGATCAGTCCATGGCAGATCGTGGGGCTGTGCCTCCACCCCTGGGGTAACCGATTCCAGGTATATTGCACACCCCTCCAGGTGAAGGCAAACTGAGGCCTGCACTCCGCTGCCAGAGGGATGGAGAAGAACGCATTGGCAATGTCAATGGTGGCATACCATTTTGCTGCCTTGGACTCCAGCTTGTACTGGAGCTCCAGCATGTCTGGCACGGCAGCACTCAATGGTGGAGTCACTTCATTCAAGCCACGATAGTCCACAGTCAATCTCCATTCCCCTTCAGACTTGCGCACAGGCCAGATGGGGCTGTTGAAGGGTGAGTGGGCTTTACTGACCACTCCTTGGCTTTCCAGGTCGCGGATCATCTTGTGGATGGGGATCACGGCGTCTCGATTCGTCCGGTACTGCCGGCGGTGCACTGTCGAGGTGGCAATTGGCACTTCTTGCTCTTTTACTCTCAGGAGTCCCACCACATTTGGATTTTCCGATAGTCCAGGCAAGGTGTTCAGTTGCCTGATGCCCTCTGCCTCTACAGCCGCTATTCCGAAAGCCCACCTGAGTGCCATTGGGTCTTTGTAATAGCCATTCCGGAGGAAGTCTATGCCCAGAATACATGGGGCCTCTGGACCAGTCACAATGGGGTGTTTCTGCCACTCCTTCCCGGTCAGGCTCACCTCGGCTTCCAACCAAGTTAATTGCTGTGATCCCCCTGTCACCCCGGCAATAGAAACAGGTTCTGCCCCCACATGTCTCGATGGAATTAAGGTACACTGCGCACCAGTATCAACTAACACTTCATATTTTTGTGGCTCTGATGTGCCAGGCCATCGGATCCACACTGTCCAAAAGACCCGGTTTTCCCGTGCCTCTTCCTGGCTAGAGGCAGGGCCCCTCTAGCTCTGGTTATCATTTCTTCCCTGGGCATACATAGTAGAGGTCCCCTCGAGGGGATCTAACAGATCGTCCTCCTTTCTGTAATACCTGGCATCGTGGTCACAGGAGGCTGAGGCTACCTTCACTTTAGTAGACCCCCCTGCCTCGGTTAGTCTTTCCCTCCTTGAGTTGCTGTACCCGTGCTGCCAGGGTAGCAGTGGGTTTCTTATCCCACTTCCTCATGTCTTCTCCGTGATCACACAGGAAGAACTACAGCTCAGATCGTGGGGTGTACCCTCTCTCCCTGGCTGGGGGGCGCTGGGCTCTGACTCTGGGGCTTGTGACTCGCACTGGTGCCGCACTCATCAACCTCATCTCCTCTCTCACCTCCCTCATCATCTCCTCTCTGAGGTCTTTGAACACAGCAGAGACCTGAGCCTGCATTGGGCCACTGATCATACTATCATAATTCCTGAGTTTGGTGGCTATGGAGCCCACTGTCTCTCGGTTGTCATCAGCATTAATTGTTGCAATGAAGATGGTGTATTGGGAGGGCCCTAGCTTTGCCAGGTTCCACAACATTGCCCTGTACACTTGACCTTGTCGGGGTCATTATCATGTTGTCCATCCCTCCCAAAGAGTACCTCCAATACTGCCACCTCCCTCAGCTGTTGGATTCCCTCCTCAAGAGTCTTCCATGGTCTTCTATGATGGTACTCCTGCATTCTCTCCCTGTTGACAAACCTCTCTCTTACACTTATTAAAAGCCGTTCCCAGAGAGACAGGGGCCCGTCGTCTCTTCCGAATACCTGATCTACCCCCGAGTCGTGGGACAAGGGTCCCATCTGCCTTGCCTCGATACTATCCAGCTGCACGCCCATACCCATAAGGTCCCAGACTCGAAGTAACCAGGTTGTAAAAGGCTCATTACCCCGTCGCACAATGTCTTTTTGTAGATTACGGAGACTGTCATACCCCAGGGACTCGGTAGTGATTTCAATCCTTGACCTCCCTACTGGTTGAGAGGGTCCTGCTTCCCCATCATTACTCACTGGCTGCTCTGGTTTGACCTTAGTCTTCCTCTTTTCCACAGGGGCAACTGCTACTGGCTGTGGCTGCCCCTCTGATCTGACTGGAGTCTGAGCGGTTATAATGTCTCTGGGTTTTTCTGCTGCCCCATTAGACTCTCCCTCTTTGGGGTAGGGGAAGGGTTTCCCACCAGCTGGGCAAGTGTATTCCTTCAGCACTTGGCCCATCTCGCGTATCTCTTTCACCAGGACTCCCACCCAGTCTGGGTGGGTTGTTTCTGAGGTGGGTTGTGGGACTGGGTCAGACTCTGTAGCAACATCCCTAGTGTCTGGGGCAATGTCAGGTTCTGGGATGGTGTCTCTAGTTTCTGGGGCCATGTCAGGTTCTGTGGCAGCATCCCTAGTCTCTGGGGCCGTGTCAGGTACTGAGGCCTCATCTCTATTGTCTGAGGTAGGTGTCAGGGTGGTTATCTAAGTCAGACCTCCTTTATCCCTGAATGCTAAATAGAGTAGGACTATCAGCAATGCCAGCCACTGTATGGTATCATTCGCATCTAGGGAAGATTTGAACCCCTCAAAGATTGGCAGGATAGGCCCAAAGAGCTGGGTGAAGGGTTGTGAGAACATTTCTTTTGGTGTCACTTCCTCGCAGTAGGTACCATTATTAAAGTAACCCTGAAAACATGTCATTAGTGTGTGGTAGCTCTGAATCCACATGCCTGCCTTCCAGAGGAAGTTGAAAATCCATGAATTCCTCACCTTATCGACCTATGACACAAACTGTATAACAGCCACTGTAGCCTTAGTTATAGGGCCCATGTTTAGATACGGGGCTGCAAATGGGAGAGAAACAGCTGTGACCACTTGCCATACGAACCGGAATAAGATAGACCACATGGTGCAACTTAATGAGGTTCCTATATCTAGCACACAAAAAACTGCGTTACTCAAGAACTGTTATCCTTTTTCCTCTCGATGCCCTCGTGCCCCACATTGGGCGCCAAAATCTGTCTTGGTTTGAAGGACAGGTGTCTGTTAAGGAAGGCAGGAGCCTCCCTTGGAATGGGAAACTGTAACCCCTCTCCCTCCAAGTTATTATAAATTTGAAATCAAGAGGCTCTCAGGCAAAGATATGGGAATAGGAATAACAGTTCTTTACTACTATCTAAAACAAAGGATAACAAATAACAACAACTATAACGTTGACCAACAAACAGAACCAGAAACCCAGTGGCAGCCTGCTCGGCTTCAGGCACCTTTTCTCTTTGGTGCAGTTCCAGTCACAGCCTGCAGGGGCGCTCTGGGTGCGATGATTCCCCGGTGGCTGCAGGGGGCGCTCCGGCGTGAGCTCAGGTAGCACACGGCGAATGGCGACTGCCCGAAGCACGGAGGGATGGAGGAGAGCCCTTGCTCCACAGACCCTCGGGAGGGGCAGCTGGTGTTGGTGCCACAGCAGGATCCCCGAACACAGGGAGCTGGGACAGTAAGGGGTCTCCACGTGCAGGGAAAAACCCCGCTACAATGTAGCGGAGAAAAGCAGGCTGGTGGCAGGCAGGTCGGCTCCGGATGGCGCAGAGGGCAGAGACTCACAGCAGACAGACCGGTGGCTCCGCGCTGGCTTCTCAGGGGCCGTGGGTTCAGCAGACAGCAGCTCCGACCGTCCAGCTCCGAGGGTCCCGAGCAAGAGGGCGTGACCTCCCCCCTGCCCTTGCTTTTCAGTCTCTCCAAATCTTGCGTTGTCAGCCCGGCTTCCATGAGGGGCAATTCTACCCCACCCTGCCAAGGAGAAAGGCTCTACCCTTGTGCTTTGTTTCTCTTAAGTACCCAGTCATTTGTGTCTTAGCAACCCATGGGAGAAAAATTCCTGAGGAAAAGAACTAGATCCAACCTTCAACAACATGATTCTTGGTCTCCAAATTGTATCAGCCAGGGCTGTGTGACTCATAATTTGCACAGTGTCACTTTGTCACACGAGTCAGATGGCTCTGCAGGACAAACCCAGCACAATTCATCTCAGCTTCGATGTATCTCAGAGTGGGGACCTGGTGGAGCTGGAGAAGGTGCAGAGGAAGACAGCCAAAGTCAAGGGGATGGAGCAGCTTCCTCACAAAGAGAGGCAGAAAGACTGAAATTCCCCTGCAGTTTGGAGAAAAGGCAGCTGTGCAGGGATATGACTGAGGTGTGCCTGTCCACAAAGGTGGTGGGTCAAAGAACAAAGTTATCCATGCATCCCTCAATACTGTAACAAGTACAGCAACACAAGAGCTGCTTCTTGGGGGGATTCACGAGCTGAAGCTGCCAAGCACTGCTGCCAAGGGTGCTCTGCCTGGGGACATGACAGCACCAGGGAGGCAACCAGGCCTCCCAGGCCATTCTGTGGTTCTATGGCACCATCATAGACTGGCCCACCTTGGTTTTGGTTTGAACAATCCATGTCAGATCCCACATCCCTGCTCATGGGCTTGGACTACTACATGGATTCTTTGGCACTCACACAGCAGCTGGGCTTCCCAACATCAGAAATGCCATGAATTAAAAGTGGTGGGATGAGTAGAATTCTATTACTTTCATTAGTAGAATGAAAGAACCTCAAAAAGACAGTAAATCTAATTTAATCTAAATTAATTTCTGTAGGCTGAGCTATAGGACATTCTTGTGCCCATTTCTTTGGTCAGAAGCAGATGTCAAGGAGTTCGTTAAATATCACACAGCCCTCCACAGTGTCTTCTACCTCCTCAGCTTGCTTTCCTGCTTTCCTCACACAGCTTTAAATTGCTTGAAGGAGCTTCTCTTTCTCATCTTTGCCTTCTCCTTTCACTCCTCTGTGCCCTTTCACACTCTGAATATGCATTGGAACCTGACAGATCCCTGCTATGCAACAGGACCTTGACTTTTTTCTTCCTTTTTAAAATATTTTCTTCTTTTGTACCTGCAAATTACTGTGGGTGTGATTTTCCATCCTCAGTTATAGGGGAGGATAATTTGTGCCTCTCACAGGGCTTAGCAAAACTGCAGGCACTGGTTCCTTTGTGCCCAGTTCTGGAAAACAAAATGCACCTGCAATTATGTGTCCATGGGTGCAAATTATAAGGATAATACTTGGACAAGACTGGGAATTTTCCAGTGAGATGGATTTTTGCTAGAAAACAAAGAAAACAAAACTGATGCACCTGAGCTGAAGGGTTTCTGTGGGAATTTTCACACCAGTTTCAACAGCAATGGCATTCCTGGGAAAATCCACACAACATGATAATCAGTTTGTCCTACCTCAGAATAGCAAGCATTCAGAATTCAGAGCATTTTCCTAAGATGAGGGAGCCAAAGTGAAATCCTACTGGGCCTAATTGACTCTGAGGTCTCACATCTCCAGTGCATGCCCAGCCTGGGAGGCTTCCAATGACTCCTTCAATGTCTTCATTTGAAGTTGCCTCACTCAGCTCAGTCTGTCTGCCTCAGCACTCACAGGACCTAGTAAGATTGAAGTTCACAGCTGGGCTTTAATTAAAACAAGGCAAAGTCAGGCCTCCCTTCAGACTGAAAATGGTATCAAACTTTTCAAGTCCCAAACACATTATGCATCACCCTGTGCATCCCGTCTTATTGAGGCAAATCCAAAAAAAAAAAAATAAAATTCAAATATCTGTCAATAACTGTAAATAACTTTGAAATTCAGGCAGGGTTAGTCCAGATGGGTCAAGGTGCTCCATGAGTATGCTGTGGGCCTTTTTTCCAGTAAGAGGAAACACACAGGCATTATTTTTCTCCAAGTGAGAAAACAGTGCACATATTTTGCAACCCATTTCCCTCTTACAGACTGTAATCACGTGAGAAGAAACCAACAAATAGCCCTGGCCAGCTGTAGTGAAAGGAAACCTGGTAGTGAAGCTGTATGAAGAACTGTCTGTAGCTCTATGCTGAGCTCCCATTTCCTTTTCCATGCTGCAGCACAGCTGAGCTTGGAGGTGAGGCCAAGGCAGGCAGTGAGACCTGTCTCTCACAGAGCTGCTGATGCAGGTCCTTCATCATGAATGTCCTCTCTTAGATTCAAAAATCCTAGTCCACATCCAGGACCAGGTACCAGGGCACTTTCCCCACTGATGCTGCAAACTAATCCTGACCTACTTGTAAATATGGCAGTGAAAAGCTTTGGTGAAAGGCATGAGGAGCTTGGAAGGACCTTTTTTTTTTAGTGTGTGTGGTAAGAGCCTCTTGCTTCAAAAGAACTGATCTCAACAGGAAGAATCTTAACTTGGCTGAGTCCTCTGAGCCTCATTGCTCGGTGACAGATGACATTTCTCAGCCTTGTCAGAAAAGAACACTAAATTGAAGCTCTGTCTCATTCTGCTTCATTAGGACATAATGAGGCAAAATCACAGGGTTTGCTGGCACTGCTCAGGAATTCAGCACTGTGACTGTCCTCAAAGCCAGCCAAGTAAGAGAGCCACCAGCCCCTCTTGCGACACCTGGCATGGGCTCTTCGGCAGTGCAGAAGATCCACTCAAGCTTTCTCTGGAATACTAAAGAAATCCTAAATGGCCCCAAAGGGACCAGGGGCAAACAGAGCAGATGTAGCAGCTGAAGGACACAGGAGCAGAGTTGCTCCAGTCCTGCTGGAGGCGTGCAGGGGGCGTTAATGGGCCCCATGTGCTGCAGGAATGCAAAGCTCTGTGTGGGCTGGGAGATTTATGCTCTTGACATTGGGGGGATTTCCTGGCTAAGAGCTGATTGCTATGGACTGTGTCTCTGCTCTGAATTACTGTGACTTTATTGAACAGCAAACCTGAGGAAGCAGCAAAGCTGGAGATGGACGCTCGTCCTGTGTAAGGACTGGTTTAACCTCGCTGGTTTAACCTCGCATTTCTGAGGATGTGGAGCAAGAATTGTCTTTGTTTAATGAAGTTTGCGTTTAGTTGTTATTTAAGTGTCATTAAAAGATGAGACTGGTCTCATGGTTGTTTTCTATTTTATGTGTTCCACAAGGCCCAGCAGTGAAGATATGTAGGAACAGAATAAAACTATAGTGGTTTCCCAGTCCTCAATAAAGTATGAGATGTGCTGAGCCACAGATGGTATCTTTATATTTTAGCAACCTTCAGTCATTTCAGTGATTTTTATGATTTTTTTCATTAATGAACTCATGTAAACTGCTGGCAACCCAAACATCCCATAAGTCAACAAAACATTGTGGTGAACTATCTACTTTCCTTTGATTTGTACTTGCTGTTTGGCAATACTGCACCTCCTACACGATATTTAGGTGTTGTGTGGACTGTAGTGTAGTTTAATTGACAGAATTATATACTTGAGACCAACATCAGAGATTCAACTGTTCCATTTTTTGTTCATCTTGGACTGTGACCACCACACCTGAAGTTGAGCTCCCCATGGGGAAAGAACTGATGTGTTTGAAGGATCTGCTTGAGGTGAGATCACCTGAAGACACAGACATTCAGTCATAAGCTCAAGGCCTTTATCTGTGTAACCCAGTGAGACACTTGACAAAGGTTTGGATGCTCAAACAGTGAGGAAACATGAAAGCAGATAGAGTGACATACTCCAAAAGGAAAGGAAAACTATGAGAAGAAATTGAGTGGCTCTGAAAAGATCTGGCGAAGACACATGCACAGAGGTACAATAATAGGTGGAGATGTCAGTGGGATGGAGGGAGGAAAAAGCAGCATAAAGTTCAGTGATTTGGTTTGTGCCTGTGACTTAGGTCTGTGCTTAGCTTGCAATAGTTTGGTTTGAATATTTACACAGAATAAATAAAATCACAGATCATAAGGAAGACAAAACCTGAGGAAAACAAGGCCCCTTCGGAAGGGACCTCCCCCTCTGGCCACCACATGGTTAACAGAACCTTTATTCCCCAGCCCTTTATTAACACAGAGTTGTCAGGCTCCAATGTGAACCTTGAACACCTTTGGTTCATTCCTGTGGTTCCCTGAACATTCAAACAAGACAGAAATTTAGTCAGGTAACTTATTTAGGAAAGCTTTCTCCTCTTTCCCGTGCTACTCACATTGCAGTATATTGCTGGCATTGTTTAAAGTGTTACTGGCCAATAATATTGCTTTGTGCATTACAAATAGAAATCAGGCAGCAAATGGAATTAAATGTGGACTGAAAGGCACGAATTCCTGAGCAGAACAGTCAGTGTGTCTGACAGGAAATAGACAAACTTTGTTAAGTTTGCCCAGGACCAGCCTAATTTGATCTTGGAGTTTTGTTTTGTTTTTTTTAAAATGCGGTTTTACATGTCTACAAAATGTAACAGCTACTTGAAACTGAAAACAAAGCCAACAAAATAAGATCTCTCCAGGGCATTCCAAATTATTTAAATCTGAGCTTTTCCAGCATTTCTGTGCAACAGATAACAGTAAACAGTAGGTTAAAAATATACAGCATTAGGGTTATACAGGCAAATAATAACAGCAGGCATTTGTGAAGGACAGATTAGAAACAAATCCCTGACCTGGATGATGGGATTGAGTGTACCCTGATAAAATTTGCCAACGACACCAAAGTGGGTGGGGAATTGGACACTTTGGAAGGGAGAATCACCCTGCAGGAAGACCTGGATAGGCTGGAAGGGTGTGCTAACAAGAACCTTGTGACGGTCAGCAAGGACAGGTGTAAGGTCTTGGACCTGGGAAAACACAATCCAGGAGTGCAGCACAGGCTGGGACCAGCCCAGCTGGGGAGCAGCTCTGGGGGAAGGGGCCTGGGTGGGCAACAAGCTCAGGATGAGTGAGCTCTGTGCTGCTGCAGCAAAGAAACAACAAGATGCTGGGCTGCACCAACGAGGGCATCACCAGCAGAGAGGAAAAAGTCATCATCCCAAGTACTCAGCACTTGTCAGGCCACACCTGGAATTCTGTGTTCTGTTTTGGTCCCCACATCAAAAAGAGGTGTGGGCAGGCTAGAGAGAGTGCAAAGAGGGGCCACAGAGATGATCCAAGGACTGGGAAGCCTGTTATGTGAGGAAAGGCTGAGAGAGATGGGTTTGTTCAGCCTTGAGAAGGCTTAAGGAAGACCTTATCACCATGTTTCAGTATTTAAAAGGTGGCTACAAAGATGGAGACTTCCTTTTACAAGGAGTCACATAGAAAAGATGAGGGGTGATGGGTACAAGTTATTCCTGGGGGGAGATTCCAACTGGACACAAAAGGAGAACTTTTCATAATGAAAACAACTAACCATTGAAATCATCTCCCCAGTGAAGTGGTGAATTCCTACACATTAGAGATTAAACTGGACAGGGTCCTGGGCCATCTAGACCATGCTTTTGCCAAGAGAAGTTGGATGAGATGATCCTTGAAGTCTTTTCCAACCTGGTGTTCTATGATTCTAGAATTCTATTCTTTAAACTATGTAAAATATCAACTGTGCTGCAATTCTGCAGCGTGCTGGTGGGGAATTGCACCCATCTTTCAGGATTTTCCATCAGGTTCTGTACTACAGAGGCATCTATCACATAAAATATGGAGCAGATGAACTTTTTAGAGTCTTCAGCTTATTTTTTTAAATGTTGATTAATTTTATAAGGTTTTTTTACTTTTGCTTCCAGTTGCAACTTTCACAAGTACATTGTGAACATTTTTGGAGACAATTAGAGTGAAGAATGTCGAGTTTCCAACAGTGTCTGTCATTTTCTGCTGGGGTAGCAAGGTCTTTTGGAAGATTAGGATTAATCTTTCCTGCTTCCTGGCTCCTAAAGATAGCATCCAAGCTCTCCCCTAACTGCACTGCAAGTTCATTCCACTGCTAAAAGCTCTCCTTATCAAAGATCTGTTCATACCCCACCCTCTCTTTTTCCTCAGCTTGCTTCCTCTTTGGTATTTTAGAACAAGATTTAGCCACCCGGACAGTTTTCTTATCAATACTCAGCATCACTGAGTTGCAAGAATCCAGGCTGGTAACAGCTAACTGGAGGTTCCCTCTACAGGCATCTTTGGGGCTTTTTGTAAACCCCTAAAATCAGAAAATACTGGATTAGGATAACATATTTTTAAGTTTTGTATTGCAAGCCTTGGAACATTTTCATTTTCTTCATGAGATTTACATCAGAGGTCTCTTGGAGAATGTATTTCCTCTGAAAACACATTTTGTTTTGGAGAAGCCCAGCTTTTCTCTTCAGTTCTGGAAATTCAGGAGGAACCAATGCCACTTTTGCTTTGCTGGAAAAATCTATTGCTAACACTACTTGGGGAGGAAGAGCTGCATGTAAATCCCTGGAGGGACACAGAGATCTGAGCTCTTTAACTTAGCTGGGCATGGACCTGCCCTGCTCTGAAAACCCAGCATGCCAAAACGCCTTTTCAAGCAAGGTGCTCCCATTTTCCCACTTTGTGTAACAAAGGAAGAGGATTGAGAGCTGACACTCAGCAGGGGTGCATCCCTGAGGCACTGAAATCACAAACAAGATCTGAGTCAGGCTCAGGACTCTGCTGAAGTCAAAGAGGGTCCTGTGCAGACCCAGGCACCTGGAGCTTATTCTATGGTCACAGCCCAGATTGATGTGCATGATCCCACACTGTGGCAAAGCTCCCATTGATCTTCATTATGCAGGATGAGGATGTGAGTGAGCTGGGACTGAGGAAACACTTAAAGCACAAGAGATCTTTATAAGTATTTTAATTCCAACCCCTTGCTTTAAAGTTGTAACCATGATCCACTGTGGGGATGGATGAGGCCTGAAAGCCTCTTGGACATGGACTTAGAAGCGATCAGAGTTTACCCTTGAGAAAGCGCCATGAGAAAGTAATGGTATGAACACCTGCAGTCACAGTGAAGGACAGCCAAGAAAATAATCAAGGAAGATGTTTGCACCCGACCAAGAGATGGCCTTGCTGAAGAGCATCAAGAATGTGGTGGAGGACTTATAGTGTATAGTTAACTGCTTGTGTAGCTTGTTAGGATGTGCTGGGAAAAGTTCTTGTTATGTAGACAGCCTTGGTGTTGTTTGTCACGCAGCCAATAATAGCATATCACAGTAGCTGGGAAAAAGGGTATAAAGATGTTAGCACAGACAAATAAAGGACTTCTTCTTTGTCCTTGGACTACTCGCGTGTCGTGTGTCCATCTCTACTGCGACAATCCACCACAGTAATTTATGCAGCAGATTGATGGTAAAAGTATTGCACAGTCAGTGTGATATTGCAAATGGGAATTTAATAATTGCTGATTATTTTAGAAATGTTGTCTTGTAAAAAAAGACATAGGAATAAGTGATAATCAAGGGTGAAGGGATTACTGCTGTTGATTTAAAAGCTTGCTGAGGCAGATTCGAAATCCCAAAGCCAGAGCATTTCTTTTAGCAAATAAAAATGCAAAGAAGAGCAGACTGGTGGAGTCTTGTTCAAACAACTGGCAGGCAAGTAGCAGTAAATCATGAAAAAAACCATTTCCTAAACTTTTTCTTTTAATAAATTAAGTGCTGTTTGTAAAATAGCTTGGGAGAACATGTTAACACAGAACTGCTAGCTAGATAACAAGCCAAATCCATCCCTGCATTTCGGCCCAGTTGCACCAGGGATGAATTTGGCTCTGTCTCTCTACAAACATGAATCAAGCTGTTTGCATTTTGTCATTACACTATCCCTGACCCAAGAGTATACATTTCCTTGGCAACAGCAATCAAAAGCCTGACAGAAACACTACACATTATCTGCATAATTTTTTCTTCCTTAGCAAAAGTCGTATTTTCCCACTCCTACCCCTCCCTAAGTAAGGAAGATTAAGGGGCCCATCCAGTTTCCTGTGAAACTGAAGATAAAAATTCCTCTGGTTTTGACAGCAACAGCAGTGCTTTCTTCATTTAGTGATTATTTACTTTATTGATGGCTAAGCCAGGCAGCAGTCCCAGCTCTGTTGGCTCTGTGCTTGGCTTATAAAACTTCTCTTGTCCATGGCCATGTCCATTCTCTTCCAAAGAAAAGAGGAAGGCGGATGCACCAGGGATGCACTGGGAGCCTTCTGGGCTCCCAGGTGTTTGGGGGAGATGCCCCTCTACTAATAGGGGTTTCTTTGGGAAATTCACCAAAAATAAGAGCTGCGTGGATATTTTGGGACCGCATGTATCTAGTTAACTAAGAGATTCACTGTATCACTCGTGGGTTTATTCTTTATAGAAGATTTTTATGAATTCAAACCCTCTTCCAAACCCTTACCAGACTTCTCTTCCTGATTCAATGCAATCCAAGACTAAATAAGGTGTATAGCTCATAATTGCAGGAATGTCCATCTTGCCTTTTCTCAGCTAGATATTCCAATTAGAGTGAGAGAATTTGCACGTTCATAAGTTATAATGTACAAGGTAATATTTAGTGGGCATCAGCAAACCTCTGCTCAGAGCAGTGCAGATTCCAGTCCCCATCTATAAGGAATTTTCCATGCAAAAGAGTTTAGTCCTGTCAAATTCTCTTTTCAGAGGAAACCCCATGAGTGTTTCAGGGTTTATGCTCCCAGGTTTTTGGCAATTGCTGCATCTGAGGGTGGTGTATTGATTCCATTGTAGAGAGCTGAGCTGTTGACAATGCCAACTCTAATGAACACGCACCTCTGCTGGAGATAAAACTTGCCTCTGCTCACTTGGGATGGCTGAGCCTCACTTGTAGCCTTTCAGCTGTCTTTGCAAGGGAAATGACCAGAGTAATTTCACCCACTGCAGTCAGGGGTTCAAGAGGAGTGTTGTTATTGGCTGCATCTGAGAAACCCACCAAGGTGCCCTGTGAAGCTTTTACCTGACTAATGGTAAGAAAAATAGCAAGAGACAAAAGCAAGATCTGTTTTCCTCCTGCCTTGCGTGTTTGCATGGCAACATGATAACCCCACTGCCAGAATCAGCAGCCCTTTTCCATTAGCAAAACTAAGCAGTCATTACCACCACACCGAAAAAGAGCCCAAATCTGCTTTTTACAGCTTCTGAGAGACAGGCTGCAGGGGGGAGGTGGATTTTCCACATCTGTTTCCTCCATCCACCTCTCGTTTGCTGCTGCAGGTCAGGAAACACATTGCTCCCTGCACCAACCACTGACCCTCTGGGAGCCAGCCTGCGAGCAGGGCTGGAAGTCCTTCACACTTCATCTGGTGGAGCTTTGAAAACATGGATTGCTATTAAACCCAGCCTGACTTGCTGTGTCAAGGCAGCAGTCTGAGCAGAAAGTGTGATTACTTTGATTATAGTAAAGAGAAAAGGAAAGGGCAAAAAAAAAGTCAGTGAAGGGAAGGGAAAACAATGGAACCCAGCCTGACCAGCTTTGTTTCAAAAGCTGTGCATGTCAGTGTGAGGAGTTGGCTCCTTCACAGGTATGCCCTGGCTGTTCTTCCACACTGAACTGCAGATCAGTTCTACCAAGACTCCCCTTATGGCCCACCTCTCTCTGCTTCAGGGTGTCCTCTCTGTAGGAGGAGCTATGTTTGACTCTTTCCTGCTGTGAACAGAGCCCTAGAAGTCATCACCTGATTCCATGTCGTGGGTTGACCCCGGCCAGGTGCCAGGTGCCCACTCAGTCACTCTATCACTCCCTCTCCCACTGGGAGAGGGGAGAGGATAATATTGAAAAAGACTATCAGGGTAAGAAAAGGCAGATTTATTACAGTGGGAAAAAATAGAACAAGCAAGTTGAAAGTTGCGCGCGCAAGAGCAGAAGGGAAAACAATCAATCTCTACTTCCCATCAGTAGCGATGTCCGGACACTTTCTGGGAAGCAGGGCTTCAGCACGCGTGATGGTTGTTCAAGGAGGCAAACATGGACCAGCCCTGAGTGCCTCCTCCTCCTCCTCTCTTCCTTCCCTTATATATCTGAGCTGATGTCATATGGTATGGAATATCCCTTTGGCTGACTGGGGTCAGCTGGCCTGCTGGTGTCCCCTCCCAGGATCTTGCCCACCCCCATCCCCTTCAGTGGGGGAAGGAATGTCAGAGGGACAGCACTGCTTGGCAGTAGCCAAAACACTGCTCTGTTATCAACGCCAGCTACCAAAGCAAAGCACAGCAGTGTAAGGGCTGTGAGCTTTACCCCAGTCAGACCCAATACAATTTCCACCCCTTATTCCATACCATTTGCATCATGCTCAGAAATCCTTTCCTACTCACACATGCAGTTTAAGCTACATCCTTAAACCATCCCCATCACATTAACTACTATCTCCTGTCCTCTCGCATCCTTCCACGTGGTCTCCATTTCCAGCAGAATGTGGGGTCAGGGCAGGAGGAATAGTAAACTTGATTGTCGAGGACTGGCACCATCCCTGTTCATTGTGGCCTTTTTCTTGCCCCTTGCTGAAATTCATTCTTTGTCAGCTCATGTCCCTTCTGCTACTTACATCCTGCAACATACAACTTCCAACATGCATTATTCTTACCCCAAGGTTAAATCACCTTGGGGCACACACTGGGTCTCCCCATCCTCCCGCATTACCCACCAAGTGCACCCAGGTCCTTGGGCAAAGACAATCCCACGAATGGGTTTGCCCTTCCCCATGGGGGACGCAACCCACACTGACTTCCCCAGCCACTTTCCTATGTGTAGTGCAGGAACCTTGTCTCCCTCCACAGTGTCTAAGGGTTTCGTTTGGGCGGGACCAGGGTGGTTAACAGATCCTCTAGAATTGACTAGCCAAGTGGCTTCTGCCAAATTCACATCCCAATGCTTCCATGTCCCATTACCTAGTGCCCGTAGCATAGTTTTTAACAGTCCATTATATCTTTCAATCTTCCCAGAGGCCTGTGGGTGATAAGGAATATGATATATCCACTTAATACCATGCCTCTTTGCCCAGGAGTTAATAAGATTATTTCAAAAATGAGTCCCACTGTCTGACTCAATTCTATCTGGGGTTCCATGTCGCCACAAAATGTGTCTTTCAAGACCTGAAATTGTGTTCCGAGCCGTGGCGTGGTTTACTGGGTACGTTTCCAGCCAGCCAGTTGTGGCCTCCACCATGGTGAGGATGTAACTCTTGCCTTGGCATGTTCGTGGCAATGGCCCAATGTAATCAATTTGCCAGGCTTCACCATACTGGAACCCCAGCCACCGCCCTCCACTCCAAAGAGGCTTCACTCGTGTGGCTCGCTTGATGGCAGCGCATGTTTCACACTGATGAATAACCTGTGTGATGGCCTCCATGGTCAGATCCACCCCTCGATCACGAGCCCATCTGTATGTTGCATCCCTTCCAAGATGCCCTGATGTTTTGTGGGCCCATCGGGCTATAAATAGCTCACTCTTTCTCTCCCAATCTAGGTCCACCTGAGCTATTCCAATTTTGGTGGCCTTATCTACCCGTTCGTTGTTTTGATGCTCCTCAGTGGCACGACTTCTGGGCACATGGGCATCTACATGGCGTACTTTCACAGTCATGTTTTCTATCCGTGCAGCAATGTCTTGCCATAATGCAGCAGCCCAGATGGGTTTTCCCCTGCGCTGCCAGTTGGTTTTCTTCCACTGCTGCAGCCATCCCATAGGGCATTAGCCACCATCCAGGAGTCGGTATAGAGTATGGGCCACTTTTCTCTCTCAGCAATCTCTAGGGCTAGTTGGATGGCTTTCACCTCTGCAAACTGGCTTGATTCACCTTCCCCTTCAGCAACCTCAGTGACTTGTCGTGTGGGATTCCACACAGCAGCTTTCCACCTCCGATGGTTTCCTGTCACTCGACAGGATCCATCAGTAAATAAAGCATATTTTCTTTCGTTTTCTGGTAACTCGTTATATGGTGGTGCTTCTTGGGCGTGAGTCACCTTCTCAGACAGTGCTCCAAAATCTCTGGCTTCTGGCCAACTCAAAATCTCTTCTAGGATTCCTGGGAAGTTGGGTTTTCCCATTCGGGCTCGTTGTGTAATTAAGGCCACCCACTTACTCTATGTAGCACTGGTTGCATGATGCACGGAGGGAATGTTTCCTTTGAACATCCAGTGTAGGACAGGCAATCGTGGTGCCAAGAGGAGACATGCTTCTGTCCCAACAACTTCCGAGGCCACTCGAACCCCCTCATAAGCTGCTAGTATTTCTTTTTCAGTTGGAGTATAGTGGGCTTCTGATCCTCGGTAACTCCTGCTCCAGAATCCTAATGGCTGACCTCGGGTTTCTCCTGCGGTCCTCTGCCAGAGGCTCCAGGCGAGGCCCTGCTCCCCAGCTGCAGTGTAGAGTATATTTTGCACATCTGGTCCTGTCCGAACAGGCCCAAGAGCCACCGCACGAGCTATTTCTTGTTTGATTTGCTCAAAGGCCTGTTTCTGCTCAGGGCCCCACTTGAAGTCATTCTTCTTCCGGGTCACTCGATAGAGGGGGCCCACAAGTTGACTATAGCCTGGAATGTGCATTCTCCAGAATCCTACAAGGCCCAGGAAAGCTTGTGTTTCTTTCTTAGTAACTGGTGGAGACATATTGGCAATTTTGTCAACCACCTCTGTAGGCACATGACGGCGCCCATCCTGCCATTTTATTCCTAGAAACTGGATTTCCTGTGCAGGTCCCTTCACCTTACTTTGTTTTATGGCAAGACCAGCTTTCAGAAGAATTTGGATTATTTTCTTCCCTTTTTCAAAAACTTCTCCTGCTGTATCACCCCACACAATGATATCATCAATATATTGCAGGTGTTCCGGAGCTCCACCCTGTTCCAGGGCAGCCTGGATCAGGCCATGGCAGATGGTGGGGCTGTGTCTCCACCCCTGGGGCAGTCGGTTCCAGGTGTACTGGACACCCCTCCAGGTGAAAGCAAATTGTGGCCTGCACTCTGCCACCAGAGGGATTGAGAAAAATGCATTAGCTATGTCAATCGTGGCATACCATTTGGCTGCTTTTGACTCTAGCTCATATTGGAGGTCCAACATGTCTGGTACGGCAGCACTTAGAGGTGGTGTGACTTCATTCAGGCCCCGATAGTCCACTGTCAGCCGCCATTCCCCATTTGACTTCCGCACTGGCCATATGGGGCTGTTGAAGGGTGAGCGAGTCCTGCTGATAACTCCTTGGCTCTCCAGTCAACGAATTAGTTCATGGATAGGAGTCACGGAGTCCCGGTTGGTACGATACTGCCTTCGGTGCACTGTCCTGGTAGCAATCGGTACTTGTTGATCTTCCACCTGCAGCAATCCTACGATGAAGGGATCTTCTGAGAGGCCAGGCAGGGTGGATAACTGTTTGATCTTCTCTGTATTCACCGCAGCTATGCCAAAGGCCCATCGATATCCCTTTGGATCCTTAAAATACCCTCTCCTGAGGTAGTCGATGCCAAGGATACAAGGGGCCTCTGGGCCAGTCACGATGGGGTGCCTTTGCCATCTGTCCCCTGTTAAGCTCACCTCAGCTTTTACTAGCGACAACTCTTGGCATCCCCCTGTCACTCCAGAGATCCAGATGGCTTCTGCACTCTTGTGCCTTGATGGCATCAGTGTACACTGTGCACCGGTGTCCACTAAAGCTTTGTACTTCTGTGGATCTGATGTGCCAGGCCATCGAATCCACACCGTCCAGTATACCCGGTCATCCCTTTCCTCCTCCTGGCCGGAGGCAGGGACCCTCTATTCCTGTTCCTGGTCAGAGTATTCACTGTCTGACCTTTGTGATGCCAAATCAGAAGTTCCCTCCTCAGGACTGTAGGAAACAGTTTTAGTTTTCTTATATCTGGGAAATCGCTGATTGTCTTCTGGTCTTTCTGTGGTAACTACACTGACAGTCTTCTTGGGTGGCCCCTTCTTAACAGGTCTCTTCCCCCTCAGTTCTCGAACCCGGGCGCTCAGCTTAGAGGTGGGTTCACCATCCCATTTCCTCATGTCCTCTCCATGCTCACGCAGAAAAAACCAGAGCTCGTTACGTGGCCTGTTCTTGGGGGTTCCTTTCCCTCTGACTGGGGTTGGAGAGGAGCGATCTTTTGGGCTGCCTCTAAAAGTTGGGGTGGTGGCTCGCAGGGATGAGGGAGCACCCAGAGTTTCTTCTACATTTCGGAGCCAGGTGGACACCAACTCTACAGTTGGTGTATCCACTTTTGGGTAATAAAGTGCCGCCAAGCTGCTGGAATATGATGCTGGGGCTCCTTGGACCACCTTCCTCCACATGGCAAGTGTACAAGGGATATCCTCTGGATCTTTGGTGACTCTATCATCCTTTAGATCACTATAGACAATTTCCAGCACTGCTAATTCTCTCAAGTACTGGATACCTTCATCCACATTGGTCCACTTCCCTGGGGACTTTACAAGATCTTCCTTAAAAGGATATCTTGCCTTCACACTTGAAAGAAGCCGTCTCCAGAGGCTACAAGTTGCTCCTTCCTTTGCAAGTCCTCTTTCAATTTCCCGATCCCTAGCAAGGGATCCCAGCTGTTGGGCTTCATGACCTTCTAACTGCTGACTATCGGCCCCATTATCCCAGCATCGCAGCAGCCATGCAGGAATCCTCTCACCTGACTGGCGGCTGTAATCCTTTCGCAAGTCTCGAAGTTCGGATGGGGTCAGGGACCGAGTAACTTCGGTCTCCTGTTTAATCTGCCTCACTCCCTTCGATTCCTTTGCTGAGGGACCTGCCTCTTGATCTAGCCCCACCTCTTCTTCCTCTTCCTCTTCTTCTTCTTCTCTTACTAATCGGCCTGAAACTTGCCTTGTCCATTTTTTTTTTTCACTACTGGGGCAATTAATGTAGTTGTTGTGGTTTGGGTTCCTATCTCAGACATAGTTGTTATGGTTTGTATCCCTGCCTCAGCCACAGTTGTAGTTTGTGTCCCTGTCTCAGCTATAGTGTCCTCAGGCACAGTTTGAGTTCCTGCCTCAACCACAGTCCTCTGAGAATATTGAACAGAGGCCCGGTAGGCCCAGGCCAGCCCCCAGTACAGGGCGAGAAGCTGCTCGCATTCCTGAGAGTAAACGAGGCACCCTTCTGTCAGCCGACGGGCCAGTTTGTTAGGGTTATTTACCTCTTCAGGAGTAAACTCCCAGGCAACGGGAGGTGATAACCGCCCTAGGAACCTGCCCAAATCCTTCCATATACCTTTCCACCCAGGAACTGGGTACCTCAGGGCAGATTTTAACAGCTCCTCACCCAAGGGTCGTTTCCTTCTGTACCAGGGAGATGACAATTTCCATGAATTCCATAAGGTAACAACAGTGTTGGCTAATATTATTAATAATATCAGGAAGCTTATGTAAGGGTTGGCAATAATCACAGGAGCCTGCAGTAAAAGATCATCCATACTCAAATTCACCCAGGGCAGAGAGAAGGAGTTATATTCATTCACAGTCATTGTTTGTTTCAACATGTTCCCAAACATAGCAAAACAAAGATAAGCAGTGTGGCAGCCGAAGGCCGTATGCCACGCAGGAGTTTACTACTTGAGAGCTGCTATTGGTAATTACTAGAGCATGCAATATATGTATATATATATATAAAACTGCCTTTATCTCGCCCCACGTTCGGGCGCCAAAAGAGACTGTCGTGGGTTGACCCCGGCCAGGGGCCAGGTGCCCACTCAGTCACTCTATCACTCCCTCTCCCACTGGGAGAGGGGAGAGGATAATATTGAAAAAGACTATCAGGGTAAGAAAAGGCAGTTTTATTACAGTGGGAAAAATAGAACAAGCAAGCTGAGAGTTGCGCGCGCAAGAGCAGAAGGGAAAACAATCAATCTCTACTTCCCATCAGTAGCGATGTCCGGACACTTTCTGGGAAGCAGGGCTTCAGCACGCGTGACGGTTGTTCAAGGAGGCAAACATGGACCAGCCCTGAGTGCCTCCTCCTCCTCCTCTCTTCCTTCCCTTATATATCTGAGCTGATGTCATATGGTATGGAATATCCCTTTGGCTGACTGGGGTCAGCTGGCCTGCTGGTGTCCCCTCCCAGGATCTTGCCCCCCCCATCCCCTTCAGTGGGGGAAGGAATGTCACAGGGACAGCACAGCTTGGCAGTAGCCAAAACACTGCTCTGTTATCAACGCCAGCTACCAAAGCAAAGTACAGCACTGTAAGGGCTGTGAGCTTTACCCCAGTCAGACCCAATACACTCCAACACCTTCCCTGTCACACCCCAAAGACCCCAGTCCCAAGGCAAGGTTGTCCCCTCTCTGTCCTTTCCCCCTGACTCCCATGAAGTTCCCCTTCAGCCTTTACATGTTTCAGGATACTGGCAGCCATGTGACAGCACAACATGATCTGCCAAAGAACTCTCCCCCTTGCTCCAATACTTCCTTGGGGCATGTGGCTGTTGGAACTTGCAAAGGTGTTTGCCATAGCAAGAATGTGTCTCTATTTCTAAGGCTTCAAAGCCATAAAAAAGATGTTGTTCTTCCCTACCTATCCTCTCCTGACAAAGAATGTTTATGAGCAATTGAAGATAAACACTTGTCATTAAAAAACTTGTCACTTCTTTTCCCAGTAACGTCTCGTCATCTGGCCCCTGTCTCTACTGCAAAGCCTGAAAAGTTCCCTTCCTGATTTCATCCAGCTCATTTTCACACTTTCCAAAACTTGAAGCTTGCACGCTGACGAGCCCTTGAGACTGATAGAGAAAAGCCTGTGTTAAGCAAAAACAACAGCCAGGTCTTCACTGTGCAACAGCCTTTCCCAGGATCTCCCACAGCACCTTATCTCGTTCAGCAGAGGCCAGGGTGTCATTTCAGAGGTCAGCTCCTCAGCTGGGTCTCCCAGCATCACTTATGGCGGGCCCTACTGAGGCTGACTCACTCATTAGCAAGGGAAAGGAGGCAAAAGGGGAAAGAGGTTATAATTTTAAGAGATTTCTAGGTCCTGAATTGTACCCATGAAGAATACAATGGATTCCTCTGCAAGGCAGGCAGAGGGTGCAGAGAGTTTTGCCCTTCTCAGATGTGCACAGGTACCCAGGGCTGGGTCATAGGGGAGGCTGTGTGAGGAGGAGAGAGAGATGCAAAGAGCAGTAGCAGAGCAAGGAAAAAACGAGGTGCTCTGAGATAATTTCATTACTCCCTTCAACATTTGTTGTATCATAAGGAAAATTCAGTCCAAGGCAGTGCTGTTTATCCCACTCTGGGAAGGATGTGCCTTCATCTTCACCTCACCCCGACCTTTTAATCCCCAGTGGTCCCCTTAATGAGACGTACTCTGAATACTCAGCAGATACGTGTGCAAATGAGTCCCTGGCGTGCACAGAACTGCAGGTTTTAGCACGGGGTGTTGATATAGCTCTAGGATTATGTACAATTAGACTGTCTAGACCACATTCAGTGGGGATGTGGATGGGATGAGGATTACCAGCTGGGAAATCAGATATTCAGTGAGAGGGTGGGCAGCTGGGTTGGGGTGGGAGAGGAAGCCAAATGGAAATGTAAGAAAGCACCAGATAAATTCCCACCAGGCTGGATGTGTTGTACACTCTCAGCTTCCTTGCACTGGCTGTTCCCCGTGTTCTTCTGCAACAGCTCAGCCCTTTGCAGTCTTGCACATCTTTGCTCCTCCACATCCCCGCTAGCATGGAAAATGGTGTTGCTTTCCATTAACACTGGGTCAGTGAGACACAAATTGGACAATGATCATAGAATCATAGGGTTCTTTAGGTTGGAAAATACCTTTAAGATCATCAGCTCCAACCATTAAGCCAGCACTGGCAAGTCCACCTTTAAACCATGTCCCCAAGTGCCACATCCACATGTCTTTTAAATCATTCCAGGGATGGTGATTCCTCTTGGTTCATACAAAGGGACTGTGGCAGAACAAAACCTGAACCCAGGTCCCCAGGATGTTCTTCTAATCCTTGGACCATACTCACATCCATGGTTCTTCCCTTGCAGTCACCTGGAATGTTCACCTTGTAACCAGGTATAGGAGTGCTCCTATAGAAATCAGTAATGATCTATTTGACGTGCCACAGTGAGTACTACTCACACTTCAAACAAAAATGTCCATTCCTCTTGACATTCCCTGCAGGCAGCTGGGCCCAAATCTACCCCTGCACCAGTGCTGAGTATCGAAGAGATGCACAGGGGAGATAATTTGTCCCTCCTCAGCCTCAGGCTCATGGCACAGCTTGTTTTTCCTGTAGGGAGCAGGTGTAGGCATGCTTTGAGGACACTTTGTGTGGCCCTGTTGGGACACGGTAGGCACAGACCATGCTGAGTGGATGGCCCCTGCTCTTGCTCCTTTGCATTGGGCCCTGCTTCGCCTGGCACTGGTGTTCTGGAGCCAGATGGTCCTGCAGCTTGTTGCTTCTTGCAGTTGGGCTCTGCCAGCCTGAGCAGACGGATCTGAGGGGCCTCAGAGAGAGGAGGAATCTGCATTTGCTGAAGCGTAGGAGCTATTTTAAACACATCAGCAAAGTCTAGCATGGAGAAGACCCTGCTGCCTCAGAAGCAGATTTAGCCAATCTGATACAGAAACCTGACCATGTTTTACAGAGCACATAATTTACCCTGCTCCAGGCATGGCCTGGGACTGGGATGCTTTGTGCAGTTCCTGCCATTAGGAAGGAGAGACCTTTCTCCAGCAACCAGTTGAGGAAAACCACAGTTCTTCATTGCATGAGCTGCAAAACCAAGCACCTAAATTAATCTGCTTCTTTATTTACTCCTCCCTCAGTGCTGTTGGAGGATCTTCAGGTACCTCTTGGCACCAATCTTGTACCCTCCCACTCTCCACACTGAAATAGGTCAGGAGGTTGGGAGGGGGGAATGTGAATTTTTTGCAGTGCTGTTCAACCTGTCCTGTGGGCAGCAGCCCTGCCTGGTGGTGTCCTGCCTGCTCTCACCCCAGAGCACCAGGAGCTTTCATCCCTTCCTGGGTAACTAACTGGTCTTATGCTCAGGGCATGGCTTGGTGCTGAGGAGTGTGGGTGCTTTTGTACTGTCTGTAGCAGAAAGAATAGAAATTAATCTCTCTGTGCTCTTGTCAGCCCTTATATCACAGATATTACACAGTCTCCAGCTCTTTGTAGTTTCCAGCAATACTTGCCTTTGTGTAACTCCTCAGTGGCTTTCCGTGTCTCCTCTTGGCCTTTGGAGATGTGCTGCTGCTCACTGACATCCCACATTCTGCAGGCTGGATGCAGGAAATACTCTGCTGATCTCTTTGGCTCTAAGGATGCAGTTTCCAGTCTGAACAAACCCCTGGAGACTTGAGGTTTTATTCTTGCTGCATGACAAGCAGCAGGAGCCATAGGTGTGGGATGCTTGGGATGTATCCCACCACACCACAGCTGGCAAAACAAATCTTTCCACAAAGTTTTCACCATCTGCCCAACTTCCTCCCCACAGAAAACCCAGCCTCCCCTGCTCCTGGAGATGAGAGCTGGACCTTTGCAGCTCTCCTTTCACAAATAAAACCAGTGCTGGCTAGTAAACACAGTGCCACTGAATGTGCAGAGCAACACTCAAAGATTGGAAGATAATGGTGGGTTTTTTCCACTGACTTGGGTAAGAGGAGCTGCCAAATCCTTGAACTGGGTGCAAACAGCTCCTTGTTACTGAAATTCGCTTTCCAGCAGCACCCTAAGGTGTTTTCTGCTTCTTATGCTCTCAGTTTGAGAGGCTGGTTGGGATTTTAAGAGAGAATTAGGGACAGATCCAACCTAGCTACAAAACTGACTCACCAGGAAGAGTTTAGCTGCACAGAGTGTGAGATGCAAATAGGAACAACATTAGGATCACTACAGTGGGTCTGACCTGAAGTCCAGCTGGATGAGTATCTAACCTCCAAATAAGTCTGGAACCAGTGACTTCAAGAACAGATAAGCATATCCCTTCAGCTAAGAAGATTATATTTCCCTTCTAGAAGTGCTAATACTTTAAACTCCCTTAAATTTGGTCTTTTTATATCTCTCCTGCCATAACTAGCCTCATACAAGCTCTGTATCTTCCAATAAACTAAAGGGTCTCAAGACTGAAGAATTTAAAGAATTTGAACATTATATGAGCCTTCAGTTACCTCCTCCATACATAGTACTTCATTGCCTTGAGTTAAAAGAAAGGAGATTATAAGAAGAAATAAGAGGTTTAGGTTGGATATTAGGAAGCATTTCTTCACTGAAAGGCCTCTCTGCTAGAGGCTGCACCACACAAAGAATATGCCCAAAGTCCTACTCTCCAGGAGGACAGGAGAGGGAATGTCCCTCCTCACACAAGCAGACATGGAGAGGGACAGTTCATCTGGATCCTTGCACACAGACTTTCCTGAAATATGACACGGCATGCAATATTTTTTAATATAAAAACTCACTATTTCTTTTCTTTTCTAAAGTGTTTTTCTAAGAACTGTTAGCTTGGAGCTGCTGGAGAATCCCAAGAGAGAAACAAAAAACTGGACCAAGTCTGTAGTGTCAAAGCGGCTGATCTCCCACTAAGCACAGAGGAAGACCTAATTTTGGAGAGAAAGAATCTGTGGGATACAAAAGGCTGGAGGAAAGCTCCTTGCAGAAGCTTCCAGAAGAGGATTTCTATCTAGCAGGTCTGCCAGAGGTTCAGTGCTCCCTGAAAGCAATGCTGACAACAGATTGTTCTCCTGGAATTTGCTTTGGGAAACAACTTTTATGATTAAAAGTAAAAGCTTTAATTGGTCAGAAGTTTTGCTGACTCTGTTTCAAGGATACTGATATTTTAACTGAGAGCATTAGTTCCTCCAGTAAGAAGTTTTTGATGGCTAGGGATCTGTGGTGGTCCAAAAGTAGTTTAAATAAAAGTGATTTACATTTTCTATAAAAAAAAGCAGGAGGTGAGGAAAGTTTCACTGAGCACAATGAAAGGACTCTGGATTTATATGGAATAAAATAATAACCAGGCTGAACTGCCAAAACCCTTAATGACCACATTTCCTTTCCAGAGATGGAAAAAGAGAAGGACCAGCACCTTTTTTTTATTCAACCTCACATTTCCAGGAATCTCTTTGCTTTGTTTTTCACATCAGGGTTAGAAGAGGTAGGGGTAAGATATCAAGATAAAGGTCGTCCTTAAGTCTGATTGAAAGTAGGAAATACCAGAAATCCCTCCAGATTCCCAACTCCACGTGGCCATTTCAAGAAACACAGATAAATCCCCCAACATCTGCTTGCCTATCAACCACACCAAAAGGGAAACTGCAAACCATCTGCTTTTTGGAAAGCACTGCCCAAAGCAGTTTGTTGCTGAGCTGGCTGGTGCCCTGCACCTTCTCCATGTCAGTGACCAAGGGCAGGGAAGGGACCCTGCAGAGGGGCACCCCCAGCTCATTGGCATCTGGGGGAGCTGCCAAGGAACCCCCCCTCTGTCTGCTCCCCTTCACATGGGCTGGGACAAAGGCTGCTGCTCTCAGGAAAGACAGGCCAGGGGTAGTTCACCAAATATGAAAGGATCTGTTCTCTGGTCCTTGACATGTTATGTGGTATTTGTATTCTGGATCAAGTCACGTGTGCCATGGGTTTTTATTTTAAATTACATTCAAGGTATATATTTGCTTCCTGTGCTGCAGGAAGAGATTTTTTTTTGAAGTTCTTATTTTTGTCTCAATGTGAACAAATGGACTATAATTTGGAAGAGCATCTGTTGTGCTGCTGATGCTTTTAGCAGGAAAAGAATTTTTGTCACTGGAGGGTGAGCCACGTTGGGGGAGCTCCACGTAACAAACCCCTCACCTACCTTGAGCCCTTTCTTCTTTACTTACAGCATTGGCCATGATTTTCAGCTTCCTGTTTGTACATGGCATTGCAGAGGGGAACACACATGAACCCTACAATAGGTGCTGTGTAACAGGAATGGAAACAGAATCCAGATCTTTCTACCCACAGACTCACACTCCCGCTGCAAGGTCATGACTGGCTTGGCCACCAGTCACTCATACAAAGAAAACTGCAGTGTGCATGGGGGAGGTGGAAGGGAGGTTAATCTGGATCATGGGGTATTTTCTGGTTTGCAAGACCCAAATCAGAGGTTGAACTTCACCAGCGGGTTACTTCAGCAAAATACTTTCTTAGGACCTGCTTCATTTGCCATTTTTTAACCCGCGGCTCCACTTTTCCTCAAGCAGCTTTTTTTGCCAAGGATAGAAATGTCTTGGCCAGTTGAGGCTTTCATCATGGTAGCTACTGTCTTAGAAAAGGATAAAGTTCCAGATCACAAAATATTTCATCCTCTGGGAGCTGTAGAAGGAAGTTGTGGCTTACTGGAGCAGCCGTGTGAGCAGCAGAGAGCCGTGAGCAGAGGAGAGACCTGCTGAACTCGGAAAACTCTGTTCTGCAGCTGAGCAAATCTGCAGTTGCTTCAGCACTGATTAAAAATACCTGTGGCTTGATCCTGCCAGAATTGAAGGAAGTCTGCCCTAGGTTAAGAAAAGCATTGTAAAAAAAAAGTCATTTTGCAACAGTGCAGATGTTTGCTTCAGTGTCACCAACAGCACAGGCTGAACTGAAAGGCTGCAGGAATGAACACAAGCCCTTGTCTCACTGGGCAGCTCCATCCAGAGCTGGCATTTCCATATTCTTTATCACTAGAAGATTTAATCATCTTCCCTGGTACAGAAGCAGATAAGCAGCACATCCAGTCAGAGTCCTTAATATATTAAATTACTGCAGCTACATCCACTTGCCTGTTACCTGCAAAGGCCCTGATTTCTGCTCAGAAATGTGCTTTCTGCTTTGCTTGGATCATGGCCAGCTGGCTTGTGGTGCAGCTGTAACCACACTACAGCAGCAAGAAGAGAGGAGCCACCCTGAGGGTTTTCTTTAGCAAGGAGCCAGAACGTTGTTTTTCCTTCGTTTCCCTTGGTTTCCTACTTTGGCTTTGCTTTCAAGGTTTGTGGAGGAGGGATGGGTGGTTTCTGGCTGCTCTGTGGAGCTGACCTTTCCCTGGATGCTGTATCCCTGTGGAACTCACAGCCCGTGCCAGGACTGCTCGTGGTGTCTGTGCTGGGAGAGGTGATGGATGATGGGGCTGGTGAGGTTGCAGTTGCAAAGCAGTGGTGAGAAGGCTGAAAAAACCTGCGCCTTGCATCACACAGGGCTCACATTGAAGCCCTTAGCAGGGATCCCTGTGCCACAGATGTTTGGCCCAGAGCTAAGGAGGGACCTGTCACCAAAGACATGAGGAGGAGCAGTGTGACAGCCTGCTCTAGCCCAGAGAGTGAAGGTGGAGCTAGCTTCCTGCAGCAAGGTTAGAAAACACTAAGATGAGGAATTTGTGGCAGAGCTTCCCCTACTCTTTCACTCCCCAGGCAGCCAAAGACCCTCACCCCTTCCTCTTGGCTCTGCCAGGGGTGCTGTTCCCTCTTCCACTCTTTGCAGCTTGTAGAAACCTCCAAGCTCACCAGGAAGGTTCTCAGCAACGCAGGGGTGCTGCCTGTGGGCAGAGTTAACCCCTTTTAGCAATAACACGCCACGGGCAATCACAGAAGAGGAAGATACTAAACTAGTGCCTACCTAGAGGGAGGCCTAAGGAGGTGCAGAGGGGAAAATTCCCTCAGCCTCACCATGCAAAGCAGCTTCACAATCACCCAGCACAGCTCCTGCCAGCTTCCATGGCCAGCCTCACAGAGCTCTGCATTGGGAAAGGCTGTTCTGTGCTGCAGTCATCTGCAGACAGATGCAGACAACAGTTGGACATCAAAGTGGTTCCCAGAGCTTTTGTCTCTCCTCCCAGCTCCTCTTGGTATCTTGCTGGTCCTGACCTGAGTTTTGTTCAGATATTCATCCTTGGAAGTGTTCAAGGCCAGGTTGGATGGGACTTGGAGCAACCTGATCTAATGAGAGGTATCCCTGTCCATGGCAGGAGAGTTGGGCTACATAGTCTTTAAGGTCCCTTCCAATCCAAACCATTCTGTCAGTTTATTCTATTACTTTATTATTTATTAAAAACAATCCTTTTGTTGTTTGGTTTTTTTTAAAGAGTATTTTCTTCACAAATTTGCCTTTCTGTTGGCACCATTCCATTTTTAAGTCTGGAAAATGTGTGGTTTTTTATTTTTAAAAAAGACACGTTCCTGTGAGCAATGTTAAAAAACAATAACTAAATTATGTCTGAGTTTTTCAGACTTAACATGGAAAATATTTGTTATTCATCTGCTTGGAAAATTACATAAGCCTTGCTCATGTTCTCTCTTTGGTGGAGTTTAGATAAATCATGGTTCGGAGGGCTCAGTATTGATCTCCACTTGACTCTTGAAACACCAGTCCCTGAGCTGTGTGCTTCTCAGAGCATCTCTGCTCACTAATTTGCCTGCTGGATCGTAAATGCCAGAGCCAGGAGGTTCACTTTCATTTCTCTGCCGCAAAAAATAAAAGCAACCATGTGACTGATTGCGGCTGACGAAGGGTAAAAGCTACATCGGTACAAATGTTCCATTTCATTGCTGCATCCTTACAAGGCTGCTGTCAGGACATGGCACAGACACTGCACATGAGCCCTGTGTCTCCATGCCAGGCTGGTTCAGAGCTGACATGAGTGGGGAAGATGGGAGAGCTCGGGTTTAAGGCTTTTTTTTCCCCTACATTTTTTCCACATCTCTGTCAGCTCAGATGCCATCCCTCAGCAGGTTTGTCCTGATGCACTGCCCTGACCAGCAGCTGCTCAGTTGTTGCTGTGTTTTCCCCTCTCCAGTCCCATCATCCTAAATCTCAGCATCTGCAGCTGGTGACAGCCATTTACACCAGGGCTTGTATTATCCTAAATAAACAGGGAATTCAGGTTACAGCACACATATGTCCCAGCACTGGATATTAGCAAGCAATTAATTCACTTGCCCTGAAAATTTTAAACACCATAAATAGATGACCAGGCAACTCTTTCCAGGTCCTTTTCCACCTCTGATGTCTCACTTGCTGTTTGGATGGGCCCATATTAAACACAGGCCCCCTTTCAATCTATGACCACGGATTTGCTGAGAATGTTTTATTTTATTGCTCTGCACACAGCAAACCAGGCAGGGAGGGAAAGATGGGGGAGACCCTACACAGATGAAAGTTGTGCTGGCCTCTCATTTATTTTGCCCTGTCTAGAAAGCCACAAGAGAAAGATAGAATCCCTCCAGGTTTTGAGTCTACAAAGCAGATACAGCAGCTGGGCCTGAACAGTGACAGTAACACTGATGATGGATGTTCTCTTAGCTGGCCTGAAGGCTTCCCTTTGTAAGAAATACCTGTTGTCCACTTCCCCCAACACATATCTGGAAGCAGGAGGTACACAAGGCTCCCAAAAATAAATCTGGGCAAGTAAAGGTAGGAGAAACAGAAACTTTGTACCAAAACAAGCTCAGAGTGGCAGAAAAAAGACTCTTCTGGATACCTTTTTAACAGATGTTTTGGGACTTGCCAATGATTTTAACAGCAAGATCTACCAAACTGGACTTAACAACCTCTAGCCTGGCTGTGACTGATATCCAAAACTTTATAGAGAGATTTCATGGCCCATTGTTTCTTGTTAGCAAAAAGGGAATTAAGTTCTTTAAAGGGGGATATGGACAAATTCCTCTTTATTCATGCTGTAAGAACCTGTCTCTGCAGTGTACGGACTGAGGGAGAGATCAAATACTGCACATACCCATAGTCACTATCTCTTGCAAGGGAGGAGGTGAAAACCAATTTCAATTGCATTAGCTGCAAATGCCTGACCCACAGAACCACTGCATTAACAAATTGAAACAAATCCCAAGATGACAGACAAGCTGTAATAGACATGCAACAAGTTCCAGGCCTGTTATCACAGATATCTCTCCCTTCGTTTGCCATGATCTGAATGTCAGCACATTATCATCCCAGCTCAGGCCCATCTAGAAAAGTCTGGTTTTAATTTGCTCCACAGAATGGATGCAAGCTCTGGACATCAGTCATACCTGATAAGGGCTCATTCTCCAAGACTGGTAAATCCAGCTGCTTCTGTGGTGATTTTTCATCTTCTTCTTCCTATTATGTTGCATTTCCCAATAGAAAGCAGAAAAAAAGAAAAAGAGGGAAAATGCAAACCATTAAACTGTTTGTCAAAACGAGATAAAACTTTTAATAGTACTAATACCAAAGAGAAACTAATTACATCAAAACCATCTTTCATCAAACAGTCTTGTAACTCATGCCTAGCATGAAAGCAAGGCTCCCACCAGCCCTGTCAGGCATCACCTCCCCAATGCCAGTAGTACATATGGAGGAGGTGAAGCTCAGAAATCATGTGAAGCCTCAGATAACTACACAGCATTTGACTGAAAAATCTGGCTGGAGCCACCTCTAAATCTAAGATTTAATCTTGACTTGAACCCACTGTTGCCTGTCTCGTGCTCCAGCTGAAGTCATTAAGCTTATCTGTCCATTTCAAAAGAGAAAGTTTTACTAGAATGATTCAACTTGTCCTTATTAAAATACTAACTCCATTCCTTTGAAAAAAACATTGATGCCAAATACAGAACAAAGCAAAAAGCTGAATTATTATTTTTTTGGAGATTTTGCCCCTTGATAAGTGAATGTCTTCAGCATTCAGAGGAAAAATCTGTTCATTGCCAAACTTCTGATTTGCCATCTCAGATGTCTTGAGCTTGATCAGATGAGCCCTGCCATCTACTGTACCAGCAGGCGTGTCCAGCAGGACCAGGGCAGGGATTGTCCTCCTGTATTCAGCACTGGTGAGGCCTCACCTCAAATCCTGGGTTCAGTTGTGAGCCCCTCATGACAAGAAAGACGCTGAGGGACAGGAATGAATCCAGAAAAGGGCAATGGAGCTGGGGAAGGGTCTGGACCACAAATCTGATGAGGAGTAGCTGAGGGAACTGGGGGTGTTTAGCCTGGAGAAAAGGAGGCTCAGGAGGGAGCATCTTGGTCTCTACAGCTCCCTGACAGGAGGGTGTAGCAGGTGGGGATGGGTCTCTTCTCCCAACTAACAGCGACAGAACAAGAAGAAATGGCCTTGAGTTGCACCAGGGAAAGTTTATGTTGGATATTAGGTAAAGTTTTTTTTTTTTACCCCAGGAGTTGTCAAGCAGTGGAACAGACTGCCCAGGGAAGTGGCTGAGTCCTGGAGGTATTTAAAAGATGTGCTGATGTGACACTTGGGGACAGGCAGGAGTGTGAGCCAGGCAGCCTGGAGGGCTCTGTGCTGGCAGTGATAAAATGCCACAGAGGCGCTGGCAAGGCAGGGAGGAAGTGCTGGAGCATAAAGCAGGCAGATCATATTCGTCTTTCAGAGTAGTATTTCCAGATTAAATATAAGAGGGAAGCTCGGAGAGGTCAGAGACTGAGATTGACTTTCAGAACGGTGCCTTTGACGTCCAAAGAGGGAGGACAGGCTTATTAAAAATGCAGTGTGGATTGCAAATCTGTCACACACCCAAGGCACCACGTGGAGCAGGAGGATGGATGAGGTGGTCATGGAGAACCTGCTGACAACAGCAGCCTCTCGAGTGACGGCTCTGGAAAGTTTGCTGCTATTCACCATTGTTTTGACAGAAACTACACAAAGCAGCCGTGTGGGGGGGCAAGGAGCAAAAGTTCTCTTCCACTTGGAAGCTTGTTTAAAATCTTGTGGTGGGGAAATGAGACCATGAATGAGAATTAAGTTCTGCATTGATTTAGGAAAATCAGTTTAGTGAGGCAGAACAGAGAGGGGGGGGAGAAGCAAAGCGGGAATTGTGAGGATGGAGGGGAGGAGATGGCAACAACAGTGACAGAGGGGAAGAGCAAGCAATGCCGCTGGGACATGCTGGGTGAAGGCTCCACCAGCTTCTGCCATCCCCTTGTCTTTCCACTGCTCTGTCCACTCTGGAGCACAGCAGGTTCCACCTGCTTCACCATTTCTTGGCCACAGTGAAAGTCCCTGTAAGAGAGTAAAGCTGATGGTGTCCAGCACAAGGATAAGTGCCAAGGGGAAGCCACACCATCTGCAGGCAAAGGTTTTGTATGCCCTGCACTGTTTCACTCCCTCTCATCTTTCATCCCTTAGCCTGATGGCTGCCTCACCACCACAATGGCAGTGCCATTAACTTGCTGCAAATTGAAGCTTCCCCATGGGAAAACTGTAGATAGAAAATTCTCTATAGGAAATTTGTCATTTTTGGTGAAAATTTAAAAACAATAGTATTCATCAGACTTTGAAGGCAGCAACTCTCAAAATGTTGCCAAGATGCCTCACAGGTGTTTAGTTTGGGTTTGAGCTTATGGATGCAATGTAGGATTCCTTAGTCAGGAGCTGCTGGGTGGATCCAAGGGGAGAGTGTCACTTTTCTGTCGCAGTAGAGACGGACACACAACACACGAGTAGTCCAAGGACAAAGAAGAAGTAGTACTTTATTCGTCTATGCTAACATCTTTATACCCTTTTTCCCAGCTACTGTGATATGCTATTATTGGCAAGACACCAAGGCTGTCTACATAACAAGAACTTTTCCCAGCACCTCCTAACAAGCTACACAAGCAGTTAACTATACACTATAAGTCCTCCACCACATTCTTGATGCTCTTCAGCAAGGCCATCTCTTGGTCGGGTGCAAACATCTTCCTTGATTATTTTCTTGGCTGTCCTTCACTGTGACTGCAGGTGTTCATACCATCACTGTCTCACGGCGCTTTCTCAAGGGTAAACTCTGATCGCTTCTAAGTCCGTGTCCGAGAGGCTTTCAGGCCTGCTGTAAGCCTCATCCATCCCCACACTTTTCTGCTTTTTTATTTTTAGGAATAAATTAATTTCTGTATCTATTAGAAGAGCAACCACCTCAGGCAGTAATGAGAAGCTAGGAGAGAATCTACATGGAGTAACAGACTCCCTGGCAGTAAGTGCTGTGAATATCTTCTCCATGCCATCTCCCAAGGACCCTTCTGAGTGAAAGGAAAATGGTCACCTCTCCATCAGGCACAGGCTTAGCCGGGCTTGGATCCAGGTAAACTTTTCCAGTGTATCAATGACCCTGCAGGCTGCAAGCATTAAGCCTTGTGTCTCTCCTCACAGAGAGGGTCACACACTCAACCCAAACCTGGGATCATGTGCCCAACCCAAATGGGTCAGGAAACAAAGGGACAAGCAGCACACGAGTGCTCCTCCCTGTTAGGAGAGGGATGATAAGGAAGGGGTGGTGTGGTTAATGACATGCCAGGGGAATGAAATAATGTCTTGAATGAAAGCACTGTGATAGGCAAGAGCCATATTTATGGGTGTTCAGGGCAAGTAACATTTCATACATATTTCAGCACTTCCAAGATAAAAAGAAAAGGCTTTCTTACGGGCCTCGTGGAATAGATAAGAGGATTTATAATAGCTACATTTCTGGCCCATAATCCTTGGAAATGAATGTATTTGCTCCACATGCCAATTATGACATAGAGACAAGCTACATGATCAGCTCATTCCATCGTGTAATTTGGGCTGTAATAATTAAAGCTGATCTTTCTGTTTCCCCTTGGCCCAGCAGAGCATGCAGCTGTATCACCCTGCAAAGAAATGGTCATATGGCTGAGAGCCAACCATGGTTTTAGCAGTGGGATGCACGACCCTCACCCCAGGTCTTGGCCCTTTACCTCTCCCCTCCTCTGTCGTGCCCCCCCTCCTCTCGTAAAGTCACCTCTGGCTTCCCACCACCACAACTGGTTTAAATTCTGCAGCACCCTCCTCATGTGAGAGTTATTTGGGAATCTATCCAGCAGGCACTCATCACCTCCATCCCTCTCCTGCAGCACAACCACAGCTCATTGAAAATCTGGGCAAAGATTTGACACAAGGGGAGAACCCTGGGGAGCAGAGCCCTTTGCCCCCACAGAGAGACACAGGCTGGAAGGGCTCTGCTTGGGGAAGAAGTTGAAAGGGAAGCCCAGAGCTGTGGTAAGTGGTAGATGAGTGACCATCCATGAAACTTGAACAAAGGATCACTAAACCTTCCTAATTCACCTCCCAAGCCCATGTCAGGGGGAAGGAGACAGATGATAGCAGGACTGTGGCTCTGTTTGGACTTTCAGCTTTGATTGTCACATGTTTCTGATGTGCCTCTGCAGCTCATAGACAAACCACAGGATTTTCTCCTTGGCAGAAAATCTTCCTATGTGCCTCTAACATAGACTGTGTCTCTTTGTTCCCTGGCAAAGAACAAAACCCACCGAGTCTCCAGGGATAAAAGTAAAGCTTGGAGAGAGCTGTGGGATCCTGAAAAAGCCATTGATAACAGGATGCACGGGAAGGATGGAGGATGGGTGTTCACATACGTCCTGTCTGCTGTATCTCTCCAGTGCCCACCAGGCCAGCAGGGAGCACTTGATCTGACAGATGGTTTTCTTCAGCCCAGACAAGCCATGGGGGACATCCCACACACCCACCCACATGTCCCAGCTTCCGCTCCCAGGCTCTCCTAAATCCCAGCAAAGAACCTCACTGCCCTTTCACACGAATGCCTGGAGAGTAGTGGCTGCCCTCAAAGTGTCCACATCCTCATCTGAGAACGATCAGAATTCCTGCTCCTGAGCAGAAAGGACTTTCTGGCTTGTTCTGACCAAAGCCCTGACACCTGACACAGACACAAACTCCAAGTGTCCCCTTCCTTGAAGGGGCAGGAAGGTGCCACTGTGAAGGTCACTTAGAATCCCATGTTTATAGTGTGATCATCACCACTCTGAGCTCCCAATAATTTAGAATAGTCTATGCATTACTCATGCAAACCTGGAATTGCCCACAAGGACCTCAGGACAGGTGCCAAAAGCCAAACCAGTCTCCCTAATCCAGGCCCCAGGGTTGGTAGAGCACAGCATCAGCCACTCTGGGTGTCAGATGTAATCTCTGCCTTCAAAGTGGTGGGGAATGGAGTGTCTCTAATCCACCCAGACTGGCACTGTTTGTCTGATTCACCTTGATAAACCCATATGTAAGAACTTCACTTGCTCAGGGCTACACCTGGCTTTAGTGGGATCCAAACAGGTATTTAATTCTAGGCATATAAAACTTCATATAAGCTGAAAAAGAAAATCCCATCCTATTCCATTGGCAAAGGCACTAGCCTCACCTCAAGGTCAGAAAACAGCTGCTCATCCACCCTGCCATCCATCCCTCACCCAGGTCAGAGCTCCTTGAGCAGAAGATTCCCCTTGTCTTTAATTTAAGGTGTGGGTTTAAGGCACATTTCTCCATAAACAGAGCAAGTCACACAGGCCAAAAGCATGTGGGAGCCAGAGACTGTTCTTGGTTTGGGGTTTTCAGCTCCAGAAGAAGCTTCCAGATGTGTTATGAGTGGCATTATGCTTCCCATTGCTGCAGGATCTGAGCCCTTTCTGCACAAAATCAATAGCAATTCAGTGGGGAATTTCCAGGACTCATTTGCTTTCTCTCTTTTTTTTTTAATATACAAATAGGTGTATAGAAATAAATACTATTTCTCAAAATTCTATTTGAGAAAGTTTTTTTTTATTTTGAGAGGATTCACTTCTCACCTCATTTATTTTGTGGCTGTTAGAGTTACAAGGTTAGTGGCAAAGCCAGCGCTGCAAAGTGGCTTTGGAAAGGGTCCTCTTTATGGTAGAATGGCTTTTCACAAAGAGGGGTGGCATTTTGGAGGGGTTTAAAGCCAGTCAAACTGGTCTTGCCTGATCTCTTCTTCAAGTTCACTCCCTCTTGCTGGTTTTCCTCAAGGAAGAATGCTTTGTCACAAGCTCTCTCCAGCCCTGCCCTAGGCTTTGTGATCAAATGCTGAAGCCCATATAAACAGCTTTTGTACTTTCTGCCTGGAAAACCTCTTTGTCCTCTTACAGAAACATTTTCTCACCATTTCTTTGGGCAGAAACCACTTTCCAGTTGAAATAAAAGCCTCACTTTGTCTGTCTCTAAGCCTCTTGATTGTATTAAAAGGCACTGGATGCATCAACAAATTTTAATTCCATCTCGATGGAATTAAAAAAGGCCTCTCAAACACTTAACTCTAATGTCTCTGCTTGGAATCATATTCCAGTCTCCATCCTGTTTGTCAGAAGCAGAAAGTCAGTCCTGGTATTCCACCCTCTGGGTCTCAAAGATGGCTCCAAGAGTGGACTGGGCCTGCAATTATTGTGTATCTCTAAATTGAGAAAAGGTTCATAGAAATGACCTGAATGAACGGGAAGAGGGAAGTTCCCTGGTCTTATAATAAATGCAGGATTAAAAAAAAGCAAAACCTTACTGGGGAAATGGCAATTTATAGATTTCTTGCAGAAATGCGTATGATTATGGAAAATTTTGAAGGCTTTTGCTTTTGGACCAGTCTGGAGGAAAATCAAATTTTGCTGCTTATTTTTTTCCCAGGAATGATATACCCACCAGAAGTAGACTGATTTTCAGACTGCTTATCTATACCCAGCTCACTGCTACAACACAGCACATTGCCTGGCTAAACTTGTTGACTTACATGTATTTTGCTATCCTGATTTCTGCCCTTCCTGCAATATTTGCTTTGCACTTGCAAAAGGACACACATGAGCTCCGAGTACAGGCTGATTCCCACTCACCCAACACAGAATTTACTGACAATCACCTGAAATAGCCACATTTTTAATAATGACAGCATGGCTAAACCTGTAAGGAGAGTAGGAGTTATATTAAAGCTACTTGTCATTACTTTAGAAAGATAAGGAATCAGGAGGCTACAACAGGAAGTATTGCTTAATATTTGTGGAAAAGATAAATCCCTTTATATTCCTGTTCTGTGACTTTTACAGCATCATCATGAATTTTCCCCAAATCTGAAAGGGAAGACAGAGCTCACAAAAATTGACAGTGAGTCCATCCAGTGCCAAAGAAGAGATGAAAACCCACTGTATTACAGGTGACAAACAGCTCAAGCAAAGCAGGGCCATGAGCTATGGCCAGATATTTGCCACTGAGGAACCTGGTCAAAGCTTTCTCTGCATAAAGGAGCAGGTCAGAGGCAGAGCATAGGAGATCCATCCAAAAACTGGCAGCAAAATATCAACACAGGAGTTTCTGGGTAGTGGGAAGAGGAATTTAAGATGGGACGAGCCAGGTCTCCCTATCTGCCTTCAGCAGACATCCCTGTACTTTTCCATGTAGAGGACACAAAAATAGATCATGTTTATGACAACAGCAGTATTTGCACAAATTTTTCACAAAGAACAAGTCATGCAGGCTTCCTTACTCGTTTCATTACTTTCGTTGACATTTCCTTTAAGTCTTGTCCTTGAGACATTTAGTTTCTAGGAACAGTTTCCTTCAACTTCCATTGCATCCCACACTATTTCTGGTGATCCTGCCAGTGCGTGACTGAGAGACTGGATATTTAAGGAACACAGTCTAGAAGATAATTTCCTTGAATAAAAACATTCCCTCACCTCCTCACTCTTGCTGTGTGTTTTGGTGCCAAAGGAAGAAGATACTGCTGGATCTGTGGAACTAGACAAGGAGTAGGTGTGGCACTTTGTGATATGGTTTAGTGGGCACGGTGGTGCTGAATCAAAGGTTGGACTTGATCCTGGAGATCTTTTCCAACCTTAATGATTCTATGATTCCACACCATTATGTCCCATAACTAGCAAAGACAGGCGACCAAGTTTGCCCAAAGCAGAAAAGCAAAGTTGAAAGCAAAGGGGGAAGAGGAAGAGGAAAAGAAAGGAAATCCTCATAAAATCCTCATTTATATATTTGTCCTTGATGCAGCATGCCAGATGGCTGAAATGTGAGGCCAAGTTGTGCAATGCTGCAAAGGGCATTGCAATAAGAATTGAGAAAGCAGAAGCTGCTGGTTTCTGTGGTTAAAGCCAGCTGCCAAACACCCAGGAATGGAAAATGTCCCACTGCAGGGCCTTTCCTGCCTACTCTCAGGCTGCTGACATTCCAGCATATGCTGCAGGTGCTTCTCCAAGCTCACAGGAGAGACCTGCAGCGAGGAGCCTCCCTCTTCCCTGTGAGTGGGCTGTGCTCTGGGACACCCCCAGACCCACTCACACCTCTCATTCCTCTCCCTTCCCTAAAAGCCCCTTTGCCCACACTGCTGCCCCTGGGCTTTTGCAGGGATCAGAGTTCCCATATCAACTGCACATTAACTGCACCAGAGCAGTGGAGGAACATGAACAATGGCAAAAAGAGGGATATAGGTTCTGTGTCACACCAAAATGCTCCTCTGTTTGATATGGGAAGCACTGGGGATGTTCAGCACAGCTTCCAAGCAGGAACACCACCACAATCCACTGACACACCAATAATGGGCAGCAGCACTGCCTTCACCTGCCTGCACAAGGGGGTTTGCTGCATTAGCAGAGCTTGGGTATTTGGGTAAGAGGGGTCCCTTCCAGCAGAGCTGGTGGAAAAGCTGCAGTCCTCTCTCTTGTTTCTCAATTGGAATTTATTTAAGAAGCAAACAAACGTTTGCTCGTGCATTTTCCCTTCTCTGTGCAGCCCTTCATGTTGAGGTTAAAAGGGAGGAAACAGGGTGGGAGCAATGTTTCACTTCTCAATTTGATAGAGAACTTGGAGGCTTCAGAGAATTCCAAGTGACTGTGCAGGAAGCATTTTCAAAAAATGTGGGTTTTTGTTAGAAATGTGAAAGCAGCCATTTTCCCACTGCCAGGAGTTAGGGTCTTAGAGGATCCCCTGACCCACAGACAAGTGTCCATCTCAAGGCAGGTGTGAGTGGGTGATGGACACAGCACAGGTGCTGTGCTTGTGCTGCCTTGGCTAGAGATAAATACTGGACATAATCAGATTGTAAAAGTAAAGCTTGAAGTTGTCGGCACTGTTCTTTCCCCCACTACCTCAATTCAGCTTTTAAAGTTCTGGGGAATGTTCATCATTTCCCAAAAAGTCATCTCCCAGAAGTTAGGAGCTAAAGCCACTTGCAGCTGTTTCTGTGCTCCTACACAGCAGGGGAACAGCTGAGATTTTTTTTCTTAATTTTTCCCTTTGTAGCCCTCAGCAGATCTCCCTCGGGCCACAGCAGTGGAAGGAAATCAAGTTGCTCTGGGATGACAGAACATCTGTGTGCACGTGTCCTGTGAGAGGAGGCATGAAGGGGCAAGGGGGCTCTGTGCCATCATCCACCCTCATGTGCCCTTGCCTGGGGAGCCTCCGTGCCAGGAGGGGCAGCCAGGATGTGGGATGAGCATCCTGCTGAGCACACTGTCCCCTTGTGCTCTGTCCCACCGGGTGGGACAGATGCTGACAGCTCTGCTTGGGACTTGCAAGGGACCTCTGCAGCTCCCAAGGGAAATCAGAGCAGCCCAAAGGCTCGTGTGAATCAATTTTAATCCCACATTTTATGTGAGTGTAGGTGCACATTGCCTGGCAGGCTGTGGAGAGAGGGAGAAGCCTGTTCTGTGGTTAAATGAGCACTGCGTAAGGGCAAAGTGGATGCCACAGACAACTTGAAGAATGCTTCCAGCCAAAATCTCCAGTATTTTCAGGCCTTTTGTGGCACACTAGAGTATTCAAGTGGCACAGCAATCCAGACATCAATGTGCCAAACAGCACTGCAGTGAGGTGCTCTGTGAACAGTACATCACAGGATGTAACTACTTCAGATCCCTGGCTTTGCACTACATGTGTGTAGATACCACCACAGTTTACCAAGCAGATCTTCCTATTTAGATAGATGTTCTGCAGCACCTTTCTGTGTGTTATTCAGATGTACCACATGTACAAGCCCACCAGCCTTCCACACAGCCATCCCCATGAATTAGCATCTGGAGTCTTGGCTGTAAAACTCAGAGCAAAATCTTTGCCTGCTGCTCCTCAGAGCGCCCCATCTCTCTCCTCTCCAATGCAAACCTCCCTTACTGATATTCCCTAGCACTGAGGTTCTCTTGTTTGCCCTGAGGACATGCTGGGTGTCTTTTACACACTCCTCAAAGGGTTTCTCAACTCCCATACCCTGTTTTCAGGTATGCCCCTTCACCATGGCAGAACTTCCTTCTGCCACCACCCTTCACTACCAAAGAGCCTCTGCCATCCATCTATCCCTGTGCAACCAGTGATGTTCTGTTCTTAGAATAATTAAAAAAAACCCTAAACAAACAAAGAAAAATCAATCCAGAGCAAGAGACACAGACATCAGAAACAACTTTTAAACGTCTCTGGTTACTTTTGTCTCAGAGCCCAGTGATTCAGATTCTGCATCTCGCAAAACTGTCTGGGAGCTAAAAATATGTGACCTCTACAAGGAGAAATACATAAATCTGCTTGGCCTCCACAAGTCACCAAACTTTCAGGGTAAAGAACGTTCTGCAGTCTCTGGTTTATTTTCAACATCACTTCTGCAATCATAAAAGTCTATTAGTGCTGAAAACCTGGAACTGAACTGCCCTTTGGAAAAACTAAACTCAGATTAATGTACAGCTTGGTCTGCTCAAAAGCACAAAATAGTCACGCAACATTAAATCATTCAGATAAAAGTCTCAGAAAAGCAAGTACCTTTCTTTTGTGAGTGGCACTTGGTTATTAATAAATTAATTAGTGTAATAACTGTATTTCTTGGCTATTAGTCACTCAGATGGGGGTCACTGTATTCTTGTCCCAAAAGAGAATTGGTTTAAGTCTGTTATAATCTGATGGGTAAAGATTTCTCCAGTCTGCTTGTTCTTGTTGTGAAAGTTTGAGTAAACTTACACCCCTTTAGTAAGTGCCCCCATTTCCCACAGAGCACACTCCCACTGCTGCCTGGGTGCAGAAGATACACTCAGAACCAGGGGTACCCAAACCTGCAGAGCCTGAGAAAGAGCCCTCAGCCTTGATCATGGGAAATGCAGTGAGATGTCAGCCCTGCAGAAAACCTAATTATTGCCCACAAGGTGGAAGGAACGTGCTGGTGTTCTTGTATAGTCAGAAGTGGGACAGAGAGGGACCTGCCAGATCATGTCCCTCTGTGTGGCAGGGGCACCTGGGTGTGTCAGGCTGGAAAGGCCCTCCTAATTCATGAACTGATCACCCCCAAACTCCTCTTCAACCCTACAGTATGGGATGGGCCAGCTGGCAGAAAAACAGCAGCCTCTGTGCTCTTATTTCTGCTGAAGCTTGGTAGAACTTTTGGGGGAGGGAGTGGTGAGATCTTTATCAGCAAAGTAGCTTTAACAATTCTAACAAATGTTTTGTCTAGCAGAACAGTTCTATGGGGCCAGCCCTGACAGCCAGGAGGGACCCTCAGAGGAGCAAATCAGGTTGGGGTGAAGCTCTCTGCTCAGGCAGTGCCAGCATTGTGACCCTTTAACACTTCCCCATCCCTGGTCACTCTGTAAATGCACCAATCTTCAGGACAGCACCAGGACAGCAGTGTGGGGAAGGAAGAGGGAGAGGATGGACTGCCCTTTTTGGCTGGTCTGTAACACTAAATTTGATCTTGAATTTATGCTGTGGGAGCCTTGAAGGATGGTTTCTCAGCCTCAACTACTCTGACTATTCCTTTGCCTTGTAGCCTTGTCCCTACAGCTCCTGCTGGCTCAAGATTAGGTCTCCCACATTTTTAGCTGGGATTTGCTAAGAGGAAAATCCTTGTTACTCTTTGGGAACCATCTAATGGCACAGGTACAGTGCAAGGAGGATGGGCAGCTACAGCAGCAGTACTTTGGGCTCCCTGGACACCCAGCACCCAGATCAGAGGGGCTGCACTCCTCTTCTGGCATTAGACAGGAAAATGAGGAAAAGAGCCTTGAAAATCCCTTTTATCTAAACATCACTAGCATTGGTAGAAATACGATCTAAAAATGTTCTGCTTTCACAAGATGAAAACAAGATGCCCAACCCTGGGGTGCCTTAGTGCAGGGGTTTGTCACATCCCCCCTTCATGGGCACGTTCTTCCTCAGTGATTTATCCCCAGCATTCCTCCAGCCCCCCTCTGTGCAGGTGGCATGTGGAGGGGCTGAGCTGTACATCAGCTGTAGAGCAGGGGGCCGAGTACAGCCTGCAGCACAGTGTGAAACATGCAGAAATGCAGACCACAGAAACGGTGTCTGGGGAAAGGCATCCCCTCACTGAGGGTGTACTGAAACCTGTGAGCCAGGAGTAGCCCATGTAATGTGTGCTCTGGGGGAGGACACAGCTGCAGAACTGAGTTGTTAATATTGCACAAGTCATTAAATGCATGTTACATGGGGTAGTAGCAATGTGGAGAGGGTTACCTCCTCCTTTATTGCCCCACGAAATTCATCTTTTCACCCATGTGCAGGAATGAGAAGAGAAGGTTTGGGGACTCCCTGTGCCCCTTCCAGCAAACACATCACTACCTGTCCATGGGAGACACCACCACCATCTCTCACGTGGGCTATCACGTGCATTTACAACTTTATATCAACACAAATACAAAGGGTTGGTATCTCCTAGACCAGCTCCTGACCACAGCAAGCCTTGGCAGGGCAGAGCTGGTGATGTGCTCCCACATGTGGGCACTGGCCAAGCTGCTGGGCTTGGGTCCCATCACACTCAGCTCACATTCTCTGGTTGCAGCCAGCACCAGCCTTTCTCTTGACTTTGGTCAAGAGATTTTTCTGGTCTCTTCTTATAAAACCCTCTGAGGGAAGCAGGACCTCAGTGTCCTGGGCCAGGACCAGCACTGGTATGACCCTTCAGTCCCTACACCCACAGTTCACAGTCAGTTCAATCCAGTCTGAGACTATACTGCCACCCAAAGATGTGGTCCTGCCTGCTCCCTGCCCTGGCTGCATGTTTCTTCTTGCTCCCTTGTGTCCACACAACTTGTGGTGCAGCTACCAGCTATTTGGATCAGTTTGGTGGCTCATTTTTCAGCCAGATTAGCAGGCTGACCTGCCTCACCATGTGGTTCCACAGCTGCTAGCATGGCACAGTGGCAGTGGCAGGAATGCACAGCCAGGAATAGGGTTGGGTGGGATGGGACAGGCAAGCAGGACTGTCCCTTTTGGCAGCCAGGCAGAGCTGTATTGGCTTGAACTTCTCATGGAAACCTGCTTTTAATTTTCCCTTTGGTAAATACGAATAATTCTCTTTTAATGGGGAAGTTGTGCGGCTCCATTGTGTTTCAGAATCACTCTAACCACAGCATCATTCTGCAGATCATAACTGAGTTAAGTGTGTTGAGCAAATAATATTTCAGCTGCTAACAGTTGAGTCAACAGCAGGGTGATCACGATTTAATCTTCTGTTTCACAGGGGGAGATGGCACTGCTATTTTACAAAGCCTTTTTCATCACAATAGGATTCCCTGAATCAAAGGCTCACAGGTATGATTTTTGGCTGGGAACAAACAGTTGCATTCCTATCAAATGCATTCTGCTTTCCAAGCACAAATAACTTTCAAATCCTTGGTCTAGAATTGCTTTCCAGAAAAGGAAGGTGTTGCCTTACCATGAGTTCAAAGGCCCATCAGGAATGTGGTGGTTAGGATGCTGCTAACAAGGAATCTTTCATTATTGAGGAACAATTCCTAGAAGTCAACCAGGCAAAAATGCCTACTGGAGGCTCAAACTACCAGAATTTAGAGAAAGAAGTAAATTCAGCCATCAGCAGTAAGAAGAAGGCTGCATCCCCTTTTCTTTTTCTGCAAAAGCTGAATAAAAACCTCCATGCTCCTTAGCTCTAAGCAACGCCCTTTCAAAACTGATGGAGTAAAACAGACATCTCTTTCAAAGACAAGTTGAAAAGCTGCTGAATTTTCTTGTTGGTCTTTGTGGGAATATTACTATATAATAGTCAGTGGCTGTGCTCTTTGGGAGGTTAGATTAGAGGTGCATAAAGATTCCTTCTGCCTTTTCAGGCTATTCATTTTGTCATGGATTTCTTTCAGAGCGCCTTCTTTTTATTACATGAACATTCTGAAGGCAGGCAGTGATTTCTAATTCTCTAGAGGACTTTGCACGGCCACATCAGCAGAAATGAGCAATTTTAACCATGCAGGGATGTGGGAGTACCAGAAATGAGAGGCTCCCAATATGCAAGATGCAAAGGAAAGCAACTCCTTTCCCAGGAATGTGAAGTGGTCAAACCCTGTGGTCTGATTTCAAATATCTCATGAGAGATCAGGGGAATTTGATACAAATTCATTTCTTGGGTGTTTTAGTATTGACAGACTTCCTTGCAGAATTTATGCAAGCAGTGGATTGAGGCCAACAGGTCATTTGAGCCTGCAGGCTGCTTGCCAGGGTATATCCTGGATTAAGGCAGGAAGGTGGAAATAAAAGGATGGAGCAGTCCTCCTGTGCAGGTGGGATTTGTCCATAAGCAATATTGCTCCGTAGGGAAGCCATTCACCCCACCTCTTTTAGGACAGCTTCTTACCCTCCAGTCATGCTTGGGATACCTTTAGGAGAGACAAGGTTAGGGAGCAGGGAGCTCAGCAGAGCATGGAGCCACTGCTGATCACAGTGAACCTCAGTGTTTGCACGGGGAGAAGCAGAGCCCTGTTGCAATACCAGCTCCATCTGCGGGGTTGCTGCGGTGAGACTGCTCCCTGCCCCACCAAAACCTGCTCCAAACTTCCTGAGTCCCAGCTGTGGCAAGAAACTGGGGAGCAGAGAGGACAAATAAAGAGAACAGGAGTTGCAGATGGGACAAAGTTGATTCACGTGTCAATTTACAGGCCAAAGCTGGGAGGAAAAAGGGGTCCTTCCTCTGCAGCCCAGGGCTCTGGAGGGAAGGAGGCTCTGCTGGGGAGGAGGGCAGGTGAGGAGCCACTACACAAATCTGAAGCATGTGCTGTCTGCATATGCTGCTCTGCAAAATCTGGGTTAAAAAAGGAGATGCCCCAAAACCATAAGAAAGTCTTTCCTTGTAATACATGTGCAGATGTATCCAGATGTGTTATCCAGAAAGAACAGACACCCTCATCTTCAGCAGCACCTGGCAAGCTTAGGGTACTGAAGCTGCAGACTCTGTAGAAGTTCTGGCAAATATAAGACAGGAGATTTTGCTTGTAAGAGTCTCTCTGAAGTAAGGAGAAGGAGAGTGGGTTTAGGAGGTGCTCCATAAGTTGAAAACAAGCCACCATGCTCTGTACCACGTATTTTTTCTTACAGAGGAGAAGGTACTGAAGAGAAACCAGCAGAGCCGTAGCAATTTGGGGGTGCAGCTACCAGAGCTGCTGTGAAGTGCCTGGATATGGTGGGAAGGGGGACAAACGACAGGAAAGGGAAATAAGCTGCGGGGAGGGGGAAGCCACCACGATTTGCTTCTCTCAGCAAGGCAGGGCTTAATGTCTTCTGCAGACAAGGAAGCAGCCTTCCACTGCTGCCTTTTCCAAGCCCAGCTCACTGCAGATAGCAGGGTAATAAATCTGTCAGTCCCTCAGCAGAGAGACAACGCCCTCTGCATTCCTGTGCAGACCTGCAAAGGATTATTAGCTGAATATCTCCCTTTGAAACCAAAGCTAAACTTCCAGAGCTCCTAATCTGACCCTGGCACTGTATCAGCCACACAAATCTCCTGATAATAATAGATAGGATATGTTACAATTCGCAGTAAGGAAAGCACTGCATCAGATCCCTGCATCCCAGTTGCCTGGGACACTCTTTCCCAAACTTCCCCACCTTTGTTTTCAAGCCAGTCAATGGACAAAGATAAAAAAGAGGTTAAAAAAACTAAAGTGGAGTAGCTCACTTCTAATTTCTTGTTTAAAAACAGTTGCTGTGCCATATTAGATTGCTAGTGTCCTCGGAAAGACCCGGAACATTAATCACACATGTTCACCACACTCCCCTAGGGTCATGTAGTGGTTTCAGTTCGCCTATTCAGGTTTGTGGCTAAATGCCAGCACACTTACTTATATTTACTTGATTGCTTGTTGTGAGATGAGGATTAGGAGTAGGCAAAGCAGGCTCAAACTTTATAAAGTACAAAGAAGTTTTATTAATATACCTAAGACAAAGGGAAAAAGAAAAAAAAACACAAGGAAAAAAAAACTAGAACAAACTCCTCAGACCACCCCTCCTTCCCCCACCTCTCCATTTCTTTCTCCCTGACAACATACAAAAGACAACACTTCGACCCCCAGTCAGTTTACCACCTCAGAAACAGCTCTTGTTCCAGTTGATTTAGGGAGAGAAGTTTCTTTTGCTTACACTATGGATTTTCTGTAAGAAAAATACAGTTTTTATGGGTCTTCTGCCTCACCATTAACCGCCGCCCGGAGCAAAGTCCAACTTAATGGTGGATCTCTCCCACACCAGTAGCCTTCCCACAGCCACTATGGTGGGTTATGAACAGTCCACAGGGTACCTGTTTCAAGGATGCCCAGTTCAATTGCAGCAACAAAGAAAATCCCTTCTTCTGTGCTTAGCAACACAGGTTCTCCTGACAACTCAGGTTCTCTAGCATTCTCCCCGGGACCAGGGCTCTGAGTCACAGCCTCTCCTCTCTTTTGGTTCTAGTTTCTCATCAGGCTGTACTTTTTCAACACTTACTTGTCTGTACTTAGGTATTTCAGTCATTGGCTGCAATAAGAACCTCACATCCCCCTTTGGACTATATCTTCATATATTACAGAGAATTTATTAGCTCAGTCCCCAACCATGGTTCTCCAAAAGAGTTTTCAGCTTCACTCTTGAAGCACTTCCCATGCACCTCCCTGTAGGTATCAGTTCTGCTTTCCTCACTGACTGTAAAGTCTCTGCACTGCACTATGTCGATGTCCTCACTCGTTCCTCTCTCTGCAAGGAAGGATGGGTGTCTGTGAGTTTAGTCCAGGCATGGAGAGAGTTAATCTCTGTCTCTCTCTCTCTCTGGCAGTGTGAAGATCACGTGTTCTTTGCCGGGCTGTTTGAACAGGTCCAAGCTGGATGTCAGACGCTCTCAAGAGTCTCTGCCTGGCTCTGCCAAGCTGGCTCGGCCTGGTAGGGCCATCTGGGCCCGGGGTGACAGGGCAGGGCCTGGCCCGAGCTGGATGGAGTCCGGCCCGGTCCTTGCCTGGCCCGGCTCTCTCTCTCGTGTAGCTGGCACACCGGCTGAGCTGTATCTGCTGAAGATTCCAGCCGTTCCTCCCCCATGCCTGCCCGGCTGCAGCGGCACGGCTGCGTAAAACCTCCCTTCCCCCCCCCCATCCCTCCTTCGGAAGGAGGTAGGAGGGGGCCTTACCAGCGAGAGAAGCAGGAGCTGCTCCTCTCCACACAGCAGCAGCAGGTCCAAAGAGGAAGAGCTTCAGAGAGTCTCTGCTTATATATGGTTTTTTCCTCGAAGGCGGATCAACTTTTTAATTGGTTTACCTACCTATCAATCCTTAAAACTACCTGATTATTGGCTCTCTCTTGCAGGAAGGAAGTTGTATTCCTTCCTGCAGCATAGATCACTTCCTAGATTTTGACCCCTCTGGCCTAACCCAGGACAGGTCAGAAGAAAGATGATGGGATGCCAAACTCCTGTACCAGTTCAGCAATTCTGTTAAGCTGCTCCTTGTTATTTCACTTACAGACCTGATCTGCAATGCAACTGGTTTGGGTTCCTGCCTCCAGCTCCACCTGCACAGAGCAGGCTGGCAGGAGGAGTGAAGCACAGCGTTGGAAGATTCATACCCATTATCTTATTACCCTTTGCCATCATCAGAGATCCATTATGACTGAAGTCCAAAAGACATTAAAAGCCTTTGAACTGATCATTTACAGACAATCAGCAGCATCACTGTAGCTGGATATTTCTAGAGGTTGGCTGGTGTCACCCTTGCAGTGCATTTAATGACACAACCAGGAAAGACAGAAAAGCAGAGCCAAAATACCCACACTGTTACCAAACATCAGTGCTTTAAAAAGCCATATTATGAAACTAGAGCTTTCTGACATACAGTCATGGTGAATATTAATAAACTTACTAGAGCTGATCCAAGTTTTCCATCTTGGCATTTTGTTTTGTTTTGCTTTGTTTGCCAAACAACAACAATAAAAATTTCTTCAGCAGAAAGAGACACCATTTCAGGCATGAAATGGTATGATTGTGTTTTGGGACTAAGAATAAAAAATTGAAATTACAAAATACGTAGCCGGGTCTCTGTGCTGCTCTTGTTCAAACCACACTGACCTCGGGAGAAACAGGAGAGGAAGCAGGATCAGGACAGGTTTTGATTACCTCCCAAAACTTGCCTCACTTCCAGTTTTTTGGCATTAAGAGTTTCTTTTCCCCTCCCACTTCTGCCTCCTGCTGGTCATGCTCTCGGGCTGTGATTTCTTGGGTGACAGGCCGGGTTGGGTCTCACACCCTATGCATTTACTTCTCAGCCCTTCCAGGAGTCCACCACCCCCGTGGTTGTGCTTGAACCAACTGCACTGGGTCTAAAGCCATAAGAAAAACCAGATCAAGGAGCTCATCAGCCCAAAACTTTACATTATTTGTTTGTTTCGGAGGGGGTGGGAAGGAAGTGGGGGAGCAGCATCCTCCAGATTCCACATCTAGCATTTCTTGTTATATATTACACAGGCATTTCAAAAGCCAGGTTGAGTTTTACAACAGCAAATTGTGGAAGTTTGAAAGCAAATCAGTGAGACACTCAAAGTCAGAACTACAATTTAATAGAAAAATTAAAATAAATGCAATAGTACAAAAACACTGACAGAATCAGAATACAACCTGACACCCTGTCATTTAGGGTGTTGGTAGTAGTCCACTTAGAAGGTGGCTGCAGTCCTCTGGGAGTGATAGATGTGGTTCTGGTGAAGCAGTGATCCTGTGAAAGGTGTAGTTCTCCTCTGAAGGTCCAGTGGTGGTGTAGAAGGGTCTGGTCTTCCTCTGGGAATCCAGTGGAAAAGCTGACTTGTGGTGTTTCAAATTCTAGTTTATATCCAGTTAGGGATACATTGGTTCCTCACCCTGGGCAGAGCATCTCACAATGGGATGATGGAGTTTATCAGTGGGACTCAATGGCCCATTAACTGCAGCCATTAGGGATGAGCAAAGCAAAGTGCCCCACCTGGCTCCAAGGGCTGGCCCATTAGAGAACATGTCCCTCAGCCATCAGGGATGAGCCAGGAACACTGCCCCACCCGGCCCAAACATCCCATGAAGATGGTGATAGAATACATACCATTGTAACCTAAGACACACATGCACTTTAGGGAGAAACATTAAGAAATAAAAGATGAAAGGCAGGCTCAGAGGAGAGGAAGGCAAGAAGTGTGGAAAAGGACCAAAGGTCGAGACCCACATACTGCAACAGCTATCAGAGCAGAGAGGAAAATCACAGTGACACTCTGTTTTAGGAAACAATCTCATCATGAAAAACCCATCAGATTAGATTAGACTTCTTTCCTCCAATGCCTTGGTGCATCTTGAAGAGTAGCATGGTTTCTTTAAATAAGCTGTGTGTTTTACATGGTCCTGCAGGTTGGGGGGAGTTCTGGGTATGCAAAAACACCCTGGGCTCAAATAGCCCCCTTCCTGCTGGAGGATGGATGTTCACGCCCCAAGGGCAGGTACAGCCAGTGGTTACTTTTCTGCATCCACCTCCAGCACAGAGAGATGGGGGGAGGCCACCAGAAGTCCCTCAGCATTTCACCCTGTGAAAGGGAGGAGTGGCAGCACATCTCTGGTCAGGAGCCCATATGGTGATGAGACATTACCTCGGCATGTCAGTGTCAACTGCTGACATGATCGTAGTTTTGTCTGGCACCCAAAGTCTCCTGGAAACAGCACACTGGGCTCCAGATGCTTCTTTATACCTGAATATTTGCATTCCTCCCTCTTGGAAACTAACTAGGCTTTGCAATTAGCTTCACGAGAGCTGCCCCTTCTCCCTGTGCTTGCAACAAATGCTGGGTCTCTGACATGAAATGGCTCAGTGTTTGCATGTTGGAGGGCAATATAACAACCAGCTCACTCAGTCCATACTTTCTTATTTATCTGTCCACTCTTCAGAGCAGGGCAAAGCTTGAGCTCATGCCCTGACAGGCCTGAGAGGTTAATCCCAGGATATTCCACTGGGGTGGTGTTTATTTTATTACTTCAGATGGCAATCAGGGCTGCTAATGAACTGGCACATAGGTGAGGAGAGGGGGAGAGCTGCTGACTGGGGGCCAGTGGAATGCCCTCTGCACTTCCCATATCCCTGCTCTCCCTTCCTCCACACCTCTGCCACTGCAATGCCACTGGTTTCCAAGTCTTCCATCTCACTCCTCTACAGACAGTACCAGTTTCTTTTTATTTTTAAAAATTTTATTGACAAATAATGCCTCTAACCAGGCAGATCTTAGTGAGATATTATGCCTGTTCTCTGCATGTGCATTTCTGCTGATTTTGTTGGAAAATCAAGCTCCTTCCTGTTGCTGGTGACATTTGTTCTTTGGCTGAGAAATGATGGCTGAAAGGAATGGAAACAATAGGATGCAATGAGCATTTGCTTCCAGGGGGTTTCTTGCCAGTGCAATTCCACAAACAAAACTAACAATAATGAAAAATGACGCGAATGTTAATATTATCTCTGAGAAGAAGTTAAATTGCACAAGCCTGCGGAGCTGAAAGAATGGTTTAATTAAAATCTGCTTGTGTCCGCTTTCTTCCCTACATGTATGAGCAAAGCCCTCTGGGAAAATCCTCCTACAACAAAGACAAATCCCTCTGAAAACTGGAGAATTCTACAAAAACTTATAGCCAAAAAATAAGGGCAACCAGTTGCTTAAGGCCACTAGCTTCAGTCAGAGCCCAAATAACTGGTTCCAGTCCCTGCTGTCCCTGGAGCTGTGCTGGGGCAGGAGCAGCAGGCACCCATGGGCTCTTACTGTGACTTTCAGAGAGAATCTTGTTGGCACAAAAATTCTCTTCTTCTCCCTATATATTTACCTGTATCTATAATCTCAGGGCCATTTTTGGACCTTAAATACTTTTCTTTTTCACCATTCTATATTGCACGTGAACAGATTCCACCCTGCTGGTGAGATTTTTCTGCCAATGAATGGTGACTCAGCATAAATAATTTTCCTTTACTGCTTTGGTTTATTGTTTGAGTTTCCTGAAAGCTGGTTCTGCCACTCTTCCCTTTCAGAAATTGTGCATGACTTCAGACCAGAGGGTCTCAAGGTCTGGGAGTTTATTTCACACACTTTTCTGCTAAATAAAGTTATAATACCAGATGAGGAACTGCTGAATTCCTGTGGAATAAAAACAAACTTGTCTTGAAATTATGAGGTTGCAACATTTGAAATTATTTATGTGATTATATTTGGCTGCAACATGAAAAATCTATTCTAGTGGGGTTTTTTTTAATTTTTCATTTACAAATGTCACAGTTGTTAAAAGCTGCAAAGTGTGGAGGTTTGTGTATAATGGGAATTTTATTGTAGCAGCATAATGAATGTTGGATGCTTCTGTCAAAGGATCATATATGATTGAATAAGAGTAGAGAAATTGGAAGAAAAATTTCCAGAGTGGAGAAAAACGCAACATGAAGGACTGAAGCTCATTCAGGTTTTAAAGCTGAGTAGAAGGAAGCAGAACTGCTGATTTTTGCTTAAGACATATTTGCTTTTAATGTCTATACGGTCACATACCCACTCAGCATTGAAACAGCAAGTACCAAGAAATCCTGGGATATTAAAGGAGTGGTCTATCAAGGCCTGGCAGGTCTGCAGAGGAAGGTGGCAGCAGACAGAAGAGCTTGGACAGGTTTGTGGAATCAGAGGAAGAATTTAGCTTAATATTAGGAAAGGACCTTCCCATGGAGACATCCAAAGAAGCTGAACACGCGTTACTGTGGTCCCCATAGGGAATAAGGCAAATTATTGCTCACACAAATTAAAGTCTGGGAAAATGCCCCACTCTAGTGGGAGATAGGCTTCATTCAATGCAGGTGTTGATGCCTGGGTCACTTAAGCACTATTCCTAGTGAAGACAACACTCAGTCATTAAGATTTTGTACCAGTCATCTGAAATCTCATTGAGCTGCAACCTGGACAGCAAAGTCACACTGCTATTAATTACTTTTGCTTTTTCCCCTGGAAGGTTCTAGATCATGCAGCTGGGCTGTGGAAGATTGAGATCTACCACTGAAGCAAGGTCCTGCACTATTACTACTTTTTGTTGCCCAGTTTTGGTTAGCAGGGGTTGGTTCCTGTAGATGCCAAGTGAAGGGTTCATATTCCTCAGCAGGAAGAAGTATCTGTCCAAATTTCACTTTAGGTACCTAAAAATTTATCAAATCTTTTGAAATCCGGCCGCTGTTTTTCACAATAAGCCAAAGGACAGACACAGATTCTGTCAGCAAGCAGGCCAGTTAGATCTTTTTACTAATCCCCACGATTTAGGTCTGAAATTGCAGAGCAAGGAACACATGGTTTGTAGCATGTGGGACTAAATATCAGTCAGCAACTTCTACCCACTGAATTGTTTGTTAGCTCTGTTATATGCATGTGCTTAGCTTCTCTTCTTGTAGTCAGTACAACAGCAGGGCTGGAGGCAGCTTTGTGTGAGGACAGGTGAGAGGACAGTCCTGTCCCCTGAGAAGGCATTGTCTTTTAGCCACAGCACCTGTCTGCTTTGTGTCAGGGCAGGAAAGCTAAGGGTCCCTTCTGCTAGTGCTAGTTACAGAAAAGCACTAATTTAGACAGAGCAGCTGGAGTGCCCTGACTGGTGGTGTGTGGAAAAGGGTGAGAGAACAGGGCTACGTTCCAAATGTGTAGCTGGTCCCAAATTACAGCAGCCTGCCATTGTTCTCAGGGGTGTTCAGCCCCCTCATGGAGTCCTTACCCAACACAAAGCTCCATGTGCGTTCTGAAGCAAAGCTCAAACAACAGCATTTTGCATATGATGCTCCAAATCAGTGACAATCTCCATTGGGAGGGACCGTCCACGTCAAACCCTTGGGTCTGGCTGTGCTCAGTAGTTTCTTTAGAGGAGCTAATGGCCCAGATGATTTGGGGTTTTGGCACTGTTGGTGCACTGTTTGTGGTCTAAGTGTCTCCATTAAAATTAATCAAGAAATTAGACCTGTATTCTTATGGTTTAGATAGGACTTTTCTAAAGCTCAGTATTCAGGTGTGTTGTCTGGGGAGAGGCTGAATGCTGATCTCAGTGTAGAGCCAGACTGCTAAGCCATGGCCTTTCAGATCAGTATTTAGTGTTAACACCCAGCCCCAGTGCATTAGATAAAACAATATCTGTGGGTACAGTTGTCCTCAACACATGGCTATGGGTCAAAGAAGAAAAGCAGAAGCAAAGATAAATGCTGTCATGCCGGAAGTGTGTGATGCCACAGGGAGTGGACTCTGAAGGACTCAAAATAGTTATACTGCAATCTATTATATCTGGTTATAATGATAAATCTATAATGATACACATAGTATGTATATATATTTTCATATATATAAATACAATTTATAAAGTTTTGTATTTCTTGAGCTCTATGTCTCTGGGCAAATATAAGGTCAGGTTCATGTAAGACTTGATCTTTATTCATAGGCAGAGTCCCCAGGGTCCTACTGGCTGATGAGCAGTTTGGTGCTGGGTCAGGCTCCTTAGGTACAGAACTTCTTAGGTTACTAAAACTGACCCCAAACCAAGAATATTGTGGGGGACCATATCAAAGGTCTTCCAGAAGTCCAGGTAGATGAGATCAGTAGCTCTTTTCATGTCCACTGGTGCCATCACTCCACCAAGGAAGGACACTTCTGTGGCCACTCAGTCAGGCACAGCTTGGCCTTGGTGAAGCTGTATCAGCCCTTCTCTTCTGCTTTTGCTGCTGGAGAGGGGGTGGCCATGGCTGTACCAGATGGGAAGACTGCTCAGCAGCCAGCCCTGCATCACTAAGAATGCACAATATTGACAGAGTTTGCTTTATCAACGACAAAACAGCAGAGCTGCAATGTGTTAAGTCATAAATAACTCATCATGGGAAAAGTGTGCACTGTCTGGGCAGGGAGCCACAGCATTCATCCTTAGATACGCATTCAAATCAGTCCCATTAGTATCATATTCTTCTGTAATTACTCCATTGATTCAAACTGCATCTTATCTTTCACCAAGAGCTGCAAACAGCCTTTAATTTACGAAAGGCAGGAGGAAGGAGAATGTTACCATAACATTCACTCTGTGTTCAGAGCAAGGCTTTGGAGAACATGCAAACAGGGCATGAACAGCTATGGAGCTGAACAGTACCAGTTCTGCTGGTGCTGAAGTGAGCAAAAGCCAAAAACCGAATGCTAATGGGATGGCAGTGTTTACTCACACAGCAGCATCCTGGGACCCTCATGCTCACCCTAAGAGTAGAAGGGGTATGAACTCTTCACTGTCCCTGGGCTGTTCTGTGTTGGTGATGAAACCCAAAACCTGTCAAGTTTCATGCAGTCTCCAATTTCCCAGAGGAGGTTTCAAAGTGCTCCTGTTACAATATCCTGTTTTCAGAAGTACCTTTCATGAAATTTCACAAATTCTCCTTAATCCCCTTTAAATGAGGGTCTCATGACTTCCAAGAACTCCCTGGAAGCTCCACTATTTCTGTTATTATTGTTGGCACAGAAGAGGTTCATTACTCCCAAGAGCTGTTGGAATAGGTTTCAAGGTGGGAGAGGGCATGAAGGAAGCTCTTAGGCTGTCCCTCATCACTCTGCTAGGCAGGAAATGCTGTAGAATAGCAGCTGAAATGCAACTGCATAACCCCTCTGCAAAAAATAACCCAGCTGATGCAAGCTGAGGAAGGAAGAGCTGAGAGATTTAGAAAATGCAAAAAGAAGAGCTTCTAGTCAAACAGAGGAAACTGCACCATTTTGGTTGGGGTCAGCTAAAGCAGTGCCATGTGAAAGATGAAAGGGGAGTTGTTGGATGAGGAATTCTGCAAGCAGGAGAGGGGTGGCAGTGCTCACTGGTCTGTGCAGAGATGTGCCAGCCTAGGGACTGCACAGTCTGGGATGGGACACAGCTCTTTGACCAGAGCCTTCTGCTTCTACCACTAGGATGGATTTTATTTTGCATATGTGCAGGCCATGGAAGAAAATGAGTTGTACGTTGGCCAGGATGAAAGGCTCTGCACTGCCATTACCTCTGTGTTTGTGTGGGAGTGGAGAGCAAAGAAAAAATGTAATGAGAAAGTCGGTTTCACTTAGGTGCTGTTTATGCTGAGAGTGAAGAACTGCCAGCCCACACACACTCTCCCCAGACAGCTTCCAGCTAGAGTCAAGATTAAGAGGGAGAGATGGAGGGGAACATTACAGTAGCATGCTCTAGTAAAAGACTTTGAACATAAAGAACAAAGAAAAGAGAGGGGAAAAAAATCAATCCTGTCCAAGGACTCTCTCAAGCCTTTTGGAGGGCTCTGGCCAAATCACCAGGGCCATAATCTCCCAAATGAATTTGCCAAAGCATTAAAATATAATGTAATTTGTATAAATGACACTGTTTTATTTGAGATGCTAAGCTCCTGCAGATGTCAGAGGAGTAAAGGGTGTTAATGCTCCTCTGGCAACCACAGCCCATGGTTGAGCATCCAGCTAGAGCACTTTGAAGAGATGGGGTTTACCCTTTGGGTTTAATTTGATTAAATTAAAGCAAATTTGCACCAGAGTAATACTGGGGAAAATAAAAGTAGTTTTTTCTTGTTGTGCTGGAGAACAGACTATCCCTGTGCAATTCCTACAGTCCCACTGATGAAATGATCACAAACATCTGCTGAGGGGTGGAGCGAAGCCTTTGCCAAGGTAAGCAAAAGGACAGCTCAGTATTGAGCAGCTGCCATTCACCAAGTAATGATGCTCATTTCCTGCTAGTTTTTAGTTGCTCATCAAAATATTTAACAACTCCCAAGGCATACTTGAAATGCTTCCTTCAGCAGTCAGACAGTCAGGCCCACAGGGCTGTCCAGCACCTGAGGGGAGTTTGAACACAACCACTCTCAGTTATTTTCCCAGAAGAGCATGAGAAGTGCCAGGAATCCTCATGAGCATTGTGTCCCCAGGAGCTGGTACTACAAAACCATGAGCATGAGTGAGTTTGATTGTGAGAAGTCACATTATTTTCAATGGACTATTGATATATTCCATGTATTTATGGAGGGTTTACCTACAGGGTATAACTTCAGTGTAGGGCTTCACCTAGGCTGCTACTGGTGGGTTTCCTCCATCTCAACTGTCCTCATCTCTTGCACTCCTGTATCTCCACTCAGTGAGCACTTTCCCCTCCTGCAAATGTGTGACAAGTCATTACTAGGCTCTGCTTTACATCATTATCTTGACACTCAGATCAGTTCTGGGCCATAGCCTGGTAAAGTTGTTGTGAGTCATCATGGTACCAACAGCCTGTCTGTTATGTCCAGAGTCTTGAAAATAACCTTCATTGTATCAAATCCATTGTGTGGCTTCTCTAGCCAAGGTAGTACTCTAGGGATCAAAAAGGTGCAAATGCAAAACAGACAAAGCTACACATTCAAGGTTTGAAAGTAGATATGAGATCTCCTAAAGGCTTCTGTGTACCCTGAAGGTACGACTGGCACTTTATCTAGGACATTGCAGGTGAGACCAATTTCATTGAGGCTCCCCAGGAGCAATGGGAAGCTTCATCCAACATATCATTCCCATGATGTCTGGTATAAGGTCTCAACTTTTGATTTTCTAGTGGCTCAAACAGCTTGAAAAGGAAAAAATTATTCCGTGGTGCATCAGATGATGTCTGCGTTTCTTTTGTTTTGGAAAATAAACCAATCTGAACTGTGAAGGTCAACAGAGTTCAGGTCAGGTGAGTGATATTGCAAGTAGAAAGGGTCACTGATATGCTTTTGTCAACATGAAACATTTATTGGAGTCATAGCTGTCCTGGGTTAGTCAGGAGGAGTAAAAAATTTGGGAAGTGACCTATGCTGCAGGAAGGGATATAACTTCCTTCCTGGGAGAGAGAGCCAGTAGCTAGGTAGTTTTAAGGATTGATGTGTAGGTGAACCAATTAAAAAGTTGATCCACCTTCGAGGAAAGAACCATATATAAGCAGAGACCTTCCCAGCCTCTTCCTCTTTTGGCCTGCTGCTGTGTAGAGAGGAGCATCTCCTGCTTCTCTCCCTCATAAGGCCCCCCACCCTCCTTCCAAAGGAGGGAGGGGGGGGAAGGGAGGTTTAGGGTGGCCATGCTGCTGCAGCCAGGCATGGGGGAGGAACCGGCTGGAATTTTCAGCAGATACAGCTCAGCCGGTGTGTCAGCTACACGAGACAGGGCCAGGCCTCTGCTCCAGGCCAGGCAAGGACCGGGCCGGACTCCATCCAGCTTGGGCCAGGCCCTGCCCTGTCACCCCGGGCCCAGATGGCCCCACCAGGCCGAGCCAGCTCCGCAGAGCCGGGCGCGGAGACTCTGAGAGCTTCTGCCATCCAGCTCGGACCTGTTCAAACAGCCCGGCAGGAAGCACGTGATCGTCACACTGCCGGAGAGAGAGAGAGAGAGGTTAACTCTATCCATGCCTGGACTAAACTTACAGACACCCATCCTTCCTTGCAGAGAGAGAGAGGAACGAGTGAGGACATCTACATAAATGCAGCATAGAGACTTTACAGTCAGTGAGGAAAGCAGAACTGATGCCTAGAGGGAGGTGTATGAGAAGTGCTTTGAGAGTGAAGCTGAAAACTCTTTTGGAGAACCATGGTTGGGGACTGAGCTAATAAATTCCCTATAATATATGAAGATATAGTCCAAAGGGGGGATGTGAGGTTCTAATTGCAGCCAGTGAACTGAAATACCTGGGTAAAGACAAGTAGGTGTTGAAAAAGTACAGCCTGATTAAAAGCTTGAACCAAGAGAGAGGAGAGGCTGTGACCCAGAGCCCTGGTCCCGGGGGAATGACAGAGAACTTGTGTTGTCAGGAGAACCTGTGTTGCTCAGCACAGAAGAAGGGATTTTCTTTGTTGCTGCAATTGAACTGTGCATCCTTAAAACAGGTACCCTGTGGACTGTTCATAACCCACCCAAGTGGCTGTGGGAAGGCTACTGGTATGGGAGGGATCCACCATTAAGCTGGACTTTCTTCCGGGCGGTGGTTAATGGTGAGGCAGAAGACCCATAAAAACTGTATTTTTCTTACAGAAAATCCATGGTGTAAGCAAAAGAGACTTCTCTCCCTAAATGAACTGGAACAAGAGCTATTTCTGATGTGGTAAACTGACTGGAGGTCGAGGTGTTGTCTTTTGTATGTTGTCAGGGAGAGAAAAAAAATGGAGACGTGGGGAAAGGAGGGTTGGTCTGAGGAGTTCGTCCTGGTTTTTTTCTTGGTTTTTTTTTCCTCTGTCTTAGGTATATTAATAAAGTTTCTTTATACTTTATAAAGTTTGAGCCTGCTTTGCCTACTCCTAATCCTCATCTCACAGCAAACATCAGGTAAATTTGGGTAAGTGTGCTGGCATTTGGCCAGAACCTCGAATAGGCGAACTCGAACCACTACAATAGCACAGTTGTTGCTTCAGAGCAATAAGGATTTCTTCTAAGTTTCCACCCCAGAGTTTATCAGTTGCTAAAACTGTACTTGGAAATAAAAGATGAGAAAACTTTTCATGCTGTTGCTGAGGTTGAACGACTGGGCAAGCAAGTTCCTGACTTTAGTTCTGGCAGCTTTCATTTATGGCCTTGTAAAGGCTGATAAAGACTCTCCAGCACACAAAACACAAGAGAATTAATTCTTTACACATATCAGAATCAGGACAATGATGCAAGACATCAAGTACTTCATTGACATTTAATCAAGCTTTATTTCTGAGGCAATCCCCAAATATTAAAATGACAGTTGGTTATTTACAAGCATATTGGTGCCATGGTAATTGTGACCAAACAACTCTAACTCAATCTCTTTGGTAATTATTTTCAAATCTAATTTCTGTTTGTATCATGTTTATATCAGATTTAAGCTTGGCTCCATCTGGAGCAGATGCAGTCTTCTCATAAAAGGAATAATTGGTCAAATTCTGGATTTGGTTGCATGCATGGAGCTCCATTGTAATCCAAAATATGTGACTACGTGTCCCAGGAGGGATGGTCAGCTGGAAGATCTCATTAATTAGTATATTATGTGTTCAAATTAGAATTGTATGCTGCTATTAGTGAAAAGTGGACTGATGCTCTGCTTTCAAAGGATTATGCTGACAGGTAGACAGCAGGTCTCTTGAAGCTGGAAGTTCTCAGTGTATTTGTCCTTAGCTCCTTGATTATGTTGTTTTAGAAATGAAGGAGATAAAATACTATGAATGTTTACCCTGACATTACTTCAGCTGTTGAAGAATTTGATGCAAGAACATGGATTAAAGGTCTCTTGTGTAGGACTCTGAGATTCCTGTGTTGACATAGCATGTTTGCCTTTGCCACTTGGCAGCTATATGTTATTTTAATTTATAGATCTCACTGTGATTATATAGGAAATAGGACAAATTCTGTCTGTTTTGTAGCTGGAGAAACAGCTACAAAGGGAAATTGAGATACGACAACGAGGATGGAAATCTCTGTCTTCTCCATTGGGCCTCACTGGCTCCTTTAGCAATGTCTGGATATTATTATTATTATTATTTTAGGACAGGCATGAACTCTGCTTTGGGACTCAGATGCCTCCAGCCCCGGTTCTCCATCAGCCCTGTGCTTTCTCCTCTCCTTTCCTCTCCACCCTCCCACCAAGGCCACCCACACCCTGCTCACAGAGACCCTGTGCTCCTCTTTCTCTCCTCATGGACCATATTTTCCCTGAGTCCCTTCCCTTAGATTTACATCAGATGTCCTGTGTGTCTCCCACCACCTTTTCTCTCCATCTTCCTCCCTCTCACACCAGGAGCTGTGTGTGGTCCCCAGCCCCTCACATGCCTTGACCACAACCTCCCTCTCTCTTCCCCACTCCCTGCTGCAGTCCCATTGCTGGGACCCTCTTCTTCCTCTCCAGATTTATCATGTGTCTTCCCCAACTGTGGCAGAAAGTCCAAACCCCCCAGTATCTCCACATGCCACACTTTCATCCTCAACCCACCGGAGTCGGTCCACATCCTGCATTCCTTCTTCCACCCCCTGCACTCCGACTTTCAACCAGTGCATCACAGAGCCTTTGTCAATAGCCAGCCCCCTCTTCTTATTTTGCTTCAATTATTTATTTTCTCTTTACCTGAGAAGGCAATCAGTGATGGTACTAACATTTTAAAACCAGTTGAGGTGATGGGCAGAGCTGAGGGAGGACACTGCTTTGCTGTGGGGTGCCAAGAGCTGCTGCTAAGCAAGTCTCACAGAAAAGCTGAGCATGGATACTCAGTCACCAAGACTCTGTGGGTCTCCTGTTTGTCCCCAGCTTGCCACCAAAACCATCTCAGCCCACTGGCTGCAGAGTGCCCTGACAGCCTGGGGATGCAACATCTGGGCTGTGTGTGCCACAGAGACAGAAGTGCTCCTTGTGTGTGGGACTTCACAAGTGTCACCAACTAGACCTTGGCAGGAAGGTCTCAATGCTGAGGGGCAGCAGAAAGCCCAATTCCTGCTCTAACAAGGAATTTCCTTGCAGATCTCCCCAATAACAGGAAAACATCAAGGGACCACACATCATCCTGATAGATGTTTCTTTTGTAGATTGTTCTTAAAAAAATCCCTAAAACCAGCGATGAAAGATTTTAATTTGTGTCTTGGATGACTGAATTTGAATCACCCAGATTCAAATTCAGATACAGAGGGATTTGGCCCATTCCTGACTTCTCTGATTTCAGATTCATATAAATTTTTCTCCAAAACTTGACTATGCGTACTCCTGGAGAAACCCCTGGCTCAGGTTAGTCAGCAGAATCCCTGCTCCACCACTGCATAGGCAGGGAGCATTTTTGGATTGCTACAGTCTCGACCCTTCAGCATTGCCTGTTCCAATACCATGGGCCTGTGGAGGTTTGAGATGTCTGTGCCCAACATAAGGAACCTCTTCTGCTACAGTGTACACTCACAGCATGAGAGAGGTGTTGGCAGTGGTTTTGACAGCACAGAGAAGAGCAGCAGGTGAGCAAAGGCAGGGTGAAGTGGTTGGAAGGGAGCAGGTAGGAGCAGAAAGAAGGGAGAAATTGTCACAAAACCACTGTAAAACCAAGAGCTCCACAGGCTCAGTGACAGCAATGAGATGCCTTGTGTTTATAAGCTGCATGCATCATCAAAATCCAGACATGACACAATCACAGAAACAGTGACTGGAAGGAGCCTTCTGAGGTCTCTTTTTGCAACCTCCTCCTCCTCCAAGCCAGATGGCTGCCAAGGGTATGTCAGGTCAGCCCTGGATTTGTCCAGCCAAGTCTTGTAATCCTCCAAGAACAGCATCCCCATCACTCCTGTGTGACCTCCTCCCATGCTGCACTGCCCTCCAGGTGAGAAAGCCTTTCCTAACATCCACCCTGAACCTCCCAAGCAAAAAAAAAAAAAAACAAAACCAAAAACAAAACAAACACCACAAAAAAAACCACAAAAAAACCAAAACCAAAATAACAACAAGAACAAAAGTGAAACCACAGAAATGTGCTGGTGAGAGAGACGTTGATAACATCTAGTTTGGCTCCTTGAATGTCAGAAGGACTAAATATACTCACTCCATCCCCAGATAATGGCCAGCTAGCTCTTCTTCAGAATCCAGAGCACCTTCATAGTCAGCCCTCCCTTCCACAAATCATTGTTTTTGGGCAGCTCCATTTATTCCTTTTATTTTTTCTTTATATTCTACATAGGAGTTGTGGTTGATAGCAACAGGACTGAGGTGGTCTACTGCAGTTATTTTTTTTTTCTGGTGTCCCCGGCCTCCTGCCGGTGGTTGCCTTTTGCTATCCACTTGGCCTCGAATACCCTAACCCTGAGGTGGGTAGACGAGGGAACCACAGGGGTTCAGCAGAAGCTAGAGGCGTCGGAGGGTCGAGGGTTATTTCTTTGGATCACCAGAGTGTCAGCGAAGAAACAGGAGCGACTCTTAGCTCGGCAACAGAGAGGGTTTTATTCTGCTCTGGATCCGGGGGCTAAGAGCCCCGAGCTGGGGTCGTGCATGAACTTAAATACAACATAGTTAAACCAATCAGAGGTCGGGAGTGGGGAGGAGTTAGGGAGGAACTGGGGTACAACAACCATAGGGAAGAGAGGAAGGGAGGAGACAGGGGTGAACAACGAATCAACAGCTGTGGAATACAGAACTTTCCAGAACTGGGTATGAACTTAGAATAAGAGTGACAAACAATAAACCCAATAACAATAAGGTAGGAGTAACTTGGGGAGTGGCCCTGTTAGGGGCTAAACCATTGTAGTTTCAGTATCAGGGGGAAACTTTCCTCCTGGTGGACTGACCCACCAGGTGGAGGAACGATCTAGAGGTCTTAGGGGTTTCATCTCTAAGGAGACAACCCCAACAGTCTACAGAGCTCCCAGCTCTGGTAATTGCAGCATAACCCACCTGGAAACCCTGATTCTGATAAGTTTCCTGATTCCAGCAGATATATCTCATATTAAACCTTTTTCTAGCACTCGTTTCACAAGAAGGGCAGATGGCTTTGCAAAACACAGTATTACCTGACTGTGAAGGGGAAGCAAACAACAGCACTCTGAATATACATGATTTGGCAGGGAAACTGGGAGAGGAATGGACTCCTAAACAAAAGCTGTGGTATAAAAAAGTTGAGTTACACATGTGGCTTCTATTCCTCAGTGTTTATCGGGGGGAAGAAAGCTTATGATCTCCAGTTACCTAGCCAAGAGAAAATGAGAACAGCACTCTTTGTCCATTACTATTTATTATTTCAGTAGTAACAATGGCAAAATACTCAACTATGTGATCTTATTAAAGCAAGAATAAATTGAATTCACCAAAACTGAACTCAAAACCTTACTGTTGCCTCCAAGCACACACAAGCTAAAAATAAGATGGAAAATGGATTCTGCAGCCACTGGTGCCACAGCCTTGAGGCACCGGGCTGGGGTGGCAAAAATGCAGCATTCACCCAAGTCAGAGGGGAAAAAAGTGTTCATTTCAAGGGATTTTGGATCAGATCCAAAATAAGTGAAGATCAACAAAAGATAGGAAGGCAAGTGATCAAAACATACTGTAAAAGTGCCCAGTATTATTACAAACATCCCCTAAGGCTTCTGATAATAGTGCAGGAAAGCTATAGCTGTCATATTTTATTATTTTAGTAAGAACAGCCATTAGTCCCTTCCTAACTGCATGCCAATCAATACAAGGTAAATACTCCTATGGATTTTTTTTCCTACCTTTTTTATACTTTGTAAAAGTGAGCCAGTTCTCTTACCTTGTTGCACAGTGACTTCTAGAGCACTCACCTTTGGCACGTGGATGATGGATGGCCTGGGGATGTGAGTGCAGAGTGCAATAACTTCCTGGCTCAGCTCTTTAGCAGCAAACACTGATGACTCGGTGGTAGCAGGCGCTGCCTGAGCAGCAGTGTGGTTGCTGGAACTGCTGCTTGCACGGCTCTGTTTGTCAGAGCGTCTGCTGGCTTTGAACATCTCCTCGCTGTCCCTCTCTCCTCCGTGCTCGATGCTGCTGGCTGCTACTGTGGATGGCTGCAGGCACACTGCTGAGGCTGCCTCCATCCTCTCCTCCTCCATGGACACAGGACCTGCGTTGGGCTGCTCAAACTGAGTGTTTTCGTGTGTGTTTCCAAAGCAGGTGAGCAGGACTGAGCAAGGGAAAGGATGCATCTTGGATGACAGGTTATCGGATCCGCTTAGCCTGCTTTCCGCATCCGGATAATCAACAGGCTGCACTCACATCCACGAGAGTGCCCAAAATGAAAGCCCTGGCATGACGGCATTCCAGCCTTCCTAGGAGAGAACACCCCCTTTTCTGCTGTCAGGAGCATTCAGAAGTGGGGTACTACACCTGCTGCTCTGTCCCCCACCAAAGTCAGCCCACTGTCTCCTCACTGCCTCCCACTCCTATTGTCTGCAAGGCAAAGAGGTGCAGGCACAATGAAAACGTTTGCAACCCTTGCATGCTCTTGCTGGGAGCTGCCAGCAGCTGAACAAAGCCCTCACAATAGCCCCATAGCCCCAGCAGGCTACAGTTACAGGAGCGGACGCTCCAGCACCCACGGTCCTCAATCAATAGTGCCGCGGCCTCAAGTTACCTGGCAAAGGAGGCAAAAAGATAATGTAGCCCAAGCTCTGCGGCCATAGCAGCATCAACGCTGTATCAGTGACATCATTACAATAGCAAAACTGGCTCTGGTTACGCTGCTCGGGTGTTTATTAGCGGTAAACCCCCAAATCGTTCATCTATCACTGACTTGGGTCAAAAATGCAGTTCCAAGCTCTGGCTGGGCTGTTCATCATTAAGATGGGAAAACGAGTGGATGCTTTGGGCAGAAAGGTGAAGATGGGGTGTTGTGTGGGCACCCCATGTCCAGCACAGCCTCCTACAGCACAGGCAGGATCCGTCCCCACAGCTCCTCCTCCAGCCACAAAGCATCACGTCTCCCAGCTCCTCTCGAAGCTACCCGCTGCTCTTCCTGGCCCTCTCCACTCCCCAGAGGAAACGAGGGAAGCATCCTACTGAAAGTCATCTATTGTTGGGCGGTTGTAAAGAGAGACGTTTCCTTTTTCTATGTGCAGTGGCTGGAGGCTGGCTGTTAAAACAAAAATATGCGGGAAGTGAGGGAAGAAGGGAGTTTGTGGTTAGAGCATCAGCTTCCAGAAAATCCCACTTCCTTCTATTTTGTTCTGCCACAGGCTTCCTGTGTGATAGCAGAGATGTTATTTGATCTCTGTTTCCATCTGTAAAAAGGAGGAGAGTAATCACTTCTTTTTTTCCACCTACTATACATATCCTGTATCTTTATAGAAAGTTATAAACTCTTGAGGGCAGCAGCTTGTTCTTATTTGTATTTGCCTTTAATTAAGCTGCTGGTACAAAAGGTCTCTGAATACAAACATGGCATTTACCTGCTAATATCTTCTAAAGAGAAATTTCAGGTTCAGTCTTTCCCCACAAGGTCATAGTCTTCCACTTATTTTTCTAGCCTGGTGTGCCGTTAGATGTTTCTAGATGTTTGTCAGACCTGCCCTGTAATTACTCCTTTCATATTCCTGTAAGGTGTAATACTGGGCAAAAAATGTGATATATTAAGAGAAACTCATGTTTACAGTAGTAGTAGCTCATCAGGAACCAAAGTGCAGAATGCTGAGGGTTAAATTCCTGATGTGTCAATTGTCAGCACTGGGAGCAAAACAATCTTAGGTCCCTCCTCCCCAATAACCTTAAAGTTCTCCTTGTACCTTTTCCTGAGTCTTGCACATCTGCACATCTCAATGGCTGGTTTTGGGTTTTAGAAAGCTCCAAAGTGGCCTCCAGCTTGCACAGCAATGCATTTTGGCCTGCAGGGGCTCTTGCTGTCCCATTTGTAAATATTGCCAGGGTGAGGTGAAGACCATATGGCTCTTGGAGTGAGAATCAGCTACCTGCTGACCCAAAAAGGCTTGGAAAAAGTTAAGAGAGAATCTAATAGTGGGGAAAGTAAACTCAGAGAGGAAAAATGTGCTGCAAAACTGGAAACTCTTGAAGTGAAGAGCATTAGCTGTATTGTAGTTATGGAAGATGGTTGATTTTGGTTCAGGGTCCACCTTGCTTTACTTGAGGTGCAAGTATCAGCACCAATGTCAGCATCCAGCAGGTGCCAGGAGACAAAAGGCTGCCTGTGCCTTCATGCAGCAACTTCATCTCACTTGGCATCCACTGGGGGGGACATGGATTCCTTTGGAAGTGGATTCACTGCCAATAGATAATTTTGCACCCACCTGGGTGCCCTGCTCCTCTGCACAGCTCTGTGGCTGTGAGAGGTCAGATGTTGAGGCAGGACCAAAAAACTGTTTTTATGTGGGAACAGCTTTTGGTGCTTAGATAAGAACAGTAATTTCAAAGTGATGCACAAGTAAGACTTCAATGATCTGACATTTCTTTAAACAGTAAGCTGTCCTTGGAATTAAAATAATTATTTCAGCAAGTCAGCCAGCCAACAACCTACATTCAATTATTTCCAGGTCTTCAACTGGCCATGCCAGCTTTTCTTCAACTCTTTCTGAGAACTTAGTGAGTTTATAGGGACACCAGTCTACACAAAGACTAGCTGTATGAGTGAGTCACGATCACTTAAATTCACCACATGGCACAGATGCATGTCTGAGTGAAGAGTAGTTGTTCTAAAAACCAGGTGTGTGCTTATATTACCTCTGAGGAGGGAGGATGGGTAGTGCCTGCTTGCTGTGAGATCCACAGAGATACTTTTTCAGCCAACAAAAAGAGCTAAATGCTCCACTGGTGCTGTAAGAGAAGCGATCAGGACAAGAGTAATTAACTCGTGAGTCTTGTCCTGAGTTCAAAGACAACATGAGAAATCTCACAAGCTGAGAATGTCCAAAATTAACTGGTAGTGACATGTAAGATGTGACAGCCATGAGCTCCAGCAGTCAGACATGAGCTCCATCTCCTCACAGCTTGGCACTATAGGGTTTTGGTTAAAGCCCATCGCTTTAGCTAGCACTGAAGTCATGATTCAAGGTTTATTTCATTCAAGCAGATCTCCTTGTACCACTCAACCAAGTGTGCTGACCACTTTTTATGTGTGATGAGATATTAGGACAAGACACAAGACTCGCTTTATTTTTCCTGAATTTGCCTATAAATTAATGATGAGCTGAAATGTTCTGGCTTAACAGCTCAGGGAGCTGAACATGTCGATTAAATGGAGAAGGTGAATTTCAGCCAACTCTTGACCTGTCTTCAGTATTATTCATTCAAGAGAAATTTTTCCTTCACCTGGCTGATATTATCCTCTCTTCTCAGCAGGAGACATCAGATTTAGCTCAGATGCTCCAGGCTTACAGCAGGAACTAAGCCTAGCTGGGTCTCTCACTTCACAGGAGCCAGTTTTACAGCATTTTGTTTTACAGCTTTTGTTCTTCTGTGTTATCCCTTCTTTCCTCATCACTCCTACAGTAGCACTGACTCTCTAAACATCTCCCAAACCCACATCTATCTGGTGGGTTCGGCCACAGCTCAGCACCTCCCCTTCCTCATCCTGACAAAAGCCACAACCTGCATCGCTGCCTCTGTGCTGCCTGCAGAAAGAATATGTTCACTGCACCAAAGTAAGCTTTAGGTTAAATCAGAGCTGATGATAATCAATAGAGTTCCACTGCCTTCAAATTTGGGGGATCTGAAACGGTGATCAGAGGATATAAATCCAACCTCCTGCTATCTTTTCTATCTCCTTTCAGACTGCCCAAACTTTAGGTGGAAACCAGTTCCTCCTACTTCATATGAAACATGCTAAACTGACAGAAGGCAGGTCTAGATTAGATATTAGGAATAAATTCTTTATTGTGAGGGCTGTGAGGCCTTGGAACAGGTTGCCCAGAGAAGCTGTGGGTGCCCCATCCCTGGACGTGTTCAAGGGCAGATTGGAAGGGGATTAGAGCAGCCTGGTCTAGTGGAAGGTGTTGGAACTATGTTTGTGCGATGTATGCTTTCTATACACATACAATATATACATTCCATAGAAGATGGATGGAAAGAGAGTGTAGCTAAACCATGAAATCATGAAATCAGCTGGAAGCAACTTGGCACTACTTGGATGGATCTTAACAGAAGGTAGTTCAGAGAAGAGCATTGCAGATGCCAGAGGGACCAGCTCATAAGGGAAGGCTTAAAAGAGCTCAGCTGGAGATGCAATAAGAAACCAGTAAGATAAGAAATGAGATAAGATGGCCTGTGTTTATCTGGGACACATAGGGATTGAGGTTAAAAAATAAGATTATTATGTGTCTTAGGTTACAATGGTATGTATTCTATCACAATCTTCAAGGGACGTTGGGGCTGGGTGGGGCAGTGTTCCTGGCTCATCCCTGATGGCTGAGGGACATCATCACTAATGGGCCAGCCGAGGCACTTTACTTTGCTCATCCCTAATGGCTGCAGCTAATGGGCCATTGAGTCCCACTGATAAACTCCATCATCCCATTGTGAAATGCCCCGCCCAGGGGGAGGCACCAATGTATACCTATCTGGATATAATCTGGAATTTGAAACACCACAAGTCAGCTTTACCACTGGATTCCCAGAGGAAGACCAGACCCTTCTACACCACCACTGGACCTTCAGAGGAGAACTACACCTTTCACAGGATCACTGCTTCACCAGAACCACATCTATCACTCCCAGAGGACTGCAGCCACCTTCTAAGTGGACTACTACCAACACCCGGACCGACAGGGTGTCAGGTTGTATTCTGACTCTGTCAGTGTTTTTGTACTCTTGCATTTTTCTATTAAATTGTAGTTATGACTTTGAGTGTCTCACTGATTTGCTTTCAAGCTACCACATTATGTTAGTGTTGAAGGTTGGATCTAGTTCTTTTCCTTAAGAATTCTTCTCCCATGGGTTGCTAAGACACAAATGACTGGGTACTTAAGAGAAACAAAGCACAAGGCTAGAGCCTTTCTCCTTGGCAGGGTGAGGTAGAATTGCCCTTCATAGAAGCCGAGCCTGACAACGTGAGATTTGGAGAGACTGAAAAGCAAGAGCAAAGGGGAGGTCACGCCCTCTTGCTCGGGACCCTCGGAGCTGGACGGTCGGAGCTGCTGTCTGCTGAACCCATGGCCCCTGAGAAGCCAGCGCGGAGCTGCCAGTCTGTCTGCTGTGAGTCTCTGCCCTCTGCCCCATCCGGAGCCGACCTGCCTGCCACCAGCCCGCTCTGAGTTTTCTCCGCTACATTGTAGCGGGGTTTTTCCCTGCACGTGGAGACCCCTTACCGTCCCAGCTCCCTGTGTCCGGGGATCCTGCTGTGGCACCAACACCAGCTGCCCCTCCCGAGGGTCTGTGGAGCAAGGGCTCTCCTCCATCCCTCCGTGCTTCGGGCAGTCGCCATTGCCGTGTGCTACCTGAGCTCACGCCAGAGTGCCCCTGCAGCCACCAGAGAATCACCGCACCCAGAGCGCCCCTGCAAGCTGTGACTGGAACTGCACCAAAGGGAAAAGGTGCCTGAAGCCGAGCAGGCTGCCACTAAGTTTCTAGTTCTGTTTGTTAGTCAACGTTATAGTTGTTATTTGTTATCCTTGTTTTAGATAGTAGTAAAGAACTGTTATTCCTATTCCCATATCTTTGCCTGAGAGCCTCTTGATTTCAAATTTATAATAATTCGGAGGGAGAGGGGTTACAGTTTCCCATTCCAAGGGAGGCTCCTGCCTTCCTTAACAGACACCTGTCCTTCAAACCAGGACAGATTTTGGTGCCCAATGTGGGGCACGAGAGCATCGAAGGGAAGAAGGATAACAGTTCTTGAGTAACGCAGTTCTTTGTGTGCTGGATATAGGAACCTCATTAAGTTGCACCATGTGGTCTAGCTTATTCCGGTTCGTATGGCAAGTGGTCACAGCTGTTTCTCTCCCATTTGCAGCCCTGTATCTAAACATGGGCCCTATAACTAAGGCTACAGTGGCTGTTATACAGTTTGTGTCATAGGTCGATAAGGTGAGGAATTCATGGATTTTCAACTTCCTCTGGAAGGCAGGCATGTAGATTCACAGCTACCACACATTAATGACATGTTTTCAGGGTTACTTTAATAATGGTACCTACTGCGAGGAAGTGACACCAAAAGAAATGTTCTCACAACCCTTCACCCAGCCCTTTGGGCCTATCCCGCCAATCTTTGAGGGGTTCAAATCTTCTCTAAATGCTAATGATACCATACAGTGGCTGGTGTTGCTGATAGGCCTGCTCTATTTAGCATTCAGGGATAAGGGGAGTCTGACTTGGATAGCCACTCTGACACCTACCCCAGACAACAGGGATGAGGCCCCAGAACCTGACATGGCCCCAAAGACTAGGGATGCTGCCACAGAAACTGACCTGGCCCTGGAAACTAGGGATGCTGCCACAGAACCTGACATGGCCCCAGAAACTAGGGACACCATCCCAGAACCTGACATTGCCCCAGGCGCTAGTGATGCTGCTACAGAGCCTGACCCAGTCCCACAACCCACCTCAGAAACAACCCACCCGGATTGGGTGGGAGTCCTGGTGAAAGAGATACGCGAGATGGGCCAAGTGCTGAAGGAATACACTTGCCCAGCTGGTGTGAAACCCTTCCCCTACCCCAAAGAGGGAGAGTCTAATGGGGCAGCAGAGGAACCCAGGGACGTTATAACCGCTCAAGCTCCAGTCAGATCAGAAGGGCAGCCACAGCCAGTAGCAGTTGCCCCTGTAGAAAAGAGGAAGACTAAGGTCAAACCAAAGCAGCCAGCGAGTAATGATGGGGAAGCAAGACCCTCTCAACCAGTAGGGAGTCCAAAGACTGAAATCACTACCGAGTCCCTGGGGTATGACAGTCTCCGTAATCTACGAAAAGACATTGTGCGACGGGGTCGTGAGCCTTTTACAACCTGGTTACTTCGGGTCTGGGACCTTATGGGTATGGGCGTGCAGCTAGATAGTATTGAGGCAAGGCAGCTGGGACCCTTGTCCCAGGACTCAGGGGTTGATCAGGTATTCGGAAGAGATGACGGGCCCCTGTCTCTCTGGGAACGGCTTTTAATAAGTGTAAGAGAGAGGTTTGTCAACAGGGAGAGAATGCAGGAGTATCATCATAGAAGACCATGGAAGACCCTTGAGGAGAGAATCCAACAGCTGAGGGAGGTGGCAATATTAGAGGTACTCTTTGAGAGGGATGGACAACATGATAATGACCCCGACAAAGTCAAGTGTACAGGGCAAATGTTGTGGAATCTGGCAAAGCTAGAGCCCTCCCAATACACCATCTTCATTGCAACAATTAATGCTGATAACAACCGAGAGACAGTGGGCTCCATAGCCACCAAACTCAGAAATTATGATAGTATGATCAGTGGCCCAATGCAGGCTCAAGTCTCTGCTGTGGTCAAAGACCTCAGAGAGGAGATGATGAGGGAGGTGAGAGAGGAGATGAGGTTGATGAGTGAGGCACCAGTGCGAGTCACAAGCCCCAAAGTCAGAGCCCAGCGCCCCCCAGCCAGGGAGAGAGGGTACACCCCACGATCTGAGCTGTAGTTCTTCCTGTGTGATCACGGAGAAGACATGAGGAAGTGGGATAGGAAACCCACTGCTGCCCTGGCAGCACAGGTACAGCAACTCAAGGAGGGAAATACTAACCGAGGCGGGGGGTCTACTAAAGTGAAGGTAGCCTCAGCCTCCCGTGACCGAGATGCCAGATATTACAGAAGAGAGGACGATCTCTTAGATCCCCTCGAGGGGACCTCTACCATGTACGCCCAAGAAAGAAATGACAACCAGAGCTAGAGGGGCCCTGCCTCTAGCCAGGAAGAGGCACGGGAAAACCGGGTCTTTTGGACAGTGTGGATCCGATGGCCTGGCACATCAGAACCACAAAAATATGAAGCGTTAGTTGATACTGGTGCGCAGTGTACCTTAATTCCATCGAGACATGTGGGGGCAGAACCTGTTTCTATTGCCGGGGTGACAGGGGGATCACAGCAATTAACTTTGTTGGAAGCCGAGGTGAGCCTGACCGGGAAGGAGTAGCAGAAACACCCCATTGTGACTGGTCCAGAGGCCCCATGTATTCTGGGCATAGACTTCCTCCGGAATGGCTATTACAAAGACCCAAAGGGACTCAGGTGGGCTTTCAGAATAGCGGCTGTGGAGGCAGAGGGCATCAGGCAACTGAACACCTTGCCTAGACTATCAGAAAATCCAAATGCAGTGGGACTCCTGAGAGTAAAAGAGCAACAAGTGCCAATTGCCACCTCGACAGTGCACCGCCGGCAGTACCGGACGAATCGAGACGCCGTGATCCCCATCCACAAGATGATCCGCGACCTGGAAAGCCAAGGAGTGGTCAGTAAAGCCCACTCACCCTTCAACAGCCCCATCTGGCCTGTGCGCAAGTCTGACGGGGAATGGAGATTGACTGTAGACTATCGTGGCTTGAATGAAGTGACTCCACCATTGAGTGCTGCCGTGCCAGACATGCTGGAGCTCCAGTACGAGCTGGAGTCCAAGGCAGCAAAATGGTATGCCACCATTGACATTGCCAATGCGTTTTTCTCCATCCCTCTGGCAGCGGAGTGCAGGCCTCAGTTCGCCTTCACCTGGAGGGGTGTGCAATATACCTGGAATCGGTTACCCCAGGGGTGGAGGCACAGCCTCACGATCTGCCATGAACTGATCCAGGCTGCACTGGAAAAGGGTGAGGCTCCAGAGCATCTCCAATACATCGATGACATCATTGTATGGGGGAACACGGCGTCAGAAGTATTTGAGAAAGGAGAGAAGATCATCATGATCCTCCTGGAAGCCGGTTTTGCCATCAAGAAGAGCAAAGTCAAAAGACCTGCTCGAGAGATCCAGTCCTTGAGGGTAAAATGGCAAGATAGACGGCGCCAGATTCCCACGGAGGTCATCAATAAGATCACTGCGATGTCTCCGCCAACTAACAAAAAGGAAACTCAAGCTTTCCTAGGGGCCATAGGCTTTTGGAGGATGCACATTCCAGAGTACAGCCAGATTGTGAGCCCTCTCTACCTAGTCACCCGCAAGAAGAACGATTTTCACTGGAGCCCTGAACAGCAACAAGCGTTTGCCCAGATCAAGCAGGAGATTGCTCACGCAGTAGCGCTTGGCCCAGTAAAGACGGGAGCAGAGGTGAGGAATGTGCTTTACTCTGCAGCCGAAAACAAGGGCTTGTCCTGGAGCCTTTGGCAGAAGGTTCCTAGAAAGACTCGAGGCCGACCACTGGGATTCTGGAGCCAGAGTTACAGAAAGTCTGAAGCCAACTACACCCCCACAGAGAAGGAAATCTTAGCTGCCTATGAAAGAGTTCAAGCCGCCTCGGAGGTAATTGGCACTGAAGCACAACTCCTCCTGGCACCTCGACTACCAGTGCTGGGGTGGATGTTTAAAGGAAAGGCTCCCTCTACCCACCACGCCACCGATGCCACATAGAGTAAGTAGATCGCACTTATCACACAGCGCGCCCGCATTGGAAATCCGAACCGCCCTAAGATCCTAGAAATAATTACGAACTAGCCAGAAGGTGAGAGTTTTAGTCTCACTGATGAAGAAAAGCAAAAACAAGTAACCCAGGCTGAAGAAGCTCCACCATACAATCAACTGCTAGATGAAGAAAAGTGCTACGCCCTTTTCACTGATGGTTCCTGTCGCATCATAGGGGTGAACCGGAAGTGGAAAGCAGCTGTGTAGAGCCCCACGCGACAGGTTGCAGAAGCCACTGAAAGAGAGGGTGAGTCGAGCCAATTTGCTGAACTCAAAGCCGTTCAGCTAGCCCTAGACATTGCTGAGAAAGAGAAGTGGCCAAAGCTCTATCTCTACACCGATTCGTGGATGGTAGCCAATGCTCTATGGAGTTGGCTAAAAAAGTAAAAAAATGCCAACTGGAAGCGTAGAGGAAAGCCAATCTGGGCAGCTGATGAATAGAAAGACATTGCCACTCGGGTAGAGAAGCTACCTGTAAAAGTCCGCCATGTAGATGCCCATGTCCCTAAGAACCGAGCTAATGAAGAACACCAGAACAACAAGCAAGTAGATCACGCCGCAAAGATAGAGGTGGCACAGATAGATTTAGACTAGCAACACAAAAGGGAGCTTTTCCTAGCCCGATGGGCCCATGATGCCTCAGGCCACCAGGGCAGAGATGCCACCTATAAGTGAGCACGAGACCGAGGGGTGGACCTAACCATAGACAGTATCTCCCAAGTGATCCATGATTGTGAGACGTGCGCCGCGATCAAACAGGCCAAGCGAGTGAAGCCTCTATGGTATGGTAGACGGTGGTCCAAATACAGTATAGAGAGGCTTGGCAGATTGATTACATCACACTGCCCCAGACCCGCCAAGGGAAGCGCTACGTTCTCACAATGGTAGAAGCCACCACAGGATGGCTGGAGACCTACCCTGTGCCTCATGCCACTGCCCGGAACACCATCCCGAGCCTCGAAAAACAAGTTCTTTGGAGACATGGTACCCCAGAGAGAATTGAATCTGACAATGGGACTCATTTCAAAAATAGCCTTATAAACACCTGGGCTAGGGAACATGGCATCAAGTGAGTGTACCATATCCCTTATCATACACCAGCAGCTGAGAAAGTTGAACCGTACAATGGCCTGCTCAAAACCACTTTAAAAGCACTGGGTGGGGGGACGTTCAAGAACTGGGAGACCAATTTAGCAAAGGCCACATGGTTAGTAAACACCCGAAGTTCCTCCAGCCGGGCCGGGCCTGCCCACTCTGACCCCTTGCAAACAACAGATGGAAATAAAGTTCCAGTAGTACACATGAGAGGTATGCTGGGAAAGACTGTTTAAGTAAACTCTGCCTCAAGTAAAGACAATCCCATCCGGGGAGTTGTCTTTGCTCAGGGACCAGGCTGCACCTGGTGGGTGATGCAAAAGGATAAAGAGACCCGATGCATACCTCAAAGAGATCTTGTTTTAGGGTGAACTACTTATGACACTGCGCTTGTATCTGTATCTGCATGTATGTATATACCTCGAAAGTTTAAATTTGATGTAAGGTGTTTGCATGAGAAAAAAATTCGGGGTGGAGAATGTTGAAGGTTGGATCTAGTTCTTTTCCTCAAGAATTTTTCTCCCATGGGTTGCTAAGACACAAATGACTGGGTACTTAAGAGAAACAAAGCACAAGGCTAGAGCCTTTCTCCTTGGCAGGGTGAGGTAGAATTGCCCTTCATAGAAGCCGAGCCTGACAACGTGAGATTTGGAGAGACTGAAAAGCAAGAGCAAAGGGGAGGTCACGCCCTCTTGCTCGGGACCCTCGGAGCTGGACGGTCGGAGCTGCTGTCTGCTGAACCCATGGCCCCTGAGAAGCCAGCGCGGAGCTGCCAGTCTGTCTGCTGTGAGTCTCTGCCCTCTGCCCCATCCGGAGCCGACCTACCTGCCACCAGCCCGCTCTGAGTTTTCTCCGCTACATTGTAGCGGGGTTTTTCCCTGCACGTGGAGACCCCTTACCATCCCAGCTCCCTGTGTCCAGAGATCCTGCTGTGGCACCGACACCAGCTGCCCCCTCCCGAGGGTCTGTGGAGCAAAGGCTCTCCTCCATCCCTCCGTGCTTCGGGCAGTCGCCATTGCCGTGTGCTACCTGAGCTCACGCCAGAGTGCCCCTGCAGCCACCAGAGAATCACCGCACCCAGAGCGCCCCTGCAGCCACTGAAGAATCACCACACCCAGAGCTCCCCTGCAAGCTGTGACTGGAACTGCACCAAAGGGAAAGGTGCCTGAAGCCGAGCAGGCTGCCACTAAGTTTCTAGTTCTGTTTGTTAGTCAACGTTATAGTTGTTATTTATTATCCTTGTTTTAGATAGTAATAAAGAACTGTTATTCCTATTCCCATATCTTTGCCTGAGAGCCTCTTAATTTCAAATTTATAATAATTCAGAAAGAGAAAAGTTACAGTTTCCCATTCCAAAGGAAGCTCCTGCCTTCCTTAACAAACACCTGTCCTTCAAACCAAAACAGTTAGCCAAAACACTCCCTAATAATTTCAGAGTTTCTTTCATCTTATGTTGTACCTGCTATTAGGCATCACTGAGGGCAGGTGACTGGGTGAGAGGAACTATTAGTCTCATCCAGACTAATTATGGCATTGCCTGTTTTTCTAGACAGGAAAAATTTAGACTGATTCACAAAATAATTGTCTTAATAGTAAACAAGTTTTTAAAAACATGAACAGGAAACTGTTTGAGGTTTTTTTAAACTCATTTTCTGAATGTTTTGACACTTTCAGCACTAAACAAACAACTCCCACCTCCTCCATATTCCACTGCTAATCTGGTTTTTGAAGGTTTTGAGCATGCCTGTCAAATTCTCACTCCTGAAAGGCTAGAAAAAGCTCCTGTCTTGGAATGCCAAAAACCTGACAGGACTAACTGATCAGCTGGAAGCAGACTCTGAGCACACCCTTCTGTCTTCCCAGGAAGGGCTATAATTTTGTGGGACTGTGAAAATGCTTATTCCCCAAGGGATTCCTACTGAGTAGGTGGCAAAAAACTGCAAGTGAAAAGTAAACCCACGTGGTGAGATTACAGAAGACTGAAAATGAAGAGCTCAACTAAGGTCCTTTTCAACAAATTGTGCTGTTCTACTGTAGAATTAATACCAGAAGTTGGCTGATTCCTGAAACCGGATGAATGCACACATGTACTCTTTATATTAACGAAAGTCATTGTTCAAATTTTCCACTTTTGGCTATGCAAATAATATTCATACCAAACCAAAGTCCTGGGCCTTGGAGCCAGCAGCTTTTGTAAACCAAGTCTTGACTCTGCTGTTGAAATGGGTACAACAGAGATGATGATATTTATTTTGCTATCTTCCAGCCGGGCAGGTTGCTTCCATCAGTGAAAACTTGGAAAAATCTGAAGGCTGCTTAATGAATTACTTCTTTCATAAGAAGTGCTACCAGTTTCTGAGATAGATTTAGAGCCTTGCTCCTACAGCTGGATTAACAACAACTGAAATAAAACTTCTGTCTGAGCACAAGTTGTCCTTGAAGCAGCAGTAGAATCTCTTCCTTTTGTAGTTTAGAGGACTTAAGATTAAAACCTGTATTTTTATTTTAAATGGCCTTTCATGCACTAAAGACACTTCAAGCCTCTGAGCCAGAAAAGTTTCAAATAATTGACACTTAGTAAATGATCAGCTTCATTTACTTTCTGCTTTCTTCTCAATTACACATCCAACCTTCACAACTTTATAAATTTATAGCAAGTTTCTGGTTTTCACTCTCACCCACTGGTATTAACACAGCGTGACTGAGAGCATTAAGTAAAACAAAAGAGCAATGACAGAATATTTATTTGAGTTTCAATGATTTTACTTCATAGAAAGATTTCCTTTAAATTTACAAATATGCATTCTAGTCTCTGTGCAGACCTTTTAAAACAACAGAGACTTGCCCGATGACTGATTCTGAGCAATCATTCCAAAAGGCAGGTAATTGTCAAGGATTTGAAAAAGGGGAATTATCTTGTTTGTAACCTAGAATCATAGAATGGTTTGGGCTGGAAGGGACCTTTAAAGGTCATCTAGTTCAACCTCCTGCAAGGAGCAGGGACACCTTCCACTAGACCAGGTTGCTAAATGTGTGTCCAACCTGGCCTTGAACACTTCCAAAACACCACCTCTCTGGGCAACCTGTCCCAGTATTTCACCATACTCATCGCAAAAAAAAATAAATCTTCCTTGCATCTAGTCTGGTTCTGCCCTCTTTTAGTTTAAAACCATTACCCCTTGGCCTTTCATAACAGGCCCTACTAAAAAAGTCTGTCCCCATTTAGAACAGGCTTCCCAGGGCAGTCATGAAGTCACCATGCCTGTAGGTATTTAAAAGACACATAGATGGTTGAACTCAATGACCTTAAAGGTCTTTTCCAACAAAAATGGTTCTATGATCTTTCTTAAAAGACACATAGGTGGTTGAACTCAATGACCTTAAAGGTCTTTTCCAACAAAAATGGTTCTATGATCTTTCTTAAAAGCCCCCTCTAAGTACTGCAAGGCCACAATAAGGTGTTGTGGTAGTTTGAAAGCAAATCAGTGAGAGACTCAAAGTCAGAACTACAATTTAATAGAAAAATGCAATAGCACAAAAACACTGACAGAGTCAGAATACAACCTGACACCCTGTCGGTCAGGGTGTTGGTAGTAGTCCACTTAGAAGGTGGCTGCAGTCCTCTGGGAGTGATAGATGTGGTTCTGGTGAAGCAGTGATCCTGTGAAAGGTGTAGTTCTCCTCTGAAGGTCCAGTGGTGGTGTAGAAGGGTCTGGTCTTCCTCTGGGAATCCAGTGGAAAAGCTGACTTGTGGTGTTTCAAATTCTAGTTTATATCCAGTTAGGGATACATTGGTTCCTCACCCTGGGCAGAGCATCTCACAATGGGATGATGGAGTTTATCAGTGGGACTCAATGGCCCATTAGCTGCAGCCATTAGGGATGAGCAAAGTAAAGTGCCTCACCTGGCTCTAACGGCTGGCCCATTAGTGATGATGTCCCTCAGCCATCAGGGATGAGCCAGGAACACTGCCCCACCCGGCCCCAACATCCCATGAAAATGGTGATAGAATACATACCATTGTAACCTAAGACAGGTGTTCCTAGATCCTTCTCCAGGCTGAACAAGACCAACTGTCTCAGCCTGTTCTCACAGAGAGGTGCTCCAGCCCCCTGACAGTCTTCATGACCTTCCTCTGGACCCACTCTAACAGGTCCATGTCTTTCTTGTACTGGGGTTCCCCCAGCCTCATGCAGTACCCCTGCAGAGCTGAGAGGAAGAATCCTCCCCCTTAACCTGCTGGCCACACTTCTTCGAACTGGAAACATATCTTCAATGCAGCAGACACATCTGTGGACCCTGATGGCCTGATCCAGTGTCCCGGAGCCATTCTGCATATTCCAGACGGTTGCTTTACTCACACGGGTTGGCATATGGATGGAGCAGACTGCCAGATTCCCTTTTGGAAAGGGATGGACTGAAGGCCATTCTCCCAGTGGGGATTTTCTCAAACAGCTCTGATTTTTCCAGTTTTTGTCATGGGAAAGCAGGGGGTCTCATCCCTGGGCAGCCCCACTCCTGTGTACGCAGAAATGCTGGCCGAGCCTGGACTGGGGGAATCATTCTCTGGCTGCCTCTTCCCTGCTCTGCTTGCTGAGCCGAGCTCTTTTCCAGTTGCACACCACAGATGGCTAATTAGGATCATGGAGAGAGGAAATCTGCTCTGTGGCCTTCTGTGCTGAGAATGGGCTCTCCATGATGCTGATGAGATCCATCGCTGTGTAATTCAGCCCGCGTGCTGCAGCTGGGGCATGGCACAGCACCCAAGGCTGTGGCACAGTCCTGACCTCGGGGACTGGGAATCTGATTTTGGGCATGGATGGGTGACCAGGGAAATGAGGCATGCAAAAGGAGGGAGCAATGTCTGGGAGCAGGAAAGGTGGATTTTCAGGTCCTTTTCATTCCCACTGACTTCTTCTTTGAACCCTCCCTATGTCCATCTAAAAAAAAATTGCCTGTGCTATTTAGTTTCAAGACACTGTCATTATCTCTCACCCTTAAAGTCGACTTTTGGTTCTTGACTATGCTAATTACAATGCAGTTGCCTGCTAGTAAAAATTCACCCAATTCCTTTGACTCTGTGAGTCCTTAACTGAGCAAGTCTCCATGGTTAACAGGAGAGCCATAAGGAACCATACCAGGTACCCTGTGTCACACACAAAATCTCACTCTGAAATTTCTGACGCAAAGAGAAGCACTGTATTTCCTTCTTCCCTCACAGGGGCTTGAAAATACATCATAATTGAGGACTTCAGGCATATATTGTAATTTGTGTTCTGAGTGCTTGCTGAAAAAAACCCGTTCTTCAACTCAGCACAGCAGTGATTTGTGAGTATTAAAACCAGAATCAATATTTAGGGGCAACATAGTGAGAGATTTTAAAATTGTATAATTGGCTTGTATTTCCCTGTAAACCTCTGGGTGTTTGTGGTAGTTTGAAAGCAAATCAGTGAGAGACTCAAAGTCAGAACTACAATTTAATAGGAAAAATGTAGTAATACAAAAAAAAGAAAAAAGAAAAAAAAAAGAAACCACTGACAGAGTCAGAATACAACCTGGCACCCTGTCGGTCAGGGTGTTGGTAGTAGTCCACTTAGAAGGTGGTTGCAGTCCTCTGGGAGTGATAGATGCGGTTCTGTTGAAGCAATGATCTTGAGAAAGGTGTAGTTCTCCTCTGAAGGTCCAGTGGTGGTGTAGAAGGGTCTGGTCTTCCTCTGGGAATCCCGTGGAAAAAGCTGCCTATAGTGCTTCAAATCTCAGTTTACATGCAGATCGGGATACATTGGTTCCTCCCCCTGGGCGGGGCATCTCACAATGGGATGATGAGCCACTATCTGCAATGTTTGGGGTGAGTGAAGTGCCCATCCGGCCCCAACGACTGGTCCATTGGCAAACCATTCTGCAGCCATCAGGAACACTGCCACGCCTGGCCCTAACGACCAGCCCATTAGCAAACCGTTCTGCGGCCATCAGGAACACTGCCACGCCCGGCCCCCAGCATGCCACGAAGATGGTGATAGAATACATACCATTGTAACTTGAGACATTATCCACCCCTTATTCTATCACCATCTATGTGATACCCAAACCAATACCCCCTTTATACATATATATACATAAACAATGAAACTTTACACACAGTTCTCACTTAAAATTAAGTTTCCTTGTGGTACACAATGGGTTTCCCCATCTTTCTGCATTCCCCACCAAGTGTAACCAGGTCCTTGAGCAAAAACAACCCCGCGGATAGGTTTGCCTTTGTCTGAGGTGGGACTAATCCAAACAGTCTTTCTTAAAATACCTCTCATGTGTACCACAGGGACTCTGTCTCCGTCCACTGTGTGCAAGGGTTCAGACTGGGCAGGACCAGCTCGATTGATGGAGCCTCGTGTGTTGACCATCCAGGTGGCCTTTGCTAAGTTCACCTCCCAATTTTTGAAGGTCCCCTTGCCAAGTGCCTTCAGGGTGGTCTTAAGTAGTCCGTTGCACCGTTCAACTTTCCCGGCAGCTGGTGCATGATAAGGGATATGATATATCCACTCGATGCCATGTTCTCTGGCCCAGCTGTTTATAAGGCCATTCTTGAAATGGGTCCCATTGTCCGACTCAATTCTCTCAGGGGTGCCATGTCTCCACAAGACTTGCTTTTCCAGGCCTAAGATGGTGTTTCGGGCGGTAGCATGAGGCACAGCATAGGTCTCCAACCATCCAGTGGTTGCTTCCACCATGGTCAGCACGTAGCACTTGCCTTGGCGGGTTTGGGAAAGGGTGATGTAGTCAACCTGCCAGGCTTCCCCATACCTGTACTTCGACCATCGTCCACCGTACCACAGAGGCTTCACCCGCTTGGCCTGCTTGATCATAGAGCAGGTCTCTCAGCCATGGATGACCTGTGAGATGCTGTCCATGGTCAAGTCCACCCCTCGGTCACGAGCCCATCGGTACGTTGCATCTCGTCCCTGATGACCAGAGGCATCATGGGCCCAACGAGCCAGAAATAATTTTCTCTTGTGCTGCCAGTCCAGATCCACTTGTGATACTCTCAGTTTGGCAGCTCGGTCCACCTGCTCGTTGTTACGATGCTCTTCATTGGCCCGACTCTTGGGTACGTGTGCATCCACGTGTCGAACCTTCACAGTCAGCCTCTCTACACGGGTAGCGATGTCCTGCCAAATCTTAGCGGCTCAGATGGGTTTCCCTCTGCGCTGCCAGTTGGCCTTTCTCCAGCGATTCAACCAACCCCACAAAGCGTTAGCTACTATCCAGGAGTCAGTGTAGAGATAGAGCCGAGGCCACTTCTATCGCTCAGCAATATCCAAAGCCAGCTGGACGGCTTTAAGCTCTTCGACCTGACTCGATCCACTTTCTCTCTTAGTAGCTTGCGCAACTCGTCGTGTGGGGCTCCATACAGCAGCTTTCCACTTCTGGTTAGCACCCACAATTCGGCAGGAACTATCAGTGAAGAGGGCATATCGTCTTTCACTCTCCGGTAGCTCGTTATATGGTGGGGCTTCCTCAGCACGTGTCACTTGCCCCTCCTCTTCTTCAGAAGATAACCCAAAAGTCTCACCTTCAGGTCAGTTTGTTATAATTTCCAGAATCCCAGGGCGATTAGGGTTTCCTATCCGGGCTCGCTGTGTGATCAGCGCAATCCACTTGCTCCATGTGGCGTCGGTGGCATGATTTGTGGAAGGAACCTTTCCCTTGAACATCCAACCCAGCACTGGTAGTCGGGGTGCCAGAAGCAGCTGTGCTTCGGTGCCAATTACTTCCGAGGCAGCTCAAACTCCTTCATAAGCCACAAGAATCTCTTTCTCGGTTGGGGCATAGCTGGCCTCAGATCCTTTGTATCCTCCACTCTAGAACCCAAGTGGTCATCTTCGAGTCTCTTCAGGTCCTTTCTGCCACAGGCTCCAGGATTGACCATTCTCCCCGGCCACAGTGTAGAGCACATTTTTCACATCCTGTCCTGTTCTGACTGGCCCAAGGGCTACTGCATGGGCAATCTCCTGCCTAATTTGTTCGAATACTTGTTGTTGCTCAGGACCCCACTGGAAATCATTTCTTTTTCGTGTCACGAGGTAAAGAGGGCTTACAATCGTGCTGTATTCCGGGATATGCATTCTCCAAAACCCGACAGCTCCTAGAAAAGCCTGGGTTTCCTTCTTGTTCGTAGGTGGGGACATAGCAGTGATCTTGTTGACTACTTCTGTCGGGATCTGGCGACGTCCATCTTGCTACTTCACTCCTAAGAACTGGATTTTTTTGAGCGGGTCCCTTAACCTTACTTCGCTTGATGGCAAAACCAGCTCTTAGGAGAATCTGGATGATCTTCTTTCCTTTCTCAAAGACTTCCTCTGCTGTGTTCCCCCATACAATAATGTTGTCGATGTACTGCAGATGTTCTGGAGCTTCACCCTTTTCTAGTGCAGCCTGGATCAGGCCATGGCAGATGGTGGGGCTGTGATTCCACCCCTGGGGGAGTCTGTTCCAGGTGTATTGCACTCCCCTCCAGGTGAAAGCAAACTGAGGCCTGCACTCTGCTGCCAGAGGAATGGAGAAAAAGGCATTGGCAATATCGATGGTCACATAACACTTTGCTGCCTTGGATTCCAGTTCATACTGAAGTTCCAACATGTCTGGCACAGCAGCACTCAGTGGTGGTGTGACCTCATTCAGGCCACGATAATCCACTGTCAGTCTCCATTCTCCACTGGATTTACGCACCGGCCATATAGGGCTGTTAAAGGGTGAATGAGCCTTGCTGACCACCCCTTGACGCTCCAGTTTACGAATCATCTTGTGGATGGGAACCACAGAGTCTCTGTCTGTGCGGTACTGTCGTCGGTGCACTGTCGCTGTGGCGATTGGTACCTGCTGTTCTTCAACTTCTAGCAGTCCCACAGCAGAGGGGTCATCTGAGAGACCAGGCAAGGTATTTAGCTGTTGGATGTCTTCTGTTTCTACTGCGGCTATCCCGAAAGCCTAACGATGTCCTTTTGGGTCTTTGAAATACCCATTTCTAAGATAGTCTATGCCCAGGATGCATGGGGCCTCTGGGCCGGTCACGATGGGGTGTTTCTGCCACTCATTCCCGGTTAAACTTACTTCAGCTTCCAATACAGTCAGCTGCTGGGATCCTCCTGTCACCCCAGAAATAGAAATAGATTCTGTTCCCACGTACCTTGATGGCATCAGGGTACATTGAGCGCCGGTGTCAACCAAAGCCGTGTATCTTTGTGGGTCAGATGTGCCAGGCCATCGGATCCACACAGTCCAATAGATCCGGTTGTCCCTTTCCTCTACCTGGCTAGAGGCAGGGCCCCTCTATTCCTGATCGTGGTACACGTTGCTCTCTTCCTGTAAATATGTTCTTGAGGTCCCTTCAAGAGGATCGGTCATATCATCATTCCTATACTGTTCTGAGTTCTGTCCACAAGAGACTGGAGCAGCGTTGACTCTAGGTGGGCTTCTTGTGGTAGCTGTTCCTCTTTTCAGTTCACGTACTCGGGCTGCTAAGGAAGAGGTGGGTTTTCTGTCCCACTTTCTCATGTCTTCTCCATGCTCCTGAAGGAAAAACCAGAGGTTACCTCGTGGAGTGTATCTTCTTTCTCTGGCTGGGGAATGTTGGCTCTTAATAGCAGAGACCCTTGTTGGTTCTGGCGAGATGTGGTGAATTTCTTGCTTCAGCTCCTTTCTGAGTTTCTCTTCCAAGTTCCGGACGTGCTCAGCCAGCTGTGTTTCCACAGATGAGACATGGGTGCGAAATGGGGCAGTGACAGTGTCCTCATAAATTCTTAGTTTGTTGACCAGTACTCCCACCTTGTCCGCTCCTTCCCTCCATTGCAGTGTTGCTAGGTAACGGGAGTATATCTCTGGTCCAAGCCGTGCGAATCTCAACCACATCTGTGACGTGCATTGGACATCATCTGGGTTCTTAGGGAATCTCTCATCTTCTGAGAAAATGATCTCCAGCACGGCCAATTCTCTCAGGCATCGGATACCTTGTTCCATTGTGCTCCATTTTCCTTGGCGCACCTGGACGTCTTCTTTACAAAGGTATCTGTCCCTTACGCTTGCCAGCAGTCGCCACCAGAGGCTGAGAGTTTCTTGGGTTTTCCCGATCCCCTGGTCAATGACCACATCCTGGGTCAGGGATCCAAGTTGTCTGGCCTCACTTCTATCTGGCATGGTGTCATTGGCTGCAGTGTCCCAGATGCGAAGAAGCCAGGTCAGGATGGATTCATTTGTCTGGCGGGTGAACTCCCTCCGTAGGTCACGCAGCTCACCCAGGGATAAAGAGCAAGTGATGATCTCTGGCTCCGTCTCTTCTGCTTGGTGCAAAGGTCCAGCCTCCTCCTCATCTGTCACTGTGCAGGCTGATTTGCTCTTGGATTTCTTTTTCTGAAGGGGGGCAACTGCTACTCGCTTAGGCTGTTCTGGCTTGGTGATGGCTTGTGTGGAGACTCTGTCATTTCTTTCAGTCTCTTTTTCCTCTATGACAGTTTGTTTAGATACGGTGCTTGTTGTTCTGCTGCTTTTCTTGTCCTCATCCTGAGGATACTGTGCTGCATCGAGCATTGTTCTGACTCTAAGCATGGTGTGCACGGTGCAGGCTATACAAAGAAGACAAAGCAGAACTGACAGCAAAATTATGCCATCTTTGACATCCAAAGGGAACTCAATATTTTCAAAAACTGTTGTGTCAGGTCTGAAAGGCTGAAAGAAACCATTCTCTACTCTTTCCCCTAGGGGCTGGGTGCGATTGTTGAGGAGGCCCCAGATGTAACAGCCCAGACTAGGACAAGCAAACAAAATTGAATATATATTCCGAATGGTGTTCATTGCCTCGGAGGTTATCATGCAATAGACATAGTAAACCAATAAAGCAATTTTTATACGATACCCCAGCCTACACAGGAGCATTACCACAGGCAGGTAATTCCCTGTCTGCGGAAATATATACAGAGCAAGGTACAGGACACATGTAAGTATGTTGAGTATCATGGTGAATAGGTGGGTTCTAGAACACAAAATTGTAATTCTGACTTTCCTCAGGGCCTGGCCCGACGTTGGGCGCCAAAAAATGTGGTAGTTTGAAAGCAAATCAGTGAGAGGCTCAAAGTCAGAACTACAATTTAATAGGAAAAATGTAGTAATACAAAAAAAAGAAAAAAAAAAAAAAAAAGAAACCACTGACAAAGTCAGAATACAACCTGGCACCCTGTCGGTCAAAGTGTTGGTAGTAGTCCACTTAGAAGGTGGTTGCAGTCCTCTGGGAGTGATAGATGCGGTTCTGTTGAAGCAATGATCTTGAGAAAGGTGTAGTTCTCCTCTGAAGGTCCAGTGGTGGTGTAGAAGGGTCTGGTCTTCCTCTGGGAATCCCGTGGAAAAAGCTGCCTATAGTGCTTCAAATCTCAGTTTATATGCAGATCGGGATACATTGGTTCCTCCCCCTGGGCGGGGCATCTCACAATGGGATGATGAGCCACTATCTGCAATGTTTGGGGTGAGTGAAGTGCCCATCCGGCCCCAACGACTGGTCCATTAGCAAACCGTTCTGCGGCCATCAGGAACACTGCCACTTCCGGCCCCCAGCATCCCACGAAGATGGTGATAGAATACATACCATTGTAACCTAAGACAGTGTTTTATAAAAACACTTCAAAAAACCATTTTATTTACATGAAAACACCCCTTATTTGTATGAAGAAGTCACCTTTCTTGATAAGAACATTTTTGTGGAAAAAAAATAATCTACCAGAGCAATTATCATCTCATGAGATGTTACATTGTGAAATGATCTTTCTGGTTTGGAAGCCTATCCTTGAAAACTCTAAATAAAGCCTTCGCTTGCCATGCCTTGACCAGAGGTAGGTGATTAAACCAAACAGAATCCTCAGTCATTTAGCTCTGTTCAATTTAATTTTGCCTATGTCTGCACATCACTCAGCTCTGTTTACTTTGCAGCATTCTTGCTTGATGCTTGGGAAAATGAACAGTCATGCCTGTGGCCAAGATTCTGTATTTAATCAAGAAACAAGATCACAGAAACTCAGAAAGGTTGAGGCTGGAAGGAGCCTCTAGAGGTCATGGTGCCCAAGCCCCCTCCTCAACTCAGACCACCCAGAGCAGATGTCCAGAATTGTGTCCAAACAGCTTTTGAATGTCTCTAAGGATGGAGACAACATCCTTGGGCAGTCTGTGCCAGTGTTCAGTCACCCTCACAGCTAAAAAGTGTTTCCTGGCTCAGAGGGAACATCCAGTGTTTCAGTCTGTGCCCATTGCCTCTGGTCCTGTCACTGGGCACCACTGAGCCTGGATCCATCCTCCTTGCACCCTCCCTTCAGGTATTTCCATACATTGGTAAGATCCTCCTGAGCCTTCTCTGCCCCAGGCTGAACAGTGCCAGCTCTCTCAGCCTCTCCTCATAGGACAGATGGTCCAGAGTCTTCATTGTCTTCATGGTCTCTTGCTGGACTCTCTCCAGTACGTCCATGTCAGTCTTGTATTGGAGAGCCCAGAAGTGAACAAAATACTCCAGGTGGCGTCTCAAGAAAGCAGAGTAGATGGGAAATATAACTTCCCTCCAACTTTTAGTAATAGTGTGATGCAGCCCAGGATACCATTTGCCTTCTTTGCTGCAAGGGCACTGTGCTGGCTCATGTTCAACTTTGTGTCCACCAAGGTCCTTTTCTGACAAGCTGCTTTCCAGCTGAGTGGCCTCCAGAATGTATCAGTGCCTGAGCTTGTTCTTCCCTGGCACAGGACTTTGCACTTCTCCTTGTTGAGTTTCATGAGGTTCCTGCCGGCCATTTCTCCAGCTTACTGAGATCTGGATGGAAGTGTAATCCATTGGTGTATCAAACACGCCTCCCAGTCTCATGTCATCCAGTTCATGACCACATATAATCCATCTCAGACAGAAGTGGGTGACTTAACCATCATTCACTGAGTCCAGGAACCACAGCAATCAACCAGCTCAGGTCTGACAGTAAAAGCTCTGGACTGACTTCCTGACCTGAATCCATGTGGGCAGCTGGTGAGGGGCTGCCCTTCAGCATCTTGCTGCCTCCTGCCCACATGTGCAACAGGGGTAATTCCCAACCAACAGGCTGAAATACATGTGTGTGTGTGTGTGTGTTAATGCAATGCACTTGTTCCATGTTTGCTTACAGTGTCTGAGCACAGCACAGATGGCTGGGTTTGCTGCTGCCTCTGCACCGGGGCTCTGCAGGCTTTCACTGCTGCACTCCTCGTTGAGACCTCACAGGCAATGATCCAAAGGCATCACTGTGGTGTCCTTAAGACTAATTATCCACAACTTCAGACAGTGGGACTGGTAACCCAGATACACAAATTTCAACAGAGGATTGCTGGTTTTGCAGACATTCAGAAATTTTCCTAAGCACAGACGACTCCTCACCACGATGCACTGAGTCCTCTCCCAGCCAAGCCTGCAAGATGATCCATGATGGTGCTATTACTTTTTAACCTCCCTACAGCTTCCACACTTCAGCTTTCATTTGTTTGATCCAGTCTTTAAACTTCTTTTTTTTTTCCTTCCCAGCCCCACAACAGGAGCAATGCAGCTCACAGGTGCAGCTTTCCATCGCTTGACTTGTCAGGGTCGGTTTTGCTGGCTGCAGCTGGCTGCCTGATTAAACAGGCAGGAATTCCCATCTCAGTGCTCACAATGCATCTAGCAGCTGTCTTGCTCTCACAGACTGCTCTGATTTTGAGGAAAATGGTTTTAAATAGCTGCTTCCCCCTCACACCCACCCTTTGACTTCACTGCAATATAATCAGGTCATGATAAACCACAGCACCGGGTCTGACTCTGCTGTCAAGAGCAAATATTTGGGGAGAACAAAAGTTATGGGCACTTTCAAGGTGCTTCAGGCTTGGAAAATCTGGCCATTTTGATAGCGTAGGGGTTAAAGCGATTTTGGGGTTGGTGATGGTTTAGGTTGTGGGAACGATAGGCCTGGAGGTAGACCTTAGGTATTGTTCTGTTAGGAAAATACCCATGGGAACTGCACCTGTGTGCTTCTCCGTGATGAATACTCGTGACAAGATTAATGAAATGATTGAGTAGAAAATAGGAGTAAGAATAATAACTCACTTGCAACGATCCTGAGAAATGTAAGGGGGTAGTCAGAGAGGGGGGCTGAAACCTATGGTTGAGTGAAAACAATGTATCCAATAGAGTGGTGTAGAATTAATGATTAACTGATGATTATAAGCTAGTTATGGTATAAATGTAAACATTTTTCGAACCCATGGCAGAGCTTGATTTGGGTCCAACGACCCCTGCTCCCAGGGCCCTTTTATTAAAGCACCCATATAATCATTCCGTGATTATGTGTTTTCTTACGCTAACATTTTGGCGAGTCCAGATGGGACCCTGTGAGCGCTGCTGAGGACCCTGCGACCTGATCACGCTCCAGCCGGCACCGAGGGATTCTCGGGGAGCCCATCGGCGCCGCGGCCCTCCGCTGTTCACAACGTCCCCTGGAGAGGTAAGGTGCTTTAATTCTGGCCTGGTTGCCTGCCTGTAAGACGCGGCGAAAGCTACGCTTGGTTGGGCTAAGGAATTCCTGGTAAATGCCTAGGCGCCATCCGTAAGTCAATTGCGAAAGCATTGCAGGGTCGGCAGTGGTGATTCTGTAGTAATATGGAGAAGCTAAAAGGGATTTTGGGTGGCAATGCTCCCATATCGCGTGCTTCTCCTTTGGGGTGTTTGTTGGCACATTGGAAACAAGGTAATTTTGGTCCAGCATTACGTAAGGATAAGCTTATTGATTATTGTAACATTCAGTGGCCGAAATATGCTTTGCGTGATGGGAAAAGGTGGCCGGAAAACGGGTCTTTGCAATCTGACTTGATTTCTCACTTACTGTTGTTTTGTAAGCAAGAGGGAAAATTGGATGAAATGCCTTATGTTGATTTGTTTTTCTATTTACGGGAAGAACCGGAATGGCTGGTGGAGGAAGGCTTAACTGTTACTATAGTACCTAACAATGATAAATGTGTGGCCTGTGTTCAGGGGAAACGTTGTATAGAAAACCCGGCAGTGAATGAAAGTTTAACTCGAAAAGATGACATGGAGGGTGACTTATTGGTAGCTCCAGCAACATCAAAGGGACCAAGCTTTACTTCATCTCTTCCCATTTCACCTAACCCAGCTACTCCTTCCTTTGTCACCGACCCACTTACCCCTCCTGCTCACAGGTACCCCCCTTCCCCATCTCCACCTGCCCGTCAATACCCATCACTATACCCACCTCTCCCACCGACACCTGAGACCCCTTTCCCACCTACGCCTCCTTCGGGACCCCAAGAAAATTTTCCCCTTCCCCACACTCCTGACCAGGCCACCACTGTATTGCCGTTACCTAGAACTAACCAAAGTTTAGTTACAGTACGGGGGAACGAGGGAGAGGGTGCAGAAGGAGTTGATAGCAGTGAAAGTGATGAGGATGGACCAATAGCCCACCAGACATGCTCCAGATTAGCCCCAGGTTGGCCCAGGATGGGGAGGGGTCGGTCAAAGGCAGATGAACAGAAGAAAACAGTAATTGCTCCTTTAAGACAAGGGGTGGGGATGGAAGGGCCAGTTTTTGTAAAAATACCATTCTCTCCGGGTGACCTAGTAATATGGAAGCAGTCAGCCGGGACCTATGGAGAGAACCCTGACAAAGTAGCTAGAGTGGTGAAAATGATTATGAAAACTCAGAACCCAGACTGGGATGATATCCAAGTAATATTAGATACCCTAATGGACTCCAGTGAGAAGGAGATGGTGTTCAGGGCAGCGAAGAACTGGGCGAGGGAAGATATCCATCAGGGACTGGTGACGGGGACTCTAGATAATAATTTTCTCTCTGAGGATCCATTGTGGGACCCTAACAACCCTCTTGACATGAGGAAGCTAAGGAGATACCAAGAGTGGATTCAAATAGGAGTTCAAAATGCTATACCTAAGACTATGAATTGGGCTAAGTTATATGAAATCAGGCGGGAGAAGGAGGAATCTCCCACTGCATTTTTAGAGAGACTCAAAGAGGCGGCCAGGAAGTACACTGACCTACAGGTAGACACAGAACAAGCTAAAGTTCAACTTGCTTTTATTTTTCTCGGTCAATCACAGGATGATATTAGAAAGAAGTTACAGAAACTGGAAGGGGAAGAGTTAAGAAATTTAGACAAATTACTGGAGGTAGCTTGGAAAGTTTACAATAACAGGGACAAGGAAATTAATAAAAAGCAGGGACAGCTCTTGGCAGTGTTACAAGGGAATTCAAGGGGAGGTACCGGGGGGGCCGAGGCAGAGGAACGGGGAGAGGCAGGTTTGGAAGGGGCCGCGGGAGACCATTGGCTTTTGATGAATGTGCTTATTGCCATCTCCCTGGGCACTGGAAACGAGAGTGCCCGAGCCGGTTAGGCCAAGGTCATCAGTTCCAGCAGGAAGAGGTTGCCAAGGTAATGGTATTATATTCTGGAATAGGGCCAACTGTATCACAGGAGCCTATGGTGACAATACAACTTGGGGAAAAAGCTGTGAAATTTTTAATTGATACTGGAGCTACGCTTTCAGTTTTAAATAATCTAGAGGGGCAGATTGGGAACAGATCCACCACAATAGTTGGGGCCAAAGGGAAGGAGGAAAATCAGCCATTCCTGCAACCCCTAGATTTGTGTTTTGAGAACAAAGTGTTAACTCATGAATTCTTGTATGTCCCAGAATGTCCCATCCCCCTCTTGGGCAGGGACTTGCTGGCAAAGCTTGATGCAGTAATAACTTTTGAGAATGGGGAGTTGTTGATGAAAATACTAGAGTCAAACACGGGAAAAATTCTAATGATAAAAGAGAAACCAGTCGCAGGAATCCCTAAGGAAGTAGAAGATGCAGTAATACCCTCAGTATGGGAAACAGAGATACCCAGAAAATCTGAGTTAGCACAACCAGTCCATGTAGAGCTAAAAGAGGGAGCAAAGATCATACAAATCAAACAGTACCCAATAAAACCAGAGGCATGGCAGGGAATAGCAAAGACTATTGATAAATTTCTAAAATATCAGATTTTAGAGGAATGTGAATCAGAATATAACACACCAATATTTCCGGTGAAGAAACCCAATGGGGGTTACAGGTTAGTGCAGGACCTAAGGGCAATAAATGAAATAACCAAAGACATATAGCCCGTTGTTGCTAATCCTTATACATTGCTGGCATCCGTGAAGGAGATATACAAGTGGTTTACTGTAATTGATTTAAAAGATGCTTTTTTCTGCATCCCCCTTGACAAAGAAAGCAGGAAGCTGTTTGCCTTTGAATGGGAAAATCCAGAAAGCGGAAGAAAGACCCAGCTCGCTTGGACCCATCTTCCCATGGGTTATAAAAACTCCCCAACCCTATTTGGAAAACAACTGGCAAAGGAACTGGAGATCTGGACCAACCAAGGGCAGGTACCGAGAGATCAATACTTTTTGCTGCAATACGTTGATGATATACTGATAGCAATAGAAGAAAAGGCGACCTGCATTAAGGTAACAATTGAGATTTTAAACTGACTGGACATGGGAGGATCCAAAGTGTCCAAGGGAAAAGCACAAATTGCCCAACAGACTGTAATTTACCTGGGATGTGAAATTTCACAAGGACAAAGAAAACTAGGTACTAACCGTATCCAAGCTATTTGTGCTATTCCAGAGCCCTGGAATCTCCATGAGCTGCGAGTCTTGTTGGGGATGGCAGGATGGTGCCGCCTGTGGATCATGGACTATGGACTCATTGCCAAAGGAAGTTATATTCCTTCCTGCAGTATAGATCACTTCTTAGATTTTGACCCCTCCTGCCTAACCCATGACACCCCTGTATGAAGCCCAGAAGACGCAGCTGTTCAGCTGGGGCAAAGCACTGAAAGAAGCATTGACAATGGCTCTGGCGTTAGGATTACCTGATTTGTCCAAGGACTTTCAACTGTTCGTACATGAAAGGCAACGCCTGGCACTGGGAGTCCTGACCAAATGTTTGGGGAGCTGGAAAAGGCCGGTAGGCTATTTCTCCAAACAGCTGGACAATGTAAGTGCCGGGTGGCCTGCATGTCTGAGAGCAGTTGCAGCCACTGTCATACTGATACAAGAAGCCCGGAAGCTCACAATGGGAAGACACATAGATGTCTATGTGCCACACATGGTCATCACTGTTTTAGAGCAAAAGGGGGGCCACTGGCTATCTCCGAGCAGGATGATAAAATTCCAGGTAATCCTGACCGAGCAGGATGATGTCACACTAAAGACAACCAACCTTTTGAATCCAGCCTTGTTCCTAGGTACTACAGCTGAGGAAGGCCCACTAGAGCATGACTGCATAGAGGTAATAGAATACACCTACACAGCGAGAGAAGACCTGAAAGACGTCCCGCTGGAGCAACCGGACTGGGAGTTATTCACAGACGGAAGCAGCTTCATGGAGAATGGGACCAGATACGCTGGATATGCGGTAACAACAATCAGTACTGTAGTAGAAGCAAAGGCATTACCACCAAATACATCTGCCCAGAGGGCAGAACTAGTGGCCTTAACCAGGGCACTAGAATTGAGTGAAGGGAAGAAGGTTAATATTTGGACTGACTCCAAATATGCTTTCAGGATCGTCCACGTACATGGGGCATTGTGGAAAGAGAGAGGGTTGCTATCCTCCCAGGGAACACATATCAAACATCAAGATGCAGTTCTGCAATTGATAAAAGCAGTACAAAAACCTGAACAAGTAGCAATTATACACTGCAAAGCACATCAATCAGGGAACACCAAGATCTGTGAGGGCAATCGAAAGGCAGACTGGACAGCCCGACAGGCTGCTCGAGAGGTGCAAATAGCAATGGCACTGATACCCACAAAGCTTAACGTATCTCAATTCAATCTACCTACAGAACCGAAATATTCAACAGAAGGTGAGAAGCTGGGACATCTACTAAATGCACAGAAGAATTCAGCAGGGTGGTATGTAACTACACAAAGACAAATAGTGCTACCCCCCTTGATAATGAGAGAAGTCCTACAGATGAAACACAACGAGTGTCACTGGAGAGCAGAAGCATTGGTAAAAATGTTAAAACGAAGTGTAATATCAGTACGGATGCTAACAATGGCAAAATCAATAATGTCAAAATGTGAAACTTGCTTGAAAAATAATCCCGTAGCTAGACGACAGGCACAGCTAGGGAGACTCCGGGTAGGGATAGAACCAGGAGATTACTGGCAAGTAGATTTTGTAGAATTACCAAAAACTCGAGGGTACAAATATCTGTTGGTGGGGGTTGACACATTTTCAGGATGGCCCGAAGCCCTTCCCTGTCACACCAATCAGGGAGAAGAAACAGTAAAGTAGCTACTGCAGGGGATAATTCCCAGGTTTGGGGTACTTTTAGGGATATCTTCAAACAGAGGTCCTCACTTTGCAGCTACTGTAGTGAAAGAAGTGAGCAGGTTACTGGGGATAGCTTGGGACCTCCACACACCATGGAGACCACAATCAAGTGGACAGGTAGAGAGGATGAACCAGACATTAAAGAGACAGATCAGCAAAATATGCCAGGAAGCCAAATTGCAGTGGCCACAAGCTTTACCTATAGCACTTCTGAGAATTAGAGTGAAACCAAGAAGCGGAATGTCTGTAAGCCCTTACGAGATATTATATGGGAAACCATATGAATCTCCTGAGCCCAACCCAAACATCCATATCACAGGGAAACAAGATGTATATAATTACGTTTTATCTCTTGGGAAAACTCTAGCTTGGCTTCGGAGCGCCCTCGTGTGGAATAGGCCGCTGGCTCTCGAAAATCCAGTTCATGACATTCTTCCAGGAGAAGAAGTGTACATCAAAACTTGGAGTGAGGACCCGCTGAAAGAAAGGTGGAGTGGACCTCATCAAGTGCTGCTGACCACCTTTACAGCAGTCAAGGTAGCCGGAGTGGAGCCTTGGATACACTATACACGAGTGAAGAAGGCCAACCCTAGACTGTGGACTGTGCAACCTGTGGGACCAATGAAACTGCAGATAAGACGTGTTTAAATGTTTAAAATGGGTTTAGTACTTGTGCCAATGCTTATTTTATGGACATTAATGTTACCTGTTGGGATTGATTTTGCTTTAGGATGTGGAATGCAGGAAAATCAACTAACCACTCTTCATTCTAGAATGAAGAGAGAGGTGCAGGCAAAACTACAAGTGATAAAAGGCCCCAGTATGGATCAGGCTGAAAATTTGATGATTGGATTAATTAGAGACTTTGCCAAAATGCAAAACACCAGTAGAATAACTGCCTGTCTGCCAATACCAAAAGCAGCAGGGGACCCAATAAACTGGGGAATCATAATGACAAAATTGCCCAAAATACCAGACAAAAAAACAATTGCATGTGAACAGGTACCCGAGTCCAGGCAGGAAGTCAGAGATATTTGGAAGATAGTTGGGGAGTGGATGAGGCCTCTGAGGAAACAGGAATGTCTTTTAAGTCATGGGAGAGTGGGAGAAATCATAGAAGAGGAGACTGGAGATCCTGACCTTGCGGAGTGGCAATGCTTTTTACCACACTATAAAAGGATTCGGGAAAATGTCACAAAGATCACCCTCGTATGGAAATGTGGAGCAAAAGACAAGAAAGATAAAACAGAACCCTGGGACAGTGCATGGTCCATGAGTATACTTCAAAAATTTCAGTATATGGCCAGCACCCCTTGGTGTCTAAAATGGGAAGGCCCTGAAAATGGCACTGACCCGACGGTCACGAACATTGCCACTGGCAGCAGAATGCGGGCAGATAAAGTAAGTTGGTGGGCATGTGACAAAATTTATGATTGCACATCTGATGACGTAGAAATAAAGCAGGTGCCGGCACTGGCAGTGGCCATGCAGCTTGGTTGTGCCTGTAGAAGAATCAAACATAAACAAGATCATATAAATCATAGGATAATAGTGGGATGTAGTAAAAGTTCAGTTGGCAGCCCAGGACAATTTGTTTGGGCCGCAAGTGATGGCACCTGGACAACCCATCTGCCTGTCGATGGAAAGGTAAGAGAATTTACTTTAGGCCTCCCCACTTTATGCCCAATTTGGAAAAAGTCCCCATTTAATGGAAAGCGTGAGCTTTTGCAGATAAGAACACGGCGAGAAATTTCAAACAATGAAAATCAGGATGAAATTTGGCAAGAACCCTCTAGTGGAGTAAAACTTGAGTGGGCTCTAGAATCTCTATTCGGTCCTGTAGCAAATTACCAGAACAGAGAAATGATGTACAGACTTACTGGCCAAGCAGAAAGGCTAGCAAGGGTTACCAGAGAAGGATTCAAAGAACTAAACATACAATTACAAGCTACTACCAAAATGACTTTACAAAATTGATTAGCCCTAGATATATTACTCCTGAAAGAACATGGAGTGTGTGGATTTTTAAAAGAACAAGTTGATCATTGCTGCGTCCACATCCCAAATGTAACTGTAGATGTAGAACATGACATCAGTCAGTTAAAATACATAGAACATGAGGCACAAGACGAACGAAAAAACCTGACTACAAGCTGGTTAGATAAAGTTTTCAGAGGGTTGGGGTGGAATGTAAATTCATGGATTAGATCTCTCCTTGAAAATGTAATAATCTTATTAGTTGCGTTCTTAGTAATCTGGTTCGTTTACAGCATACTAAAAAGAGAAATACAGAAGAAAACATCCTGGAACCGAAGAATCATGCGGGCACTGACACGAAGCAAGGCTCCACGACCTGCATTATCCCCGAATTCCTCGAGTCGTGACAACATCCAGGATAACGCTAATGACAACCCAGGATTTGAAGATGAACATCCAGTATAAATTCAGAAACAAAGGACTATATTGAGTGAAAGCATTTACACCTATAAAGTGAAAATACTTTCAAAGGGGGGAATGATAGCGTAGGGGTTAAAGTGATTTTGGGGTTGGTGGTGGTTTAGGTTGTGGGAACGATAGGCCTGGAGGTAGACCTTAGGTATTGTTCTGTTAGGAAAATACCCATGGGAACTGCACCTGTGTGCTTCTCCGTGATGAATACTCGTGACAAGATTAATGAAATGATTGAGTAGAAAATAGGAGTAAGAAAAATAACTCACTTGCAACAATCCTGAGAAATGTAAGGGGGTAGTCAGAGAGGGGGGCTGAAACCTATGGTTGAGTGAAAACAATGTATTTGATAGAGTGGTGTGGAATTAATGATTAACTGATGATTATAAGTTAGTTATGGTATAAATGTAACCATTTTTCGAACCCATGGCGGAGCTTGATTTGGGTCTGAAGACCCCTGCTCCCAGGGCCCTTTTATTAAAGCACCCATATAATCATTCCGTGATTATGTGTTTTCTTATGCTAACAGTAGGATAGGGGTATTATGAGGAGACATAGAGGGTTCCAATGTTCCATCCTTTATTAATTCTTCTATTACCGGCTTTAAGCCTTCTCTTCCTTCTAAAGATATAGGGTACTGATATATACGGATGGGACATTCTTCTTTCTCAATCGTGACCTTTATAGGGTCAATATTCAATCCTCCCCTATTGCCTTTCCCAGCCCAAACCTTTTTATTTATTTTCTCCTCATCTTCTTGGCCAAGTTTTAACACTTTAGCCATCATCTTTCCTTCTTCAGGTATAACCCCTATTCCCAACTGTATTTGTAAATCCCTCCCCAGTAAATTGCAACCTGCTCCCGGAACTAATAAGACATCTCCCATCCCTATTCTGGTTTCCCCTTCAATTACCACATTTTTAATAACAGAAACTTTAAACCTTTCACCTTTTGCTCCTGTTACCTTCACAGTGTTATTACTTACTTCACAGCCCCTTGGAATATTTATCACACACGTTCTCTCTGCCCCAGTATCCACTATAAATTCTAATACCTCCTCTTGGGGGCCTACTTTTAAGGTTATCATAGGCTCTAGATGGTACTTATCCCCCAAAAGACAGAGCCCATGACCCCCCTATTCTTCTTCAGGGTGTATCTCTTTGAATATTTTCAGGTTCTTTTTTAGGCGCGGACACTCCCTTTTATAGTGTCCCTCTTCTCTGCAGTAGAAGCAGACATTTTTTGTTTGCTCCTGAGGTTTTAACCGGGTAGAGGTTTGGTTTATTCCCCTCCCCCTGTCTCTAAAACCTGAATATTTGGAGGTGGTCTCCGGAGGCTTCAAATTTTGCTGGAAATTGCTTCCTTTCATAGTGGCTATCATGATTTTTGCATCTATTTTAGCTCTTTCTTCATCCCTCCATGCATAAATTTTTTGAGCCTCTTTTAATAACTCATTTAATGATTTCTCGTGCCAGTCCTCAATCTTTTCCAGCTTTCTTTTAATGTCTGGCCAGGCATGAGTGACAAAATTAACTCTCAGTAAGGTTTGCCCTGCTAAAGTTTCAGGGTCTATTCCAGAGTATTGCTTCCTGTTCTTTCTAAGTCTTTCCAGCCATTCTGTGGGACTTTCTTCCTTCCCTTGTCTTCCCTCAAAAGCTTTGCTGACGTTTTGCCCTCTGGGTGCTGCTTCTTTTATTCCTCTGATTATCAGATTACGATAATCATTCATATGTCCCCGTCCTACTTCCTCATTATGGTTCCAATTAGGGGGTGCTATAGGCATTTTTTGATCTCCTGCTGGTCCTTGTTGATTTTCTCTCTCCCAAATTCTTATTCCAGCAGCTCTAATCATGTGTCTCTCCTCTTGGGAAAATATTATATTCATTATGGACTGCATTTCTTCCCAAGTAAAAATATTGGGGCCTAAAAATTGGTCTAATTGCTCAGCTGTTCCGATAGGATCTTATAATAATCCCTTAATTTCTTTTTTAAAGGTTCTGACTTCTGAGGGTGATAAAGGAGCATTCACAAAACCTGTCCCTCCTTGAACTCCTCCCATCGGCACTTCCCGCAAAGGAAATAATCTGGATCCTTGGTCCCAGTTTTTCTGATCTTCGTCCTTCATAACCCTGTTCTCTTGTTTTGGGGTAGAGGCAGGAGAGAAGTTATTAAACTGCCGTTGAGTTTTACTTCTGGTGTTTTGATACAGGGCTTCTGCAGAGGCCGGAACCATAGAGACATGGGCGGCTGTATGCGGAGCGGCCGGAAGTGAGGTAAATTCTCCCGGCGGGACCATGAGGGACACAGCAGTAGGGACGGTAGCAGGGATGGAGAGAGAAGCTCCTGGTATGGGTGGGGAGGGAGCTGAGGGTCCCAGGATGGGAGGGAAAGAAGTTGGAGCCCCCTGCCCGAGAGCAGGAGGGGCTGGGGCCCCTGGCATGTGGGGGGAAAGATTCTAATCCTTCCGGCCCGAGGCGGGGAGGGGCTGGCAGGATTTCTAGGGGATCCCAGTTTTTTTCTCTTTTTCCTTTGGCTGGCTCTGCCTCTAGGGTCTTTGTTTCTTTAAAAACTTTTACCTCCAGAAGTTTTGTGTCTTTTATCCAACAGGAGGCATATTCTTTTTCCTCTGGATCTAATGGTTTCTTGGAATTTACAAAATTGTTTAAGACCTGGCAAATCCATGTCTCACCAGATCCATACCTGGGCCAATACACATGATCAGATCTTATTTCTTTTTTAGTCCATTCGATCATGCAATATTGAATCATTTTTACTTTATCTTTCTCTTTTGTGTTAGGATTTGCATCCCAGTTAGCTAACATAATTCCCAGGGGGCTTTCTTGGGGTATTTCTGGGGGTTTCTTCTGTGTTCCATTTTTTAAACCCCACTTACTGCTTTTTTGCCCCATTTTCCCAGGATTTTTTTTTTTTTCTTCTCTTTCTGTTTGTCCCTGGTTCCCCCCCTTGCTCCCCACTCTTATGATAACTTGGAAAAACCACCTATCCTTTCCACCACAGAAAAATCTTCTCCTTCTCTCTTTTTCTTTTCTTTTCTAATATAATCCCCTCCTCCTCTTAGACAATAAATACTTTAAACCAACAATCTATATTACGTATTTTTTCATTCATTCATACTCACTCATTTTTATTAATCTGTCTCATTCTCATTCACAACAGAACAGCACAAGAAACAAGGTACCTTTCAAATTACTGGTTAATACCCACCCACAGGTGTAGCTTTTCAGATTGGCCAACCCCAGGTGCTCTTGAGTAATATCCTCAGAATATTCTCCTTAACCTTTTAACTCTACACATCCCGTCTCATAGGATTCCTTATCCCCTGTCAATCCCACACATCCCGTCTTGAGGAATTTTCTTATCCTTCTTGGATCTTACCCTCAACCTGACAATGTTTGGGGACCTTTCCTTCTGTCCCCTGTTTCCTAGTGGATTATGCTAGGAAACTCCGGACTCCCTTTTTCACTAGGGGTCCTCCCTGGAACCCAGTCCCAGTTACCCCGGGGGCTCTTTCACTCGTTTATCCTTTCGCTTCGTTTCCTCGCTGACTGCATTCCTCGCGGAATGCCGGAACTGCAGCACTCAGAAACTCCACACTCGCTTCGCGAGTCTGGGGTAACCAGCTCGCTTCTCACACACTCACCGTTCAGCCCCCATATTTGACCCCCGGCCATACTTACCAGTCTGCTGGCTTGGGCCACGTGCATGAAAGGTCTGTGGGGCTTGTTACCGTGGTTTTTCCTTCAGGGAACCCTTTTACCCTTTTCTTTTGCTTTATTTGTCCCTTCTTGTCCACGGGTGTTGACCTGCAGCCACCGATCCTCAGAATAAGCGGAGCAGGGACCGCCTGTATTCGGGCAGGGCACACCTTCCCTGGCTCAGGTTCTCCCAGGGTCTCGGAGGTGAGGTGTTGATCCCAGACGAGCCCCCAGTTGTTAAAAAGGAGGTGCAGTCTCCTGTTAAAATTTAAAGGTTTAATAAAAAGACAATAAGGGACAAGGTATAGGGTAAAAGGTTACAACATCCAGGTGATGCTGGGAACCCTTGGTACGGAGCCAAGAGCACATCTGACATGGTGAGAGACTCTCTTTATATACTTTTTTTAATTGCATCAGCCTGTTACATATTCATAGACAAGTATACATATTCAAACTTTTCTCCAAACTATTTTACATTTTCCAAGTACTTGTTAGCATGGCTCCTCCTTGGGTCTGCCTTTTTAGAGCATGCGTAGTTTCTTTGGAGACTCCAGTATCTTCTTTTGTCCATCAGTGTCCAGCAGATGGTTGTTGTCGATAGAGATGTCCTGGGGCAGGAGCCTGTTACACCCATGCTTATCCAACTAAGCAGGTGGTTTAATTATTTTAAGCTAGGTACATTTTAACACAGCTACATTAGCCACTACATCTAAGCTAGAACAAAAAAAAGCATTTAGAAATGATTAAAGCATTTAAAAGTGAATATAGTTCTATAACAAAATCAACTTCCACAAGGACCAACATCATACACATAGCATTCATTATTTGCGAAAAGCCAACACTATAATATGCATTTATAACAAGACTAAAAAGATCCAGCTCCCACAGTCTCTCCTCATATGAGAGATGCTCCAGAGCCCTTGTTAAAAACGAGGTCCAGTCTCCTGTTAAAATTTAAAGGTTTAATAAAAGGACAATAAAGGGACAAGGTATAGGGTAAAAGGTCACAACGTCCAGGTGAAGTTGGGAACTCTTGGCATGGAGCCAAGAGCACATCTGACATGGTGAAAAGACTCTGTTTATATACTTTTCTTATTGCATCAGCCTGTTACATATTCATAGACAAGTATACATATTCAAACTTTTCTCCAAACTATTTTACATTTTCCAGGTACTCGTTAGCATGGCTCCTCCTTGGGTCCGCCTTTTTAGAGCATGCGCAGTTTCTTTGGGGTTTCCAAATTCTTCCTTTGTCTGTTGGTGTCCAGCAGATGGTTATTGTCGATAGGGATGTCCAGTCAGACGGTTATTTGTCAGTAGGGATATCCTGTCAGATGGTTCTTTGTCGATAGAGATATCCTGGGACAGGAGCCTGTTACACCCATGCTTATCCAACTAAGCTTGCGGTTTAGTTATTTTAAGCTAGGTACATTTTAACACAGCTACATTAGCCACTACATCTAAGCTAGAACAAAAAGGCATTAAAGCATTAAAAATGATTATATTTCTATAACAAAGGCAACTTCTACAATGACCAACATCATACACATAGCATTCATTATTTGCGAAAAGCCAACACTATAATATGCATTTATAACACCCTCATCCTGTGCGGCCATTGATTAGACATTGATTGACATCCATTGATTAAACACTGGAATGGGCTGCCCAGGGAAGTGGTGGAGTCACCATCGCTGGAGATGTTTAAGGAAAGCCTGGACGTGGCACTTGGACTCGATGTTCTCAGAGGTCTTTCCCGACCTAATCGATTCCGTGATTCTGTGGCGAAGGCCGTGTGGATGCTCAGGGGGTCTGTCCCGGGGCCCCTCAGCGAGGCGGGGACGGCGCCGTGCGCTTGGTGGCGCCGGGCGGGCGGGCGGAAGCGCCGGGCGGGCGGGCGCGGGCCCTTCCGGCGGGCTCGCAGCGCCTCGCCCCGCTCGCCGCCCGCCGCCGCCCGGCGCCTCCATCCTGGTACCTGGGAGTCTCCATCCTGGTTTCTCAAGTGCCCGGACCCAAAACAGGAAGTAAGTGCGCGGGACCCTGCGGGATCGCAGGGCCAGGAGCTCCGGACAGCGGCGGCGGCCGCCGCGGGCGAAGGGGACGGGGCGGGGAGCGGCTGTGTGCGGACCCGCGGCTCGGCGCGCTCGGGCCGGGCTGCCGGGCAGGGCCGGGCGGGCAGCGGAGCCCGTGGCAGGGCCGTCCAGCGCCGCCGCCCGCCGAGGGCACGGGAAAATGGCGGCGGCCGCCCGAGGCCAAATGGCGGCGCTGGCGGCCGCGGGGCAGTGGGGCTGAGGCGGGCCCGGAGCCACCGCCCCGGGGGCAGTGCCGGGGCAGGGCCAGGGCCTTTCCCTCCGCCGCTGCTCTCCTGGGAGAGCCCTGGGAGAGCCCTGGGCCAGCCCTGGGCCGCCGCTCCCCGCCTTCCCGGGAGCTGCTGGGCGTCGGGACCGCTGCGCACGGGGAAATTGGACGTACCGGCCCTGGAAATCACCAAACCCGGCTCCCTGGGGAGGGCAGGGCAGGGGGAGGCCGGCCAGCGCGTTGGTTTTGTTTACTATTTTTATTATTTTTTTAAATTGTTGTTTCTGGTTTTAACTCTGTCCCCCATACCTAGATGTCTGTAGTAAGAGGCCACCTGCACGATCGCGTTTGAATTTCTCGATTTCCTCTCCCTGGGTCTGCGCTTGGGGTATCCTGAGCTTGTGGGTTTTATCTGTTTTGTTTCATAATCTCTCTTTTTTCCCCAGTGAGAGTTGTGATTTGAGGTTGCGTAGGGCAAGTGGAGTCTGAAATGTGCGACTCTGCCAAGATCAGGGGTTTCATCTTAGAGCAGTACCAGGACTTTCTGCACTAGAGCTCTGCTCTGTTTTACCAAAATAAAGGATTCCGGTCGGAAAAGCCTATTTTTTCACCCTTTTTTTTTTTTGTTTTTTTCCCTTTTTGAGGTCTCTTTATTCCTGGTTGTGCCCCTGGGCGTGGTGAAGTGTGTTACACATGTACCAGCTACTTCTTCAGCTGACTGATAGTATTTGTGTGTATTCATTCACAAAGAGTGACACTGTTCAGCCCCACCTGGCCATTGTTAGTTGAAGTAATCTAGAAAATGCTTTTTGTTTGCCAGCGCCGTTCTGGCTACAGATGTAAGTTGGCCTCTTGACCGCATAGTTAGAATTCCTTTGCAAAACCAGGAGATGCAGGTTCTGTATTGAGATGGACACATCTCATTTTGGTTTTCATTTACATAGTTTCATGTGATTGTAATAATGAACAACTTCGTGTTTTATGACTAGTATATGTTGCAAAATAATTCGTGCTAAAATTTAAGATTACAGCATTTTACTGAAGTTGAGAGAAAGCACAAATACCGGAAGCAAGTGACCGTCAAAATTGTGCATTTCAAGAGATTTCTGTCTGAATAAACCCTGGCAAGATGCATTCAGTGGGCATTCCACAGATAAGCATTTCGTGGGATTTCCTCGTCAGGCAAAGCTCCAGGATATGTGTATATACTAATATATGACTCTAAGATGTGTATACCAAGTGTGCATATGCAATAAATAATATATGTTGCCAGAAAACTCATTCCAACAGCAAAAATCTACTACTGATTTCAGGAACTGTCGTCAGACGTGGTGGAAAGACAGGAAAAAACTACATTGTTGTATTGAAAAGATAAAATTAACAAAGAAGATAAAAGGCATAAAAAGACACCTCATGGAAACCACAGCGGGGAACTGGTGAGATTCGAACCGACAGGGTTTCAGACTCAGTTCACCCCAACGCCGATTGCCTGGCTCGGCGTTGGTTTTTTTGCTTTGTGGCTCTTTTTCAAATTTTATACTTTGATTTTTTAATAAATTCTCTTTAATCATAAAATTGGCTGATTCGTTTATAACAATGACTTTCTAGAAAGATTTAACATTGATTAAAACCCCTTAAGTAGAATGCCCAAAAATACTGATTTTTGTCTTAACCACACAAAATTATAATAAGTGGCCATATAAGAGACAAAGACCTCTCTACTGTTTTTTGCATGTTCTTATGGGTCCTTTTTTTGAGCATCTGTGCTCATCTGTCCATCAGAAAGCAGGAAGGACTTCTCTTTGCTTATCAGTCTTACAGTTAGGATAATTTTTCATATTTTTCTTGCATGCTGAAATTCTCCCATTGGTTATAAAGGTGAAAAAGTTACTGAAATGCTTAGCATGAAACTGGATTTACATGAAGGGAAAAGAATTGTACTACATACAATACTTAGGAAGATTTTTCTCCATAGCCGTAACCCTGTGCTCAAGAGCCAATTCCTGAAAAAGAAAACTTGAAATTTTCTCTGTTTATTTCTTTTGAGAAAGCTAGGACATGGGTTTTATTTTGTTTTGTGTTGTTTTTTTCCCCTGTGTGACATTTAAAGCATACTCAGTGATTTTTATTAAACTTTCAATGGACAGGCTAGAACTCATGGAGTTCTGCCAATTTTGGATCAATGCAAATGAGAACACTTTGTCCCATTGTGTCTCCCATAGATTCTGTTTCAATGATGGCCCACTTCTCTAAATACCACTGATTAGTAGGTTGCAACTGTTCCTAAAAGACTGTAATCTCATGCTGATACAGATTAATAAATCCTTATATGCACCAAGCTCGGGTCGCTGGGTCTTTGTGATTGGTGTCTGTCCAGTTTGGTTCCTTTTCATATCCATTGTTGGCAGCTGTTAGAAAAAATTTCTGCATGGTGGAATTTTAAATTTGAGCAGAATCCATTTGGTCTGGAGTAAAGTTGGGGGGGATTTATTGAATATTAGCATAACAGCACTGGCACTAGTTGAATAATAAAAACTCCCAAAAATGTTTTGGAAGTACTGACTTGGTATGGAATACAGTAAACATTCAGGCTTCCTGAAATATGAGGTCCTTTAATGACTTTGTTTCCTTTGTGTTACTCTTTAACTAATGCCTCAAAATCCCAATGCATTCCATGTGATTGTTCCAGTTAAATGCCACAGTAACGAAGCCTCTCTTAATAATCTTCAGTTTTTGCTTTTTACAGGACTTAGTGCAACATACTTAATGCCCAATGCAGAGAACACAGCTTTTAATACAACTTAATATAGACATTTTAAAAGATTTACAACAGTCCACTGAAGACTAGACATAACAGTCAGTTAATACCTAGGGGCAATGACAGAATTCTGTCTGCAAGAGTAAAAATAGTATTTCTTAGAAGTGCTTGATTTTTACAGCCCACAGAATAATTGAGCCCATCTGCCTGATGAGGGTTATTTAGAATTAAAGTAATTTTGTATTAGGATGTTAATTTTTTTTTCTGCTGGGTGTAAAATCAGCTTTGTGGCTTTTTTTTTTTTTTTTTTTTGCCTAATTCTGCTGCATGCTTCCCAAATAAATAAGAACAGCTCTGTTATGTGGCTTTAGTGGAAAACATATATTGGAATTCTGTATTAAATGAGTCTTGTAGACAAAGTATTTTTCCACCTCTTTGGTTGCATGTTGAAACTTGTTGCAGATTGTAATGCGGCTCTAAAAAAATGTTGGGTTTGGTAAATACACACAGAAATCCAACAAGGCAAAAATTGCTTATTGAATTGACTCTGATTTCTGAGGTGCTGTCTCATTATGGATTATGGCATCCACACTTTTAATGTATGCCTATCCAACAGTTCTCTTCCCCAGAAGTTAACACCTTCCTTCAGAACATGAAATATTAGCATTTTTGTAAAGAATGTGTCTGAATCAAGGATTAAAGAGAAGCCTTGGGTTGTTCATTTAAAATTCAAGTAAGCCTTTTGTTTAAAATAAAACTTGTTTGCATTTTCAAAAGCACACTTACTGACATTGTGCAAAGAAGGTGATATTTTGGAGGTGATGAGACTACTCAGGTTCTAATTCTTACTAATTAAGAAACCTTGGCTGTCATTTACTTTGCATTTAGCTTTTACCAAAGCAGATGTGTGGATGTGCAGATGTAATGAGCAGAGTTCACATGGCACATCCCAGAGCCTCTGCCGTGGTCTGGCATTGTTTAGCACAGCTTCTCTGATGGATCGAGGGCATCTGGCAAGCACAGTGTCCCTGCAGCTGGGATCAGGAGAAGGCATCAAAGGGCCTTGGCTTGGGCAGCAGCCCTGGGCTTTGGCCATGTTCACTGTGAATGTGTCATATTTGATGTATGTTCAGAGTACCTGGTAGCTACATCATTATTTAAGTGTGAAACAACGAGGTTTGTAAGATCTGGAGATTGTTTCCTATTCACTCAGAAGAACCACCATAGTTATTCCTAATTTTGGTCAGTCATTCGTGTATTTATGGGTTGGTGCCCCTGTCCTGGGGTAAATGTCGCTTGAAAGAACCTGGTTGGCTGGTTGGTTTTTCTTTCTGTTTTCTTGTACTTGTATGGTCTAATGAATAAAAAATGTCCAAAATATGCATTTGACTTAGTTCCTCATGTTCTTTCTACTCAGTTTTCATTGTGGTCTAAGATCATATGCATTAAAGTTGATGAGAATCAAATCAAGAATTTGGCTCTTTCTATGTTTTTATCAAGGCTTGGTCAAGGTTGCCACCTTTACTCAGAAAATTTAAGGTATGCTAAATCTCTAGTATCTTACACAGAATGTCATTATTTTTTGGGGGAGAGCCTGCACTTACAGGTGGCATAAACCTTTTTTGGGAAATTGGCAAGGGGTTATAAAACCCCACTCGATCCAGGAATTACAATGGGAAATGTTTCTTGGGAAGTCACAGGTCTTTGAACAAAGTGCAGTGCCCAGTGTCTGGTGCTCTGCAATTCGTGGGAGCTCGAGCTGACAACTGGAGATGTGTGACTTGATCAGAGGAGTCAGTGGTATCCTCAGATGTGCTGCCTCAGCCACTGACTGGTAAATCCTGTTACAGCTCTGGATGGAAGTGTCAGGGTAGCAGCTATTGATCCTGGTGTAGCTTCCTCCCCATCTCTGGGAATGCAAGATTTGGACATATGGATCCCTTTTATGCTGTGTCCTGTTCCCTCCTGACTTTGCAAACCAGCAAGGCAGAGAATGTAAAGGGATCAATGATCTTGTGTTTTTTATTTGTTAGCCAGATCCTCTAAATATACAGATTGATTTTCATCAAGTCCTGAGTAACTGCTGAAAGAATGACCCAGCTTTACTATGCCTATATTCAATTTTCATCGGTTTTCCAATAAAAAAGGAATGGTCTGATGTATCTTCTGTTGTGGATGGTGCTGTAGTTTCCATTGCTTTCAGAACAGCTGTAGGTGAAGTAAATGACTGTTGTAATGTTTTATAAATCTCATGTCTTTCAGGCCTCTAAAATAATGAAAAGAAAAATAGATGCTTTCAACTGATGATAGAAAAATAAATGTTGTGACAACCAGTTGACATAAAATTAAGGAAGAATCCTCCACCTCATTTCCAGTAACTTCAGGGATTTTTACTACAGCAGTCCCTGTAGTAAAACTTATTCAGAAAGTACATATGAACATGAAAAAGAGAATCTGTTTATTTTGGCCCAGTTTGTTCACTCCCCAAAAGCTAAATTAATAACAAATAACTGAAAAAGTTACAGTCTGCTAATTTAGCTGTAACGCTTTGGATGTCTTTCTTCATGTTTTAGCATTAAGGATGCCTCATTGGGTTCCTAAAATCAGTATTACAGCCATGCAGCAAACAGCATCTTCTAGTGTAGGATAGAGCACAGGCTATAAAACTCAGCAGGAGATGAATCCCAAGGAAGTTACTCCCTCCTACGCTTGCATGTGGCAAGGAACTGTTGCTGATGGTAGATGTGAAAGTAAGTTTGAGAACCCTCTGATTTAAAATGTCAGTGGTATCTGAAATTCTTTACATGTTCAGAAGGGTAATATCACTTCATTTTAGGAATCAGTCACTGTGTGTGCTTAAAGATGTGCCAAATCTTCAACAAGCTCGAGAGGTGAGAAGTAATTTTGTAGAAGGACTGGCAGTGGTTTTATCTTTCTAGGATAATGCTTCTCTTGGGAATCTTCAATACTGAAGAGCATGTTTTCTGATTAAAAATTAAATAATCTCCTGCTGACACAATAATGTTAACATTATACAGGGAATTTGAAATCCAGGTTGTAAATTCCACTTGCATATGGGTATACAGATATCTCTGCCTAGTACATGGAAAATTTGTAATGTATTTATGATATTTTTTTTTCTAAAGCTATAGTCAGTTATTTTTTAACAACATTTTGACTTCAAAATAGAAGTTTAAAGTATTTTTGTTGTTGACATATGAGTAAACACGGAAAAAGGACTGAGCAGTTAAAGGAGAAATAGATGATATTTTCTTTTCACTAATCTCTGCCAAAATCAACAAAAGCAGGCTTAAAACTGGTGAAATCTTTGCAAAGCTTCTGGATGTTTAGATGTGATTTCATTTAGCTTCTGCAGCAGCAAAGGCTACATCTCTTTGTATTTAGATAAAACTTTTATTGTGGGGTTATGCTTTGTTTTATTTCAGAATTATTGCGGGTGGTTTACATAGAATTTCTTATAAACTTTGTGTTTCATTGCAATGCTTTCATAGTGGAAATGAAATTATCGGAGACACTTCATATTGCCCTAATTCTGTGACTTCAGTGTATATGGCTTATCCTGGATTACTTATTCTCTCAGTAGCTTTTTATACTGGTGATTGCTTGCAACCAATTTTTCTGTTGCTCCTGTTGTTTAAATGCTAAAGAAAAAAATGCAAGTTTCACATTTAGTTATATGCATGGAAGGAGAATAAAACTTTGCAACTTGGCAGTCTATATATAGGGCAGCTGTGACTAATAGGACACTAGAAAAATATTTGTCAGTCCTGACTAGCTTTCAGGTCTATAATAGAAGAATTATTAAATTAACTGTGGGACAAATACTGGACAAAAATCATCACATGTGAAGAATTTAGAAATGCTGAAAAAGTAACAGCCTAGGTTTGTGTTTGAAAAAAAAGAAATCAGTAGATTGCAGATCCTCCTAATAGGGAGTTTAGGTACTATTTTTAACTGGAAATGTTACTTCAAAGCTATCTGGTTTTACCCTGTGCAATATATAAGTGTGCAGGAAAGTAAAGGTAGGTGAATGTCCAAAATTGTGCATTTTCCATGTGAAAGAGCAGGCTCATTCCCGGTGGGAGTTTGTGCTGGGGTTGTTTGGGCTATGGAAGTAGTGTTATGGTCCAAGTGGAGTCCAGCTGCAGAAATGTAATCTGTGTGTTGCTCTTCCAGGTTTGAGTATGAGCACAGTTGAAGAAGAGTCTGACACAGTGACAGTAGAAACCGTGAACTCTGTGACTTTGACTCAGGACCCTGAAGGAAACCTAATTCTTCATTGCCCTCAAAATGGTATAGCATTGTATTGCATAGTATTTTTTTTCTTATTATTTTGATTGATCTGACCACCATACATCCCTGCCCACAAGTTCTGTGAGCTACTCAGCTTCAGCTCACTTGTTCTGCTTCGGTTTAAAGAATGATAAAGTGTTGAATTCGGTATAGATCCCAAAACTAACTGCGTGCGCCCAACACAGGTACAGCTCCTGTGGTTTATTTCAGTGGAAACAGATTCTTAGAACCAAGCACGTACCCAAATTTCTGTAGACTGATTTGTGTTTGACAGATTGTGGATGGAGTTTTCAAAGAACATGCATGTTGAAGAAAGCATGTGAACTGTTGTTGCCCATGACAGACCAAGTTCCCGGGCAGCAGCAAAACACTGAACCAGCCTGTCACATTTGCTTCTACTATTTGCTTTGGCCCACTTTTTAGGAGAACTCTGTCCAAGGCTTCTCTTACAGGAAGTAACCTGGGTATGTTTTTGTTGTTAGAAGCTAATGAAGTAGACTCTGAAGACAGCTCTGAACCTCCACACAAGAGACTTTGCTTATCAGAGGATGATCAAAGCCTTGATGATTCTACTCCATGCATTTCTGTTGTTGCAGTTCCAAGTAAGTTCTTTTATGTACTCCTGTAGCAAAAATATCTGTTGGTAAAGGTTAAAAGTGGACTTTTTGAATCACAGTAGAATATTCTACATGGGATTTTTTTCTTCCATATTTTATTAATATACTTGGGTATCATCTTTTCTCTTAGCCTTGGATAGTTTTGCAGCAATTGGTATTTATACAGTACTGGCAAAATAAGCTTGTGTTAAAGTAGTTTAAGAGTCCTGCAGGCACAGGTGCATTGAATAAAATGAAGGATAAATAAATGAACAGCAAACTAGATGCTCTCCTGCAAAGAGATTAGGGTTTTTTTAATGATCAGACAGTACAGTTAGTATTTCAGTGTTTTGTAATATTGAGGTGTATGTAAAGAGATTGATGTAAAAAAGATGGAATGAGTACTGAAATAGTCTTAAGGAAGTTGATTATTAGATAGTTTAATATAATCTCCCAAAGGGAGACAAAACCAGATCTAGTTAAAATACCAATTTGCAGTACCTGGAGTGCCTGTTTATTTGGTGGAACTAGGTAGAAATTCCTTAGAAGTAAAGGCATTATCATGTTGAAGTTGAAGGAGGATTGGGGAAAATGCATGCAGCCAAAAGATTTGAATGCTGTCCTTTAATAGCTGGAAAATACTAGAGGTAGGGCTGGGAAAGAAATACGAATACAGTTTCAAATGTTTGCATCAGACACATTAGGTCTTAGTTGTAGTTAAGTGTAAAACTGAAGGTTTCAAAACCCAGATTTACATTTTATGAGGAGAAGCAGTTCATAGTTGATCTTAGTGAATTTATTGTGTGAACAAATAAATACCAAAGAAGACTCTTCAAAAATTTCAGTTCAAAGGTAGCAATTTATAAAACTTGTAGCATTATAAAACTTGTAGCATGTATAAAAAAATGCTTCAGGAGTTAAGTATGCAACTAACTTACCCATTCTGAAGTTTCAGAAAATGATCAGAGCTTTGAGGTGACCATGACTGCTACCACTGAGGTAGCTGAAGACGAGATTAATGAAGGAACTGTTACCCAGATTCAGGTACAGTAAAACTTCAGAATTTACCTATTTGATGTATGCTTTTATTTAAATTGAAATGAAAAGGGAAACAAGTATCAGAAACACTTACTAAATGAATAAGACTCTTTGAAATGAATGTATGTGAGCATGGATCTTGTTTGTAAAAATGCTTTTCTGTAAAAGGACAATTTTATGTATGAGAGAGGTTATTTGTAGTCTAAGTTACTGCGAAGATGTGGTAGTTTGAAAGCAAATCAGTGAGAGGCTCAAAGTCAGAACTACAATTTAATAGAAAAAAAAAAAAAGTATTAATACAAAAACACTGACAGAGTCAGAATACAACCTGACACCCTGTCAGTCGGGGTGTTTTTAGCAGTCCACTTAGAAGGTGGTTGCAGTCCTCTGGGAGTGATAGATGTGATTCTGTTGAAGCAGTGATCCTGTGAAAGGTGTAGTTCTCCTCTGAAGGTCCAGTGGTGGTGTAGAAGGGTCTGGTCTTCCTCTGGGAATCCCGTGGAAAAAGCTGCTTGTGGTGCTTCAAATCCCAGTTTATATGCAGATAGGGATACATTGGTTCCTCCCCCTGGGCGGGGCATCTCACAATGGGATGATGGGCCACTAGCTGCAGTCGTTGGGGATGAGCAAAGTAAAGTGCCCCACCCGGCCCCAAAGACCGGCCCATTTTGTTCTGCGGCCATCAAGAACACTGCCCCACCCGGCCCCAACATCCCATGAAGATGGTCATAGAATACATACCATTGTAACCTAAGACATTATCCACCCCTTATTCTATCACCATCTATGTGATACCCAAACCAATACCCCCTTTAAACTTTACATATATATATATATACATATACAATGAAACTTTACACACATTTCTCACTTAAAATTAAGTTTCCTTGTGGTACACAATGGGTTTTCCCATCTTTCTGCATTACCCCCCAAGTGTAACCAGGTCCTTGAGCAAAAACAACCCTGCAGAAGGGTTTGCCTTTGTCTGAGGTGGGACTAATCCAAACAGTCTTTCCTAAAATACCTCTCATGTGTACCACAGGGACTCTATCTCCGTCCACTGTGTGCAAGGGTTCAGACTGGGCAGGACCAGCTCGATTGATGGACCCTCGTGTGTTGACCATCCAGGTGGCCTTTGCTAAGTTCATTTCCCAATTTTTGAAGGTCCCCCTGCCAAATGCCTTCAGGGTGGTCTTAAGTAGTCCGTTGCACCGTTCAACTTTCCTGGCAGCTGGTGCATGATAAGGGATATGATATATCCACTCGATGCCATGTTCTCTGGCCCAGCTGTTTATAAGGCCATTCTTGAAGTGGGTCCCGTTGTCCGACTCAATTCTCTCAGGGGTGCCATGTCTCCACAAGACTTGCTTTTCCAGGCCTAAGATGGTGTTTCGGGCAGTAGCATGAGGCACAGCATAGGTCTCCAACCATCCAGTGGTTGCTTCCACCATGGTCAGCACGTAGCGCTTGCCTTGGCGGGTTTGGGGAAAGGTGATGTAGTCAACTTGCCAGGCTTCCCCATACCTATACTTCGACCATCGTCCACCGTACCACAGAGGCTTCACCCGCTTGGCCTGCTTGATCATAGCGCAGGTGTCGCAGCCATGGATGACCTGTGAGATGCTGTCCATGGTCAAGTCCACCCCTCGGTCACGAGCCCATCGGTACGTTGCATCTCGTCCCTGATGACCAGAGGCATCATGGGCCCAACGAGCTAGAAATAATTCTCCCTTGTGCTGCCAGTCCAGATCCACCTGTGATACTCTCAGTTTGGCAGCTTGGTCCACCTGCTCGTTGTTACGATGCTCTTCATTGGCCCGACTCTTGGGTACGTGTGCATCCACGTGTCGAACCTTCACAGTCAGCCTCTCTACACGGGTAGCGATGTCCTGCCAAATCTCAGCGGCCCAGATGGGTTTCCCTCTGCGCTGCCAGTTGGCCTTTCTCCAGCAATCCAACCAACCCCACAAAGCGTTAGCTACCATTCAGGAGTTGGTGTAGAGATAGAGCCGAGGCCACTTCTCTTGCTCAGCAATATCCAAAGCCAGCTGGACGGCTTTAAGCTCTGCGACCTGACTCGATCCACCTTCTCCCTCAGTAGCTTGTGCAACTCGTCGTGTGGGGCTCCATACAGCAGCTTTCCACTTCCGGTTAGCACCCACAATTCGGCAGGAACCATCAGTGAAGAGGGCATATCGTCTTTCACTCTCCGGTAGCTCGTTATATGGTGGGGCTTCCTCTGCACGTGTCACTTGCCCCTCCTCTTCTTCAGAAGATAACCCAAAAGTCTCACCTTCAGGTCAGTTTGTTATAATTTCCAGAATCCCAGGGCGATTAGGGTTTCCTATCCGGGCTCGCTGTGTGATCAGCGCAATCCACTTGCTCCATGTGGCATCGGTAGCATGGTGTGTGGAAGGAACCCTCCCCTTGAACATCCAACCCAGCACTGGTAGTCGGGGTGCCAGAAGCAGCTGTGCTTCGGTGCCAATTACTTCCGAGGCAGCTCAAACTCCTTCGTAAGCCACAAGAATCTCTTTCTCGGTTTGGGTATAGCTGGCCTCAGATCCTTTGTATCCCCGACTCCAGAACCCGAGCGGTCGTCCTCGAGTCTCTTCAGGTCCCTTTTGCCACAGGCTCCAGGATGGACCATTCTCCCCGGCCGCAGTGTAGAACACATTTTTCACATCCTGCCCTGTTCTGACTGGCCCAAGGGCTACTGCGTGGGCAATCTCCTGCTTAATTTGTTCGAATGCTTCTTGTTGCTCAAGACCCCACTGGAAATCATTTCTTTTTCGTGTCACGAGGTAAAGAGGGCTTACAATCGTGCTGTATTCCGGGATATGCATTCTCCAAAACCCGACAGCTCCTAGAAAAGCCTGGGTTTCCTTCTTGTTCGTAGGTGGGGACATAGCAGTGATCTTGTTGACTACTTCTGTCGGGATCTGGCGACGTCCATCTTGCCACTTGACTCCTAAAAACTGGATTTCTTGAGCGGGTCCCTTAACCTTACTTCGCTTGATGGCAAAACCAGCTCTTAGGAGAATCTGGATGATCTTCTTTCCTTTCTCAAAGACTTCCTCTGCTGTGTTCCCCCATACGATGATGTCGTCGATGTACTGCAGATGTTCTGGAGCCTCACCCTTTTCCAGTGCAGCCTGGATCAGGCCATGGCAGATGGTGGGGCTGTGCTTCCACCCCTGGGGGAGTCTGTTCCAGGTGTATTGCACTCCCCTCCAGGTGAAAGCAAACTGAGGCCTGCACTCTGCTGCCAGAGGAATGGAGAAAAAGGCATTGGCAATATCGATGGTCGCGTACCACTTTGCTGCCTTGGATTCCAGTTCATACTGAAGTTCCAACATGTCTGGCACAGCAGCACTCAGTGGTGGTGTGACCTCATTCAGGCCACGATAATCCACTGTCAGTCTCCATTCTCCACTGGACTTACGCACTGGCCATATAGGGCTGTTAAAGGGTGAATGAGCTTTGCTGGCCACCCCTTGGCTCTCCGGTTTACGAATCATCTCGTGGATGGGAACCACAAATTCTCTGTGCGGTACTGTCGTCGGTGCACTGTCGCTGTGGCGATTGGTACCTGCTGTTCTTCAACTTCCAGCAGTCCCACAGCAGAGGGGTCATCTGAGAGACCAGGCAAGGTATTTAGCTGTTGGATGTCTTCTGTTTCTACTGCAGCTATCCCGAAAGCCCAACGATGTCCTTTTGGGTCTTTGAAATACCCATTTCTAAGATAGTCTATGCCCAGGATGCATGGGGCCTCTGGGCCGGTCACGATGGGGTGTTTCTGCCACTCATTCCCAGTTAAACTTACTTCAGCTTCCAATACAGTCAGCTGCTGGGATCCTCCTGTCACCCCAGAAATAGAAATAGATTCTGTTCCCACGTACCTTGATGGCATCAGGGTACATTGAGCGCCGGTGTCAACCAAAGCCGTGTATCTTTGTGGGTCAGACGTGCCAGGCCATCGGATCCACACAGTCCAATAGATCCGGTTGTCCCTTTCCTCTACCTGGCTAGAGGCAGGGCCCCTCTATTCCTGATCATGGTACACGTTGCTCTCTTCCTGTAAATATGTTCTTGAGGTCCCTTCAAGAGGATCGGTCATATCATCATTTCTATACTGTCCAGAGTTCTGTCCACAAGAGACCGGAGCGGCGTTGACTCTAGGTGGGCTTCTTGTGGTAGCTGTTCCTCTTTTCAGTTCACGTACTTGGGCTGCTAAGGAAGAGGTGGGTTTTCCATCCCACTTCCTCATGTCTTCTCTATGCTCCTGAAGGAAAAACCAGAGGTTACCTCATGGAGTGTATCTTCTTTCTCTGGCTGGGGGACGTCCGCTCCTAATAGCAGAGACTGTTGTTGGTTCTGGCGAGATGTGGTGAATTTCTTGCTTCAGCTCCTTTCTGAGTTTCTCTTCCAAGCTCCAGACGTGCTCAGCCAGCTTTGTTTCCACAGATGAGACATGGGTACGTAACGGGGCAGTGACAGTGTCCTCATAAATTCTTAGTTTGTTGACCAGTACTCCCACCTTGTCCGCTCCTTCCCTCCATTGCAGTGTTGCTAGGTAACAGGAGTATATCTCTGGTCCGAGCCGTGCGAATCTCAACCACATCTGTGACGTGCATTGGACATCATCTGGGTTCTTAGGGAATCTCTCATCTTCTGAGAAAATGATCTCCAGCACAGCCAAGTCTCTCTGGCATCGGATACCTTGTTCCATTGTGCTCCATTTTCCTTGGTGCACCTGGAGGTCTTCTTTACAAAGGTATCTGTCCCTTACGCTTGCCAGCAGTCGCCACCAGAGGCTGAGAGTTTCTTGGGTTTTCCCGATCCCCTGGTCAATGACCACATCCTGGGTCAGGGATCCAAGTTGTCTGGCCTCACTTCCATCTACCATGGTGTCGTTGGCTGCAGCGTCCCAGATGTGAAGCAGCCAGGTCAGGATGGATTCATTTGTCTGGCAGGTGAACTCCCTCCGTAGGTCACGCAGCTCACCCAGGGATAAAGAGCGAGTGATGATCTCTGGCTCCATCTCTTCTGCTTGGTGCGAAGGTCCAGCCTCCTCCTCATTGGTCGCTGTGCGGGCTGATTTGCTCTTGGATTTCTTTTTCTGAAGGGGGGCAACTGCTACTGGCTTAGGCTGTTCTGGCTTGGTGATGGCTTGTGTGGAGACTCTGTAGTTTCTTTCAGTCTCTTTTTCCTCCATGACAGATTGTGTAGACATGGTGCCTGTTGCTTTGCTGCTTTTCTTGTCCTCATCCTGAGGATACTGTGCCGCATCGAGCATTGTTCTGACTCTAAGCATGGTGTACACGGTGCAGGTCATAGAGAGAAAAGAAAACAGAACTGACAGCAAAATTATACCATCTTTGACATCCAGAGGGAACTCAATATTTTCAAAAACTGTTGTGTCAGGTCTGAAAGGCTGAAAGAAACCACTCTCTACTCTTTCCCCTAGGGACTGGGTGCGATTGTTGAAGAGGCCCCAGATGTAGCGGCCCCCATTAGGACAAGCAAACAAAATTGAGTATATATTCCGAATGGTGTTCATTGCCTCGGAGGTTATCATGCAATAGAAATAGTAAACCATTAAAGCAATTTTTATACGATACCCCGGCCTACACAGGAGCATTACCACAGGCAGGTAGTTCCCTGTCTGCGGAAATATATATAGAGCAAGGTACAGGACCCATGTAAGTATGTTGAGTATCATGGTGAATAGGTGGCTTCTAGAACACAAAATTGTAATTCTGACTTTCCTCAGGGCCTGGCCTCACGTTTGGGCGCCAAAAAATGTGGTAGTTTGAAAGCAAATCAGTGAGAGACTCAAAGTCAGAACTACAATTTAATAGAAAAAAAAAAAAAGTAATAATACAAAAACACTGACAGAGTCAGAATACAACCTGACACCCTGTCAGTCGGGGTGTTTTTAGCAGTCCACTTAGAAGGTGGTTGCAGTCCTCTGGGAGTGATAGATGTGATTCTGTTGAAGCAGTGATCCTGTGAAAGGTGTAGTTCTCCTCTGAAGGTCCAGTGGTGGTGTAGAAGGGTCTGGTCTTCCTCTGGGAATCCAGTGGAAAAAGCTGTTTGTGGTGCTTCAAATCTCAGTTTATATGCAGATCGGGATACATTGGTTCCTCCCCCTGGGCAGGGCATCTCACAATGGGATGATGGGCCACTAGCTGCAGTCGTTGGGGATGAGCAAAGTAAAGTGCCCCACCCGGCCCCAACGACCGGCCCATTAGCAAACGTTCTGCGGCCATCAAGAACACTGCCCCACCCGGCCCCAACATCCCATGAAGATGGTCATAGAATACATACCATTGTAACCTAAGACAGAAGATCAATACAGCAAAGAGTAGTAGAGGCCACCCTCCCCTGGTAATTATGTGCTCTGTTGTGATCTGCATAGAAGACAAGTTTATCTGTTATTTCTGTCATTCTCTGGTTATAAATTAAGCTTTATAACAGGCTTAAATAGGCTTTGTCATGTCACCAGTCCTAACAGTTACATGCATTTTTCATTGTGGATATAGGATGTTTAAAAGTTCTAGACTGGAGATTCTGGACATGGTCCTGTTCCCACCACAGCCAGTGCGACTCTTCTTACTTACTGTACATTAAACAAGATGAAGAATGTTACCTAATTAATTCTTATAACATCTGTATATTAATATGCTTAATAAATCATACTCAGGTATTTTAAGAAAGGTGATCATTTCAATGCCATATCTAAAACAGGGCACCCATGAATTCATCAAGGTGACAAGGTGTGCTGATTTAATAATCCTTCAAACTATGTGTCTGTGTTAGTTGCAAACTGATAAACAACTGAATATCTGACTGTATGATTTCATATTGGTCTTTTCAAGATCCTTCAGAATGAAGAGCTGGATGACATCTCCCCAATGGGCAATGAAGAAGTATCAGCTGTTAGTCAAGCCTGGTTCACAACCAAAGAGGATAAGGATTCTCTAACCAATAAAGGCAGGGTATTTCAAATGCAGTTCTCCCATGCGGTAGAAAGGTGGCCTATTCCAAATGTCTCAGAACATTTTGCAAGTTGCACAAAGTAATCTCTGGTCTGGCTTTTTGGAGATGGGCCATACCTGCAGTGGTGGTAGTAGTGGCCACAGTAGAGAAGGGCTGTGGGTGCTGTGTGTCAGCCCAGATGGGGCAGAGAGTTGTGTTTGCCTGGTCAGGGGCTGGGAAGCTGCAGCAGAGGGGAGGATACCAGAGAAAAAACCAACCCATGTTCAGGTTAATGGAGGTGCTTCAGAAGAAGAGGGCTCCTGCAGATGAGGATCTAGTGAAATAATCTCTGCTACTCCTAAGACTTCCACCCCACTGGGCATTCCTCCCTTTTCAAATATATCTGTGCAATCATGTAGTAGTTGCTGAACTCAAGAGCTTTTGGGTTTTCTTTCCTCCCCCCAGGGGAAGTGCCTTTCTAAACCTAGAGAGACAGCTTAGTATCAAATGAAGACGTGTTGTCTCTCCGGTTTCCTCAGCCCCTCTACTGTTTTTCTTACTTTGACTTACTTTTTCTACAGGAAAAAGAATTTTTTTTCAGTCAGTTCAAAGCAACTCCCTTTTTTGTTAGAAACCTTTAGGAAGAGGCACATTTTTCAGCCGATCAAAGGAGGGCACTCAATCTGGTGTTTCCAGTTAAGTGATTAATAACTTGAGGAAGACATTTCTAGTAAAATATGCCAAGAAAAATATTTGAGAATCTCTACTGGCTGCACTTTTCTTGTAAGCTCTGTGGTTTGTCAGGAGATCAGCAGTGGAGGAATGCCAGTGTGTGTCTTCTTTTACAGTAGCTCAGGGTTTGGCATGTGTTGCCTGAGCTCATTTTATAGCAGTCTCCACCTGACAATGCTTTCTTCCCAGACCTGTGGGCAGGTTATGATAATCTTGACAAGGAATATGCAAACATGTGAAATGCAGAATATATGTCCTTTCCTAAAATAGTTTGGTATTAAAGGTTATTCCATGTAAAGAGTAGCAGTGTCCCATTAAGTCAATTCAGAGGCTTGGACAGAGGTGTGAATCACAGTTACAGGAATACATTATTTTTCTGTCTCTGTAACTGTGGAAGAAGAGATTGAAGATATGGGGCACAGGGAAAGAGTACTTTCTCACCAGTTCCAATGGAATTAGTAATAATGCCTGTACTTTTCATTATAATTGCATTTGAGTAAACAGTCTTTTGGTGTGTTCTGTCTCTCAGCTCTGGTAATTAGCAGGCTGAGAAGGAAGTACCCTGATTTTTCTGAGCAGAGGTGGGCAGGTAGCCAGCACACACCAGTATGTAAACTAGGTCACGCCAGCATAAGCTTAATTAAAAGTATGCTATGACCATAAAGAGAAAAAAGGATAATTTAAAGTAGAAATGTTTTCATGTTTTATTGATAGACTTCAGGTTTGAAGTGCTCTCTCTGAATAAAATTGGTTGGGTTTGCTTTTAAAGCTTAGTCAGCATTGCAGTTACTAAGGGTATAGACAGAGAGGAAACGTTGTTTCTATTGCTTTGCCACTTTTATTTGGGGAAGTAAAGGACTCACCACAAGGTTTTATGTTGACTGTGACCCCTGAGCATTACTCCCAATGCAAAAAGGAGAGAGATGGGGACCAGCTTGTCAAAAAAGGCTGAATGGAGCATTTGCCTCTATGAAAAGCACTCACAGTAGGTGGCACTACTCTCATGCTCCGGAGTGTTAAGGCGTTCGAGAGAACCACGCCTTGTTGCCAATTCCTCAGGTAATCTTCTGAGTCACCTTTTAAGTTCCAGCTTCTGGAATGATTTTGAGTGCATGGAAATTTCTGCTGTCAGTTTAAAGGCAGAAATTTTCTAGTTACAGCTGAAGAGAAAGCCTGAAAATACAATTTGACAGCGCATAGAGGAGTTCATGTTCTGTTTTTAAAAATGGGATGTTTTTGAAGAGGGGTCTGACTCACAGTATTTAAATCTTAGTTGATGGTTACTGTCAGTTATGAAATAACATCTGTTGAAAATTAATGCTAGTTATATTTTAGTAGCTAAAATTACTCTTTTCTTTGTTAATTGCAGTATGGGTCATGTTTTCAGATTCTTCTGTTCTTGCTGTTTTTCTGGCCTTCACTTCAGTAATTAGTTGTCATTTCTATTTTCAGGCCATAAGTGGAAGCAAGGGATGTGGTCAAAGGAAGAAATTGACATTTTGATGAGTAACATTGAGCGTTATTTAAAGGTATGTTTAGAGTATGTTCCCTGCTTGGTGTGGTGATGCAGTTCCTGCTAGAAACCAACTTTCTTTAGTACTACCCAGAATATGCAATAAGAATTTCAGATTGGTTTGTTGTAGGAATGGTCATTACCCATTTGAAATACATAAGAAAATTTTATTCATAGATGGGATTTAAGTACTACTGAATGTAACATTGCTTTTAATTTTTGTACTGGATATAGCATATTTTGAGCATGACATTTTACATGGTTAAATCTCTTTCTCTGACTATACATTGAGGACTCATAAAACCTTTGTTGAAGGTGGTGGAAAAATATTGCACTAGCAGTTGAGATAATTCTCCTTTCTGAGCACTGAATACAACTTCCAGACATCCTTGGTGCCAAGTCTGTGATTGTGTACTACACTAGCAGGATGCCTGTGTCTGCTTTCTTCCCCTTAAACTATTGGGGTCAGAGTTCAGTGTAAATGGGCATGTGGTGAACATGCTGACGGCAATAATTGCCCATAAGTCATATTTGTGGTAGGCTTGCAGCTGAGAATATTTGAGCTGAGCCCTTACAACTGAGAATATATAGCCTGGATATTACAGTTTCACCATCCTTCACTTGTGGTTTTAAAAAAAGCCCTGAATTTAGTGTTCATTGGGATAAAAATCTGCAGTATTAGCTGAAGAGAGTGTGTCTGCCCACACACATATTAGAGTTTCTGCCACAAAATCATTAATAGGTAATACTACATTTTAAATCTAGTGAAGCTTTTTAAGCTAGCTAAATAACTTTCCTGAGGTACTGATAAATCATTTGATTCATTCTTTTCCCATTTATCTGCTTTCTTGTACTGCTTTGAATAATTGAAATATAGTGATTATTAGTTAAAGCTGAAGTTAAGCTTAAGCTTTGCTGTTATACTTCATTGCAGTGTTTTTGTATTGAATTTATTTGAGTTTCCATCAGAACAAGAAGATTAGTTTAATTAAAAGAAATTGCTTTTGCATAAGGAATATCTAAAATTATGTAGCAAATCAGTATAGCACTGTTTCACAACCTTCCCTTGTATGGCTTCATACTGATTCCACCACAGTACATATTCCATGATGTTCTATATGGTGGTTCAATTTTTGCTCTTAAAATATACATTGGACAGATTTTTTTTCTTACATGTGGATAGGTGTTAGAATTTCTGTGTCTCCCTGGACTCCAACATAAAAAAACCCAAAACAACAAAATCTAGTGTTAAAGGGTTCATATTTGAGGGAGCTAATCCATAAATACTCAGTTTCACTTTTGGACTGGAGTATTTGTGATACATAGAAAGTTGTATAATGGCTTCAGTTCTTCTGTTCTGCTTCTTGTTTCCTAGGAGACTTTATTTAAGGTGTTTTGTTTGTGGTTTTTGTTTTTTTTTTTTTAAATGCTTTGTTCTAGGCCCGTGGAATAAAAGATGCCACTGAAATTATATTTGAAATGTCAAAAGATGAAAGGAAAGATTTCTACAGGACAATAGCTTGGGGTCTGAATCGGCCTCTCTTTGCTGTCTATAGAAGAGTTCTTCGCATGTATGATGACAGAAACCATGTTGGAAAGTATGAAACCCTCTAATGCTGCATGGTTTTATTGGTATGAGTAGGGTCATGTATTTATGTTTGACATGATCTATGTGAGATAGAAAATTTTAGTCAAGCAGACTAAAATTAGGTTTTCCTCCTCTCAATTCTGATAGATCAGCCTTGACAACAGTTGTGTTCAATTGATGGTATTCAATGACAACTTTAAAAACAGACAAATAAACAAAAAACCCAAACAAAAGGTGAATAACAGATTCTCATCTGATGAGAAGACTTGAACACAAGCTTAGATCTGCTGAGATGTAACTTTCTAGAGCTGTGACCTAGGAGTAACTGATCTTCGCTCCTTATTGCCCTTGCTTGCCCTTCTTTAAAGCAGTAGTCAGGTGCCATCCAGAAAGGATATTATATTTTAGTTTTTGAAGGTAGTTGAAAATTAAAAATATTGTCTCAATGATGATTTTCTTTTTTGATGGAAAGTCAGCTTTATGGTGATGGTGAACTGGGACAGTAAGGAAAAAGTAGCTGTTTATTTGAAAGACTAATGCAGAAAATTCCAGTTCTGTTCATAGGAGTAAGATCACGGAGAATGAGGAATTTTTCTAACAAATGAGAGGAATGTTATACCAGTTAACCTTAGAAATGCACTAATGTGGAAAATGGCATTTGTTCCTCACATTCTTCCGAAGTATTCAGATTATTTCTTACTGCTGAAATTTCTTAATCTCTTGTTATAACTAAATGTGTGCTGTGTGGTTACTAAAATAAAAATACTTATGCTGTATGCTTTCTGTTTAAAATAATGTCTTTTTATTTACCTGTTGCTTAGGTACACTCCTGAGGAAATTGAAAAGCTTAAAGAGTAAGTCATCTTATGAACAAGGTCACTCTTCCTTGTTTGTATTTAGTAGCTTGATCAATTTTTAAAGGTTTCCTTATATGAAATCACTGAAGAGTTACAAGTAAATTTGACTGCTCCAACACTATCCAAAAATAGTGGTTACTATCTAAAGAAAAATGAAACTACATTTGGATTATTTTAAATTTTTTTTCTAATGTGTGTTCAGGATCTAATAACGAAGTTCTATAGCAGGGCTTCTGTTGTAACTGGGAATGTTTCAGATTTTTACAAACACAGTCAATATTTGTGGTTATGAGAAACAGAAATCCCATTTCTTTACGAAATCTGAACAAAGGTTATTCCTAAAGGAAGTGGCAGGTCAAGAGCATGATCTCCCCTAGGAAGTGTTACAGATTCATAAATTATCAGTACACCTCAAAAAGCCTAATTTTGAGTATGAACCTGATAGATCAAGGAGATGGGGCTGCAGACTTTATCCCCTCCTGCACAGTTCCAGGGTTGAGCAGTTGGAAGAAAATGTTAGACTGAAGGAAGGAAGGGGATGTATTGCATTGCATTGGTGGATCTGTTTAGACCAATTGATCTGGTTTGTGTCATTCACAAGGTGCCTGTGGTTCCAGATGTGTCAGAACTAGTCATGGATCAACATTTAAAGCAACCTGCTGTCATGTGAAGGAGGACAATGATTGTTAAAATGATGAATGTGATTATATAGTGTTTTGCTTAATTTAAATTGTAGGATGCCTGGGTTTTCATCAGGCATTATTTAAATTTCTCAAGTGCTCTCTACACCACCTGAAAATCATTGAGGAACCTGTGTAGAATGGAAACCGGCTGTTTATCTAAACACTCATATTGTGTTTAACACACTCATTAAGCCTCACAGTCTTCCTGCAAGACAGATATTAAGCATTTTATAAGTATCTTGTGGCTTAGCTGGTCCAAAAGGGTTGCAGAAAAACATAGGAAAAATAGCTGAAAATATTAATAGTAAAGTAGCAACGTGATATCCCCATTCTCTCTTTAAGCCTGTAAACAGCACGTTCATCCTGTTTTTATTAGAGAATATTTGATATTTTGGTAATTTCCTAACCGGATGTAGTGCTAATGAGCACATTTCTCTTCAGGCTGAGAGTAAAGCATGGTAATGATTGGGCCACAATAGGAGCTGCCTTGGGGAGAAGTGCTTCATCTGTAAAGGATCGATGTAGACTGATGAAGGATACCTGCAACACAGGTGAGATAAATGCTGGTGTCAGAAATGGATGTTCTGGTTAAAATTCTGTCCCTGGTGTTTAATGTTTATAAACTTACACTGTATGTTTGGTGTCGAGAGAGATGCACTTCAGCAGTAAAGTATTGTTTATTTTGTAATGTGTATATTTAAATAGAAAGGAAAATTCAGTCAGACCTCATATGATTAATGTCCACTAAATTGTTGCATGGTTAATTCACTCCAGCTAATTCAGTTCAGATAGCTTGGATCAGTTTGCTTCGGTCACTCTTTTGACAAGTTCTGTGTGGCCTCATTCATTTGTGAGAAGAAAAGAGAGAAATTTGGCAGCAGAACAATATAATTGCTGATTTGTTAATCAAGAATGGATATAATATAAATTGTTAGTAATTAAGAACAGTTACATCTTCTTCCCAAGTTAATATTTGCATCTGGAGTAAGGTGTTGGACATGGAAGATAAATGTCTGCTGACATGTTACGGATCAGAACAGAGAGTATCTGCTGCTAGATAAGTTGGAGGGCTTCTCTCTCTTTCAGGAAAGTGGACAGAGAAAGAAGAAAAAAGGCTGGCAGAAGTAGTGCACGAGCTGACAAGCACAGAGCCAGGGGACATTGTCACACAAGGTGTGTCATGGGCTGCTGTGGCAGAACGGGTCGGGACACGCTCGGAGAAGCAGTGCCGCTCTAAATGGCTCAACTATCTCAACTGGAAACAAAGTGGGGGAACCGAGTGGACCAAGGAGGATGAAATAAATCTGATCTTGAGGTTTGTTATTTTAGTTGCTTTTAAATAAGGTTTGTAATATGTGTTGCTAGCAGGATTCCATTAGGGTCCATTTTGCTGGTTTCCTAGACACTGAAAATTCTAGAACCTTCCAAAAATCACTGCTGTGTTTACAGTTCCCAGAGATTTATTATTGAACATATTTTTTGTTTTTTGTTTTTTTAGTGAATGTTAGTGTTCGTGAAAGGTGTCAGATTGAAAACCCTGGAGACTGAAGTCTTCTTTATTCCACAGAAAAGGTACAGCACAGGCAGCAAACCATGCAAGCTTCCCACATGTTGCCCCACCGATGCGCTTTAACCCTTAACTGGAGGGTAGCTCAGTCTCCCTGCCCATTCAGTTCTTGGCCTCTCTGCTGAGATGACCAACAAGGGTCAAGTGTGGTGGTGGTTTCTGTGATGTGGACATCTTGTCTACAAAGAGCTAAAGTGAGACTGCAAATTAATTTCATGTAGGCCACCAAACACTGGACATCAGCATCTCTGACTACATTTGAACTGGCAACCTGGTAGTGACTTTGGAAATCTTTTGCTCTCTCCAGTCCTCCTCCCATTTTGAATGCCTTTGACTCAGGCTTTTTAGCCAGTGAATTTTCATGGTTGGGTGGGAATAAAAAGCCAAGACATGCAGTCTAAGGATCACTTACAAAGTAGTATTAATAAATTTACTGAAGCTGTTTGGCATGAACTCAGAATGAGGAGCCTGATTCCACATTTCAGAATGTGCTGTGTATATTTCTTAGTATTTCTGGTTTGGTCTGTCCAGATATCCTTTACTCATCCTACAGGGTTGCTTTTGGTAATTTTTTTCATTTTTACTTTTTTCTTTCTTTAGCTAGCAAGACTGCTCTTGCTCTGTTTGTGAAGAGGATTTTTCTTAACTTCCACAAAAATATTTTCCCCTCACTATTCACCTCTCTTTCGTATGCTCCATGTTCAGCTAAGGGCAATTCAGAGATCTTTAATGATTTCAAACAGATTCTGGTAGAGAAGACTGTCCCTTATCTGGAGAGCCTGGTGGGATTGATTTATGAGAAAGTGTTTAATGCTGTAGTTAACTTCATCTACTTTGGCTAAGAAGTGTCTGAGAGAAGGCAAAAATCTGTGTTAAGGATGGATGGTTGTTACTTAGAAGAAAACAAGTAAATATCATAACATGAAATTAATTAAATTAATGTCGAGAGTGAATCTCAGGAAGTATTTCCTGCCATGGATATGTGTTTGGGTAATGTTTTTTCAAAAAGAAAAGATGCAAGTACCACCTCTTGGAATGCTTCACGATGATCCAATCTAAGACCTAATGTATAAGCAAATAAGGAGAATAATCCTGCGTGGCAAGGAGATGGACTGGATCATCTAACAGGTCTAGTCCATCTTCTGTTGTTTATGATTCTGCTTGACCTCTGGCAGCGTGGAGCCTTGGAAGCCTGTGTCGATTCCTGAGCTCTGGTGGGCTGGTCCACTAGCATGTCATTCTGCGCTGTACGTGTGACACGGCCAGACACATGCGACACCCCTGCCGCTCTGGAGGGCAGTTTCTAACAGGTCAATATCTTCTGTATCCTGCCAGGATAGCGGAACTTGAAGTTTCTGATGAAAATGACATCAATTGGGATTTACTGGCTGAAGGATGGAGTAGTGTCCGCTCCCCACAGTGGCTTCGGAGTAAATGGTGGACCGTTAAAAGACAGATTGCAAACCACAAAGATGTTTCATTCCCTGGTAATGTACTGCTTGCACACTTCTCTTCTGAAAGCTCCTTTCACATATGTCAAAGGAATAAGGCTGCATTTTCTTGTCTGCTTACAGCATTGCTCCTTTGCTGGAAGTTACTGGCCCCTTGGATCTGCTGGCTGAGTTGCTCCTACAACAGATCCTTAAGTGTTTCAGTCAAACAGGCCAAGCTGATGTGTACAACTAGACAGACTTTGCCATCCCTTCTCGCTTTGGCTAAAGTGAGAGCATGTATTAAGCAGCTCAGCCGGCAGATCTCAGATGATGTTGGTCTTTAGTATGGAGGGCAGTGACCTCTTCAGGTGGAAGAGGATATGTATCTGCAGCCTAACTATGGCCTCAGGTTAGATGTGTTACCTTTACAATGTTAAAATGTAATCTCTGTCAGGTGCTGAGCCTTAGCTGTAGACAGAAGGTAGATCTGCTGCTAGCTGCAGTGAGGAGGAGGGGAGGAATCAGGAGTATAAAGCTCCCCCAAATACATTTCATACCATTTTCCCATTCTGGCTTGGAAAACTTAGTGCCTAAGCCAAAGGGGTGTCTGTGATCTTCAGACCTCCCTTTGTTTGACTTAGGGAGAGGGAAAAAAAATCAGATTAGTCATGTCATAATTAATGAAAGATGTAATTTAATGCATACTTGTGCTGTGGTTGACAGTGTGGTTATATATTAGAGCTGCCTCAAGGCTGCAGCTGGGAGGAGAGCCCCTGTTACCACACATTAATAGGCAGTTGTTGCATCAAATAATTCATAACATAAATGCAGCACTGAATCAACAGGCTCTGCTCTCTTTTCCCTGACAAAGGGGAGATGTTTAGGTAGTTTGCTGTAATGAATGCTAGAAAAGCTGAGGCCTCAGGTTTTGTAACCTGCTGTTACATCAGCTGCTCCCTGAGCAGGGCCAAAGCAATCACAGAGAAGAAGGGTGGGTGGTTCTGTTGGAGCAATGGGCCTCATGCACAGATGAAGAATTGTAATATAACCAGTGTGGGATTCATCCTCTGTTGCTCCCCATTTTCAGTGACATTTCTGTCAAGCTCTTGAGCAAATCTGCTTCCATGTTGTAGAAGATTGGAGGATTTACTTCTGGTAGCAGCATTACACAACTAGTGATACTGGCAGTTGATTGTAGCTTGGGGATATACCATGCATCATTTTAGAGAGTTCCAAACTTTCATGGCAGTGTGTTCTTTTTTTCCCTCAAGCATCATGAAATGCCTGGGTTCCATGAGGAAATCTAGTTCACTGCTGTAGCTGTCTATAAATGTTCTATGCATGTGCTAAATTTCTAGTTTCTCTGTCTCTGGAGATTACTTAAGTTCCAAATTCTTTATAGGATTTTGTTTGCTCTTTTCATCTTGGGTAAATCACCAATTGCAGCATTTCAAATGTGCTTCTTCAACCTGGTTTAGCATGAGTGTTTTTTCTCTCAGTGCTGATAAAGGGTCTTAAACAGCTCCACGTGAACCAAAAAAACAATCCAGAGCACCAGCTTCCAGAGAACAAATGTGGCAGTGGCTTAGCAAACACTAACTCCAGCTCGGGGGTGCAGCACGTGCAGATCCGGGTGGCTCGTTTGGAGGAGAGCACGGGCAGTGCCCCGAGCCCCATGGCAGCTCTGCAGATCCCAGTGCAGATCACCCATGTCTGTAAGTACTGAAACAAACCACTCGCACAAAACCTGAAGCTTGCTTGTGCTAAGGTGCTGCAGGGGGAGTGAGCATGTCTTAAAGAGTTGTATTCATTCTCCCTTGGCCATGCCATGACTTCAGATGAAAGATTTCTGGGTTACATCTAGCTGTTTCTAACATTGTTAGGCAAATGTAGATGCTGCTGTGGCAGTAGTTCCAAGAAGCTACAATTGGAGCACCTGGGCACACGTGTTGTAGGTGTCTGTCTGTGTGTGTGCACACAGGAGTTTGCCACATAACCTGTTCTTTGAAAAGTCCTCAGTGCACAAACCTCTTAATGAAGATAGAGTATCTATGTTTATTCCCTAAGTTGTTTCTGGTCACTCTTGTGCAGAACAATGAATGTCATATACAAGATCTCCTTTTGTAAATTACATAGACCATTGTCCCTAAGTTCTGATGCAGGGCACTGAAGGGATGGTATAAGTGTTTTTTTTCTAGTCTCTTATTATGCAGTTATTTGTAGGCACACACACTCTGGAAAGTGTTAGCTGCCAAGTCACACCAACATTCAGCCAGTGTTCTGCTAAACCACTGTATTTTTTTTGAAGTTGGTGCTTCCCATGCTCTTAAGGATGAACTGTGCTCATAATCTAAAATTGATTACCAGGTCTACTCTGAGTGTAGTTCTTACTGCTTGATTTTGTAACTAATCTTATTAAGTAACTCCAGTCACATGCAGTCTGTCATCTGCACTGTATATTATTTTGCACCATTTGTCATTTTTTAATTTTATTAGGAAAATTTAGTGCTTTGGTCTTGCTGATTACCAAATTAGTTACAGAATATTCTGAGCTGGAATGACCACATGGGTCATTGAGTCCCAACTCTTAAACGAATGGCCTGTACAGGGGTTGGAGCCACAACCTTGCCATTATTAGCACCCAGCTCTGACCAACTGAGCGAAGTTGTTCAGGCTGCAAACTGATTCTTCAGACTGTGCCTAAATAGGCATTTGGCAAACCATTTTCTGTTTATAATTTTATTAGGTTATCTCATTTTATTTATTGTTATCTTCATTTTATGTGGTTTATTTTCTAATTAGAATGACACAACACCAAGCCAAGAACTTTTTATCTGTCATACTATGTCAGTAGTCTCAGACTTGGAATGAAGCTTGATCAAAGCTGATGGGTTTTAATGAGCAGGCAAGATGGGCTGGGATCCTGGAACCTTTAGTCCTTTCTGAATTGAATCCTATAATGGTTATTTTGTGACTTCACTTGCCCCTGTCTGCCTGACAAGCCTTTCCCCCCATTTTAGTCTGCTTTTCTGAAGAATTTCTGGTTGTGTAATCAAAGTGAATTTTTGTATTGTGTGTTTCGCAGTCCCATGAGAGCTGAACCTTTTAGCCACTTTCAGCTGCATTTGGTGGAAGGCTCAGGGTTTCAAAGGGGCAATTTCTGAAGTTTTATAAATATACTGGCTGAGTGACTGACAGGCCACACTTTACAGCTCTCTGCGACTGAGTATCAGGAAATCTGCAGCAGGAAACCTTGAACTTGCCACTACAATAATAAAAGCTTCAAAAATTGAGCTTTTATCTCCTTAAGAGACCAAAATTACTGTATTTTGCAGCCACAGAGTCTGAGATGGCAAAGTTTCCAGTGCTTGGGTCACTGTTATCATCTTGTAGATCTTTTCCCCTTTTGGTATTTAGGAAATTACTGGAAAGTCCCAGGCAGAGTATTAATTTGGTTTCTGCTTCCTGGAACTTGTGATTTCTTTTTTTATGAGTAAGTAGAAATCGTAATTATGGTTATAAAGTTTTGAGTACAAGTTGTTTGGACCTGGTGATCTTAACCTGTTACATCAATTGTTTTCAATGCTTCTCTTCACTACTTTTAGAATTAGTGGAGCTAATTGCATAAATTACACAGTTGTAGTAAGAATACTTACAGCTGTTATATGCTGTGGTCATAACACACAGGATAGGCAAATATCTTGGGAAGCATCTGATCTTTCATCAGGGGTGGACCTACTTTGGAGGGCAGAAAAGATTAAAAATACAAAAAAAAAAAAAAAAAAGAGGTCTGTGGGAAACACAACAATATTAAGCCAGACACCAGTTTGAAACAAGTAATACATGATCCAGAGGATATCATTACACCAAAGGGAATTGTTGCATTAGAACCTCTTGCGAATCTCATTACAAAAAGTAATTAGATCGTGTCAGAAACTTTATTTGTCTGCTTTTATCTCTGTGTGCTAAACCCATACTTACTTTCTTTTGCTCTTTTGGATTGTAGAATGCTCTCTTTAAATAGTATTGTATCTTGGGTACCAATTAGAGAACCTTGTCATTAGGATTGCAGCCAGTTTTCTTTTTCCTCTTAGGAGAATTAACAGTACCCTGCCATGTATTATAGTATGTTATGCTCTCTGCAGGGCTGAACATTCTGGTTTACATACTTTCCTTTTTTTTTTCCGTCCTTTTCCAGCCTCAACCGATTCCCCTGCTGCTACTGTTGACTCTGAGACAATAACACTGAACAGTGGAACACTACAGACCTTTGAGATTCTTCCAGTAAGTAACTGGTGTTTGTTACTGTGTTTTTTTCTTTTCAGCCCAGCTACTTCTTGGACTATAGAACTGTGCATTTCAAAAAAAAAAAAATTTCAAGTAGAAAGAAGTAGTTAAGAGATGTGAAACTTATTTCTGAAAGTGTAATCCATTAGGGCTGCCAAGTAAACTGTAAATTACACTTAAATGCTTTAAATTTGCTTTAATGCTACAAAGTTTTCCTTTCTGCTCGGATTTTTTTCATTGTTGAAATCTGACATAAAGGAGCCAGAGAAAGCTCCCAGCAAGTAAAGATTGTCTCAGTTCCATTGTCCTGTAATTTATAGCACAGTTTCTCTTCCATCTCAATGCTAAAGTAAGTTGAATTTGTTCCTTTCTTACCTGCTGTTGTACAGCATAATACAGACCTGTTGGGCTCCTTCCCTTAATACTTACCTTGGTAGCCTAAGGCTACAGATGAGTTTTTTTCTGCTTTTTAAGTGCAGTGCAGAAGGGATTGGGTTGGATTTCTGTGATTTTCCAGGGGAGTTACAGTTAGGCTGGTTCATGTAAATCAGAATGCTCCAGTATGTGCTGGGAAATGTGTTTGGGTATTAAATGTGTGTTGTGTTTGTAGTCTTTCCACCTCCAGCCCACTGGGACACCAGGTACCTACTTACTGCAGACAAGCTCGAGCCAAGGCCTCCCTTTAACACTGTCAACGAGTCCCACCATGACCCTGACAGCCACAGCCACAGCCGCAGCCGCTCAGGCCTCCCCGGAGCAGATCATCGTTCACGCCTTATCTGTAAGAGCTCTGGGCAGGACAACACCGGGGTTTGGGCACTGGGGGAAGGGGAAACATTGTAATGCAGGGCCCTGCACATGCATGTTAAATTTGCAAAGCTGTTCTTAAGTTGTCACAGTGTTACTTGGCTTAAAATCCTGAAGACTGAGAATTTGGGGATTTGTGTATTGTTTTTAAAAAGCAACCTCAGGTTGCTTCAAAACTTAACTTTAGTGAGCAAGTTCTGAACATGATGTCTCCATTTAGTGGCTTGGTCTCCAGCAAAACCAAATCTTGTTGTTTTGTGATGTCTTCAGTTATTCTCACAAATAGATATTGGTTCACAACACTTGGATAGTAGTGACGAGTATTGATTTTTGTTAGAGGGAGGGAAGGGGAAGCAAACTGGAGATTGAATCACAGAAGTGATGAAAAATTCTGTGGAAAAAGCCCTGACCTTTTGAATGTACAGTGATCCTCACCTGAATGGTTGTCTCTTTCATATTATTATGTATTTACTTTATTTGTGACTTAAAGAACAGATGACACCACATTCAGTCTACAGAGTTATCCTTTAGGAACAAGAAAGGTCAACAGGTGATCTGGGCTAACATACTGTATATATAAAACTCTAAACTACACTTAGCAATTTGAATATTTTTGCTTGTATTTGCTTGAAAGATTTGTAGATAGTTACAGGAAAGTCTCTGACCTTTTTGGTGATTTTGTCTCTTTTTTGCAAATGCTGCTCACAGCCAGAGCATTTGTTAAACACAAATGACAATGTCACAGTGCAGTGCCACACGCCGAGTGTCGTAATCCGCACCGTTGCTGCCGAGGACATCTCCTCCTCTGTCACCCAGACAGAACTCACTGTGGACTCAGACATTCAGTCAGCTGACCTGACAGACCCTCCAGACACCCTAGGAACAAATACTTTCCCAGATGATATCCATCAGTCCAAGCTGAGTGACGAAGAGCAGTCAGCTTACAACGAAGATGATGCTTCCAAATTCAGCAGCAGGAATAGTAGAGAACTGATGGATGGAGTTATGGTGAGAACCGAAGAGGAGATTGCTGATGCTGGCCTGAAACAGGATGAGGATTCTCACTCTGATTTACCCAGCACGTACGTTACTGAGGTAAGGGAGGGCATGATACTTGATATTTTCCCCATTTCTGCATGGAGAATGATTTCATTGCATGTGGCCTTTATGTTAATTTATTTGTCTGAAATATCTCAGTGATTTCATTTATAGTGGTAGATGAAGGAAAAAGGACAGAGAGAGACTATTCAAAGTGGTAGATGAAGGAAAAAGGACAGAGAGAGACTATTCATAAGAGCATATAGTGACAGGAGAAGGGGGAATGGCTTCAAACTGAAAGAATGTAGGTTTAGATGAGGTATTAGGAGGAAGTTCTTTCCTGTGAGGGTGGTGAGGCACTGGAGCAGGTTGCCCAGAGAAGCTGTGGGCTGCCTCATCTCTGGAGATGTTCAAGGCCAGATTGGATGGGGCTTTGAGCAACCTGGTCTAGCAAAAGGTGTCCCTGCCTCTAGGGAGTTAGAACTAAATGATCTTCAAGGTCCGTTCCCATCCAAACAATTCTGTGATTCTGTATCACAGGTCTCCAAGTATTTGCTGAGGTCCTCTATCCTTGAGCTTCGTTAGTGTGTTATGAGGAAGAAAATAACAGCATTTAATTTGGCACTGAGGCTTTTATTTGACTTCATCTGGAGCACTGATCCCCTCACTAGCTGTGGAGTAGCTTCACTACTCAGGGTACTTCTGCATGGTGGCAGTGGAAAGCTGGAACATTGGTGGCACTGAACAGTTGCCTTCATGTGATTCCTGTTTGATGCCATTGCTTTAAACTGGGCTGTTAATTGTCCAGCACACCTGCATCAATAGATAGATTGAGCAAGGAAGATGAGGTAGAGTATTTAGGTTTTGCTTTATGAGTCTAATAACATACTTCAAGATGTATCTCAGTTTCCAGTTTTGAGGACTTTGTTAAACATAATGCTCCAGTCAAGTATCTGTTAAACAGGAATTTGAAGCATTAAGCTGCTTCTCTCTCTGGTCTCAGATATATTTATATCCAACATCTGCGTTGCAGAAATGAATTTATCCAAATAATTACAGGTATCTGGATTGTTTATATTAAATTCCTCCATCTTTCAGTTGCTGGAATTATGAACATGACTGTCACAGAAGACAGAGGTGCTAAAAAGAAGATAACACTCTTCAGTGGGTAGAAAATTCCTCTTCCCCTACAGGTTTGATTAGGTTAGAATGTGGGAAAAGATGAGTTAGAGTGAAATACCCCATCCTGTTTTTTAAAACACTGTGTTCTACAATAACTGCATTTCTGCTTTGTCAGTCTTGAAAATCCATCACTGATGTGTTTTGGCTTTTTCTTTGAAGAGGCTTCTAATAGACAGTGCATATCCATTATGCTCTTACAAAAGGGAGAATCTTTGTACATCTCAAGTTTGTTACTACAGAACCATCTGAATCCTGAATACATTCAGAGCTGGGGATTATTCTTCCATTTTCCTCTTTCTGTGTCATGGTTGACATAATTGTTATAAGATTTTCAGCATTTGAGGCAGACCATAGGCTTTCTGGTCTTAGTTTAAAACTTCAGCTTCTCAAGGTAGAATTAATAAACTTTTGATATTAACCTAGTCCCTAATTTAACTTTTTGCAAAATGCTTATGACTAGCAGAATATAAAATGAAACTTTTTTCTTCTATACAGAAAAACAATCTGAATTTGTAATTCTAATTTGCCTTACCCTTCTAGTCAGATTCAAGTTTGACATGTGTACTTAAATTCTAGGAAATAGTGAACTGTCTGTGAGTAATTCTCAGTGAAAAGTTACTCTAGAAAAACATGCCTGAATTTTGTTTTCTTTAAGTCAGTGTTATTTTTATGAGTTTGCCAGGGTTGTATTGGTTGTATTGTCACTGTGGGTGGGTAGTGGGAGGCAGGCAGTCATGCTGCAGGGTTTTATTATTTCTGGCTGGGGAAGGTGCCCATTTGCCACAATGGCTTCTTTAGTTTTTCACACTTCCTCTTCCCAGTTTCAAGCCTCGCAGCCCAGTACTGCTGGTGGGCAGAGCTGTGTGCTCTGCAGAGAGCTGCTCCTGCAGGTCAGGCACATGGTGCCCTCATGGATGGGACCCAGTGCAGTTCACTGAGCTGCAGCTCAGGTTGTCAGCTCCTCTTCAGCAGCATCAGGGAAGGGGTTTTCAGGCAGCTGCCTTTGCAAAAACAGTGTGGGGTAATGGAGGGAAACAAGTTTTCTTAAAAAAAACAAGGTGGAGGAACATCAGGATTTTCTAAAACATAGAGGGCTGTAGCCTCTCCTAAACAATTCCTGCTCCCTCTGAAAACAGTGATAAATCCAGGTACATTCCATTGTGTCAGCAACAATTGCTACCATTCTACATCAGGGATTCCAGAAGTTTGAACAACCCTTACGCGTGTCGCACACAAAAACTGGAATCCAAATATCTCTGCTGGTTCTGGCATTACTGTGTGTGATGACTTTTCACTGCATTTGTGGAGCCAGGAGTGTGCTGTGACACTGTCAGAGGTGTTACTGCCATTCCAGTATGACAGGAGCCAGGGAAGAGGCAACAGCAGCAGTTATGGCAGGACTGGAAGAGAGTGAGGGCATTGACAACTTGTACCTGGAAGGAATCAGTGTCTTGCCAATCTTCTGGTATCATGAGGTTCAGCACAAAAAGTCTGGAGCCAGCCTCCAGCCAGAGACAGGCCAAGCAAGGCACAGCAAATAAAGTGGGTCTTTTGAGCTTTGTGTTCAGTGTCAGTTAAAACTTGACAACAGGAGTTGTGAAACTTAAGGTAAAGCTGTTTGGTTTGTGGAGCAGGTAAGTGCTGTAAAGGTAATTCTTCAGTCTCAGAACATCTAGACAGGAAGTAGTGGAAAAGCCTAATTATTCCTCTTCACAGACATAATATTTGACTTGCAAGGGAATGTTTTATCACCACCTTGCAGTGTCTCCCTTCCTCTCCACCTGCCTTTATATTGCTCAACAGGGTAAAATTCATCTTGTTTTTGGGTGCCTACACTAAGATGAAATGTGCCCTGTAAATGCTGAAATAAACTATCTCAGATGCTGACATTTCAGTTTGGTGAGATAAAATTCATCCAGTGTATTGCTTACTATGGAGTATGGCTAAGCAGTGCAGGTTTTTGTTTATGCTACCAGGAATACACTCTCATGGGCTGTTCTGTGTTGTGCAGGACCTGGGTTCCCCAACAATCAAGCAGGTTGATCAGCCTACAATAGATGATGAGACTGTGCTTATTGTTCCTTCTTCCCATGGTTTTATCCAGGCTACAGATGATATAGACAGTGAATCAGTCTTGCCCTTGACAACTCTCACAGGTAAGACAATCCCTTTCATTAAAGCAGTGTATAGATCTTTTGAGTCTCTGCAGATGACACTTCATTGCTTTCTCTTCAATAATTTTACATGTCAATGCTATGAAACTTCAAGTAACCTAACAGATAGTCCCCCCAGAGGAAGGATGTCCCTTCAGAGCCATCAGAGGGTCAGCACTGGTACTGTAATACCTGATGGATGTAAATGTGAGTCACACCGTTGCATCCAAATCCATCCATATTGGTCATCACTTACCTTCTCTAAAGATACTCAAAACCCACCTGGATGTGGTCCTGTGCAACGTGCTCTAGCTGAACCAGGTTTAGCAAGGGGTTGGACTAGAGGGTCTCCAGAGGACCCTTCCAACCCCAGCTATTCTGTGATCCTGTGAAACTAGAAGTTGCAAACTGCCTAGTTTGAGCAACATTGCTTATAATTGGTTAGAATTCCACACTACATTTCCTGTCTCTTAAGTTTGTATTTTATATCTTGTTAGAATGGCACAGCAGTAGTTCTAATGCTTTTTGTCTCTTGACAGATCCTATCCTACAACATCATGGAGATGGGTCACACATTATTGGCTCATCGTTGGGCAGTCCTGACTCGGAAGATTCAAAGGATGTTGAGGATTTAGTGAGCTGTCCCTGAGAAGCAGCAGTGGGTGTCCATTTTCTATTGACCATGTTTGCATTGTGAAATTAGTTACAACCCTGTGCCACATTTCCAAAGAAAGCAGTCACAGTCTGTCTCTTTGAACAGAAGCTTCCAGTGTGAAATGACTATGGTGCACTTTCTCTGCTCAGGCTGTTTCCCTCATCTGGGAGAGGGGACGGAGCCACCAGCCGAGGCCTGAGGTGCCACGTCTCACTGGGGTGTGCCAGTGCTCTGAAGAGCCTCTGTTGCAGTGCTCACTGCTTGGATCCATCCAGTCAGTTCTGCTCTGACTCGCTACTGATGTGCTGAACTGCACACGTGGAAACTGGAGAGATGTCAAGGATTGTGGACTGTAGCCTCTTAGTGCCGCAGCAAGTATTAGTTTGCACAGGTTTCATGAAGAATGGGTGAGGATTTCTGCACTTACTGACTCTTGTAACACATGGAGTAAGAGACTCTTACATTTCAGGAAGGAATGAGTTCCATCAAAGACTTCAAGGAGCATGGGCAGCATCATGAAGCTGTGGTGTGCATTGCCATCTCACCTGACCCGTTAGTATGTCTGTGGCATAGGAAGAAGGCAGAAGCTTATGGGACTTGCCTGGTCTGCTTGTTCCTGAGGAGTCCATTGCTGGCAATGGACAGAGCTCAGAAAGATCACTTGTGGAAAATCTTTTCTTAGTATTTTTTTCTTTCATCACTACAGCAAGCTGAATAAAAAGGGAAGGGCTATGAGAAAGGGAAGCTACTGGGACCCACCGGCCTCCCCCCACAAGCTTGGAATTTCTTTGAGATTGTTGTGAGTAGGTTGGAACATTTGTCTCTCTCGCTGTTTACCTGACACTACCAGCCACCTCTCCAGAGGTGATTTCTGCAGCAAGTTAGTAATTGGGGAGTGGTGTGAAGGTGGCAAAGTCTTGGAGGAATAGCTCTGTGAGAGTTTGGACATAGGGCCCCAAGGCAAAGGAGGCCAATTAATTCCTACATTGTTTGAAACAGACACTAGGCTGAGCAGCAGCCTGTTAGCTAGGAATCAAGAGAAAAAGCTATATAAACTAAAGACTTATATAAATTATTTTATTTATTTCTGTAATTAGCTCTTCATAATCAAGAGTTGGTCTTTTTCAGTCTGTGGTTTTGTTAATGTGAAAAATAAGTTGTAGTTTTAAATGGTTGCCTAGGGAACAGAAATAATTGTATATTCAGTTTCAAACAAAATAAAGAGTATTTGTCTTACTTGACTGTAAGATGCCATTTATTTATACTGCCACAGAGCCTTTCAATGCTGCAGTTTATTTGTATAGTAATTTAAAAAGTGCAGTTTTTTCCAAAATGAAAAAGCTTGTGCCATTCTGAAACATCAGTACAACTGGAATGTTCATTAAGCGCAACAGTAGCTCTTCAAAAAAAAGCAGAATGTCACATCTTATGGCAATAATTCTCCCCAACAAGAGGGACATTACATATATATTTACATGAAAATCATGTACTGATTTATCCTTGCACAACCCACTTCTTTCCTCTCAGGCTGATTGTTCTCACTTAAATGTCTCGAGTAGAGCTGAGAGCTGAGCTGGAAGCAGTCTGACACAGTAGCATCATTGCTGGGGTATTCCCAATGTCCTTCATTTATCCACTTCATGGAAGTACAGGTTGGCACATATACATAACATGACAATAGAAAACAATATGTAGTAAATTAGATTTCTAAATTTGGGTTCCAGGTCTCCTTGTCGATACCAGTAGATCTAGAAGAGAAAAGGAGTTTGTGTTATTTTAAAAAGCCAGGTACTTCTGAGGAAACTTTCTTTGGTAACTGAACTGGCAACTTGTAGGTCTGGTTTTGGGGTTTTTTTTCCTTCCTGTAAAGCAATCCAACTTCCTCTGGCCAGAGGGACTGAGTGTGTGTGTTTGTGTGTGAAACTGTCCCTGAGGACATGGCGCTGTCTGGTCAGTTTTGCTAAGAGGGAGGGAGAATGGGTGGCTTAGCTGGGGGTGTTTTAACACTCAAAGCTGGGTACACCCTGGTTGATGAGGACAAACATCAGCTTTGCACTAACACAGTCTGTTCTGGGCAGTGTTGTGGCCACCAGCTGCAGGATCAAAAACTGGGACTGACCGGGCAATGCAGAGCAACTTCCCAGCGTAGCCAGCAGTGAGGGGTTCAGGGCTGTTCCTGCTCACAGCTGGAGGAAGGAGAATGCTCCCAAGTGTGAAAAGCTACAGCAGAAGGAGCCACCAACATGCCTGCCCATGGAAGGGGGATTGGACTAGATGGTCTTTGACAGCCCCTTCCAACCCAAACCATTCTGTGATTCTGTGAACTCAGACCTGCCAGTTCCCTTTGCCAGTGCTTGGGACCAACTCCCTTGGAATTCTGCTGTTGTTGGATAGAGGAACATCTTCCACTTGCTGTAGCATCCTACCCCTGTAACTCATCCCCTGTGTTTGAAAGGTCACTGACTAATGCAAGTGCATGGCTGGTCCCACTTCAAGTGTTTTCTGCAGCACAATGAATCTCTGCATTCCCATTTCAGGGCTCTGCTCCCTGGTTTCCTGCTCTGTGTCTCCACTGGCAGCTATGGGTGGCAGTGCCACAGAGGTGACAAGTCTTGCACGGCAGCTGGGCTGCAGGAGTTGGCTCAGTTCACACACTTACTCTGCAGTCAATACAAAACTCATTACCGCTCCCTCATTGTCAGCTGTGTTACGGAGGCAGGAAAGCTTTTCTAGGAGAGTAAAAAAGAAGGCAGCACCACGTAAAGCTGATTTTATTCAGAGCCATCAACTCAAAAGCATGGCAAACATGGCGGTACTTACAAGAATGCCAGCAGAAATGCAACACAAGGAGATGCAGAAAGCAAAAAATACATTCACAGGTTTTGGAGGTAGTTGCGGGAAGACAAAAGCACTGATTAGAGTGACCTGTATGGAGGAAAACAAAGATGAGGATTTCACTCTGGCCAGAGCTGCGGTGAGAAGAGGCTCAGCCCAAGGGCTGGAGCAGCGCAGCATTCACATCCTGCTCTGCACACTCCTCCCTGCTCTCTGACTTCCACCCCTGAGGAGCTGAAGGAAAATGTGCAAGTCTGGAGGAAAATCACTTTGATACAGCTGCACACTGAGAGGGGTGGAAAAAAAAACGATGAAAGCTTTGCCACGCTGGCTTATTGCCAGAAACCACCCTCCGAGTAGCCATGAAGCCATCAGGCCCAGAGGTGCACACTGCCCATGTAGGAGCATCCCTTCAGCTAGGTGTTCCAGCAGCTGGCACCTCACCTGTCCCCACGGCCTCCCTGCACCTCAGCTCCCCAAAAATCCCCCTAAGCACCAGACAACTGATGGTCTCCAGTCGTGATGGCATTGGATTTGTCTTTAAAGCTTGGGGAAAGCACAGCTCAACACAAAGGGACAAACTTTAGAAAGACTTGTACAAGCCATAAATAGAGGACAATAAATCATAAATAGAAGGAAATAGAAGCAAACACGCTCTCCTGGCACATTAATGCTCTCTTGTCTCACCCAGCCTCACATTCAGCCAGGATGGACAATCTACCAGAGAACTTCAAAGATTTTATTACAGCTCTTAAAGAAAGGTATTCCCCTTCTGTTGTCGAAAGAGTTTCAAAAGACAGGTATGTCCCAAAATGACTGCCTGCCCTAAATTAGAGCCTGTTTGGTCATTGGAAGTTTCACCACCCATTTTTGGGGAGGAATTCTGGTTTTCTCCCTGTAACTTAAAGGTGCAGCATGGGGTGGGATGGGAGATACTTACTACAAGCAGCAAGGTTGTTAAGCCACCAACAACTAGATTGATGATTCTGTCCTGAAAAAAAGAGAAGAGTGTTACGTGTATCCAAAAAACAACAAAAAAACCCAAACTATATAAAACAGACCATTAACCAACAACACTGAGAGCGTTAGCCAGGATCCACATTATCCCCAGCACACCATGGAGGGTCCCTGGTCAGCTCTGCCACACAGGACGTTTTCCCTCCCTCCACGGACCCCAGAGAGGTTGTACTGGTCAAGGCCTTGTGCTGCAGGTTTGCTCATTTGCAAATGGCTTCTCCACTACATCCAAATCAATTACAGTTGTGCAAATTATTTTTAAATCTTTTTTTTTTTTTTTTAGGTGGGAGTGCACAGATGGAGGTTGTCAGAAAAAGCTTTTTTTAAAAAAGCCTCACTGCCTGAGAATTAATAGATTGATAGTCTTAGGTGGGAATTTGTGGGCTGCTGTCAAGGAGGTGAAGCATTGCCCACACCCCAGACATTCCACCCTAACATCAGCAGATCTGAACATGCCTCACAGGCTCTGCTTGGACAGACAGATATCCCCCCACTTCTTTCTGCTGCTCCTGATCAGTATAAAACAACTGACTGGGAGGACACAACTTTTTTGCACCAGGGAAGAGATCCCTCAGTGCCAGCCTTGCCATCCCATCCCAGTGGGAGCAGGGCAGGGACTGGCTGTGACACTGGGCTGTGTGACCTCGGGCTCAGAGCAGCACCCAGGGCAAGACCCTGTATTGATGACCTTTGGGAGTAAAAAAAGAAAAGGAGAATATTCCAATCCCTGCCAGCACACTGCCTTCTCCCAGGTGCTGCTCTGACTATAAACATGTATCACCACAGTCAGACTGGGCTGCACACAGCCAGGTGTAACAGCCCAGATGGCTGACAAATCAAAGGCTAGAAGAACAGCTACAGCTGAAAAGATGTGCAGAGAGAAAACTCCCCAGACTTCGATGAAGTATACTGAGAGACATTAAGTAGCTATGGTGAAAGGAAAGTGAGAAAAGAGTTTGAGCAGTGAAAGCATTTTGCCTAAGACATCCCAGCCAGCAGGCAGGGCAACATGGGCTTCCCTTCACCCTGCTCTTGCACCCTGCTTCCCTCCTAGAATTTGGATTTGTAGTGGGAGAAGTCCCAGGTTATGAAGAAGTATCACATGGCAGCAGAAGAAAGCAAAGAAGAAAGCACAAGAAGAAAGCAAAGAGGAGGCAGAGAACAGCAAATCTTGCTTTTGTGGGACACCACCAGCCCTGACCTAAGGCCTCGTGGAGCTCATGTTCAGGTGGTTCAGGAACAGGTGGATGCTGTGCCCTGGTTGTGTTCATCCCCAAGGGACAGGGCCACAGCAAGCAGACTCTGAAACCTCTTTTATTAGTCCCCAACTCCTCTTTTTAAAACAAGACCACTGATGCTCCTGTAGCTCAGAGGTCCCAAGCTGTAGGGGCACAGCAGTGGCTGCAGCAGTGGGAAGTGATCCCCCCATAGGAAATTGTCACCAGCATCCCCTGTGCAAGGTCCTCACCAGCCAGGCACAAACCCCTTCTCCTCACCAGTATTTCTGCACATGGATTTGGTGATACAACAGCAGCCTCTGGGAGCCAACTACGAGATACCTACCACTGACCCCCAAAAAAGGAGCCAAGAGAAACAACTCCAGGCAAGTAAGAGAAGCAGCTTGAGAAATGCAGGCATGAAATGCTCCACGATAACGTATCGTGACAGCTCAGCTGGACTCCTCACCTAAAATAAAGGACTCAAAGCTGACTTTAATTTAGGCAGGACATGGAAAGATCCCTACCCCCAAAAGCCACTCCAGTACCGGGAGAGGACAGCAGTTTTTTCTCTGCTCTTGCCCTGCAGACCTGGCTGAGTCCACCAAGGCAATGTTACAAAGGGGGACCAGAGTTTGCATTCAGGCTCAGCTCCTCCACTCAGGGTGGCAGGAGGTGAGCAACTGGATCCCTCATGCCATGAGATGGGATTCCAATAGCAGAGGTAGCAGGGAATGCCAGGGAGCCAGCTGCAGAGCAGCAGTGGGTCGCCAACCTGCAGAGCTCACCTGGTGAGCACAGAGTCACAGCCAGCTCTGCAGAGAGCTCAGAGGGATGGACACAGTCAGTCACCATCCAGAAACTCAGCCATAACTGTGCTCCTGATTTACTAGACACCCACTGTGCGAGGACAGACTGGACTGGCAGGAGAAAACAAGGGGGTCAGACTTGGCAGTGATCATGGAGCATTTCTCCATTTCACAGTGTGGGAGAGAGCATCCCCCAGCACAGGGACCTCTCCTCTGACACTGCTGAGCGATAGATTTCCCAGTGCTAGTTCCAACCATGCCATCAGGTACGGATGCTGGCAGTGGAGCACGTGGCACCCAGTCCCTGCAGCCAAGGCATCCCTTCCCCTGCTTAAACCTGCGGTCACTCCAATTTTCCAAATGCACTGCCGGCAGAAGAAGGTATTTCAGGATCCAGGGATTAGAGACACTGATCCTGAAATCCCAGGCTTGGCAAAGCAGTGAGAGGCTGTATTCCCCAGTGCCCGCTGACACTTCAGCCCCAGGCAGCTTAGCACAGCAAAAAGGTTAAAAATACTCCAGCAGAGGCCAAGACAGCTCAAGGGATTGGGGATGACAGAGCCTTTGACCTGCACACGGTGTTCGAGTGCACAGCCCAGCCCGGGCAGACACTCCTGGACATCGGGCACATGGGACTGGCTGTGCTGAGCCTTGTGTCCTACAGGTCACCCAGCTGGCACAGCCGGCTCTGAGGACCAGCACAGCTGATTCAGGAAGGATTTTTCTCCAGCATCACTATGTATTGTAATAGCTGCTGGAGTAAAAAGACAAAAAAGTCCCAGCAGGCACACCAAAACAGAGAGCCTGCAGCTGCTCGAAGTCACCTGGACCAGCACAGGGTACTGGCACACACACATCAACTTCTGATACAGCCAGCAGTGCCTCCATGGGGGTCCCCATTCAGCCAGCCAGCTGCTGAGACGGAGTGAGTTGTTGGCCAGACAGGAGATGAATTCCATGTTTCACTGTTGCACAAGCTGCATTTTGAAACAGGAGGGTTTCTGCCCTCTCCTACTCTGGGGAGGGTGTTGCAGGGGCTACAGGCATCAGACTTCTCCCAGGGAGCTTCTGCAGTGCAGAGGTCTCCCTCCATCTGCCTCTGGGAAAGGGACATAAGGTCAGGAAGCGTCAAATCCTTGCAAAGCAGGAGAGCACAATCCAGGATTCGTTAGGATCTGGGTCAAGGTTACTTGGAGCAGCAGGGAAACTGAGGCAGGACTGAGACTGTATCTGCACTCCCTTCACAGGCATTGACAGTGTGGCAGCTTTGCTCTTCACCCCATTCCAGCTCAGCATTTTCCCTCCTTGAGTCCTCCAAGTTAGCAGCGTGTGGGCTGAGCTCACAGGGATCCTGGCAGAGGCTTGGCCAGGACAAGGGAATGGGCAGGTCCCCTGGAGGGTGGGTGCCTGGTGCCATCTCTGCAGGAGTGACAGAAAGGCCATTTTTATGCCTTATATCAGCAAGTCCAGATGGTCATCAGCCATTGCAGCCCGTAGGGGACACCTGAATGCAGTGCCAGACCCAACCTCGTGGAATTGCAGGCAATACAGGCTGTGCTCAGGGCCGTGCTGGCCACCCGCTCTCTGCAGGACATGGGGACTTCCTGGTGTGTCCTCGACAGCTCATCATTCCCATCCTGAGCTGCTCAGTCTCTCTATTGCTTTCTGCTTCCAACCCATAGCAATTAACTCCCACCCACTCAAATGCTTCCACCATGGAGGAACCCAACTTTCAACTTCTTTCCTGAGAAGTGCTGCACCTGTGACCTCTGTTCCCTCTTTGCCCCCGTGCAGCTGTGCCTTTGCCTTGTCTCTTACCCATTCACTGCCAGTGCTGCATCCCTGGAAACCACAGCTGGACCCCCAGTGCCTGGCATTCATCAGCCTCATATTGCTACACTCCCTCTTCCCACCAGTGATTTCTTTGGTACCATCTTGCCCCAGTCTCTGCTCAGCAGTCACACGGGAGAGCGAGCTTGGCAGGAGCAGCTGGACCACAGCAGGGCAAGGAGGCAGATGCTGCTGCCCAGCTCTGCCATCCCCACAGAGTGGCTTTACCCTCAAAGTCACCAGCTTGGAGACCAGAAGAGTGCAAGAAGGCAGGAAGAGGGAATCCCCATCTCTACATCCATTTCCAATTGCTGGCAAGGGTGGGAGACCCCTAATTTTGGGTGCAGGGCTTCCTGGAGCACAAGCACTGCCCCTCCCTGTGGCCCCAGCCCGAGCAGAGGTCCCGGTTTGCCGGTATCAGCCATCACCTGCAGAGACCCAAAAGCAGAGCTGGGGCATGGGCAGACACACTTCTCCCGGCAGACCTGCTCCCATTTAATGGCAAAGTTTAGCTTCTCATTTCTGACACAGAACATTCCAGCTCGGGACCTCACCAGCGTCTGTTCCTAAGCAACCCAAGTGAATCAGGAAGGAAAGGACCCCGGGCCATCACAGTGATCTCGTGTCTGTCGGACACGGATACGGCAGCGAGAGACCATTGGCTGCTGCTCGGCCCAGATGACAGGTTCCAAAAAAGCCACAGGAGATAGGCAAGGGGTGAAGTGCAGAACCTGGATCCCCGTTAGAGCCCAGGAACTGAAATTAGCATCCCACATTTATTATTTACTGCTCTCCTTTGCGTAGCTGGAAAAAGACGGGGATCAGGGATTGAAGGCTTAGCCTGGGCTGAAAAGTTTGGGGGTTACCTGCCAGGACTGCCAGCCAGCTCCGATGGCACATCCCGGTCCCCAGAAGTGCCCATCACTGGGAGCTTCCCCAAATCCCTGGCCAAGGACTGGACAACAGGAGCCAAGTGCAGGGCACTGCTCCAACAAAGGAACCCTTGCCTCCAGTGACCCCCATCAGGGCCAGCAACTGCTAGTGGGGGATACCTGTCCCCCCTCAGTTCATCTTCTTGGGGTCCTGCCTGTCCTCCTATGCCACATTTTCCCCTGAAAATCCGGTTGGTATCACTTTATGTTTTCATTAAACATTATCATCGTAGCAGCAGTTCCAAGTTCTTGAAGGGAGGGCGGTGATGGATTTGATACACTTGTGAATAATCTCACGCGCTTGGAGCCCGCACCCCCCAAACACACACAAGTGCGGGTAACCCCTCCTAACAGGGGACAACCCCAAGTCCCGGACCGATGATGTGACACCTCCAGGTGTGGTGGTTCCCGAGGGATCCCGATGCCGGGCAGCCCCAGGAGCCCCCTCCCCAGCACAGCCCCGCAAGCAGCGCCGAGCGCTGAGCGGCTTACGGGGATTGACACCTGAGGAGCCGCTGCTGCCACACGTCAGCCGGGGAGAGCCACCGCCGGCTCCTCCATCCCGGAGAAAAACCAGTTCCCGGGAGGGCACCAAACGCAGCCCCCCATCCCCATACCCAGCAAAGACCCCCCAAACTGGGTGAGAGGCAGCTTGGGGAGCCGCAGCCCCTAAAACCCCAGCTTGGGGGGCTGCAGGTCACACCCGGATGGGACACGGTGGCTGTGTGACCCCTGCCCGTGCCCAAACCCCTTCCCAGCCCCACTCCAAGGGTCCCCCCGACCCTGGGACGCTGAGCCCGAACTCCCCAACAGGGTTTTGGGGGATGTTGGTTTGGGAGGGATTATTTGAAAGTTGATTTCCTTGGAAGGAAGGGGGGAAGGGGGGATGTTTTGTGAGTTTTTTTATTTGGAGAGGGGGGTCTAAGTTCTGGTGATATGGTTTGGTTTTTTTTTTTTTTAATTTGGGACGGTTGATCGTTTGGGGTGGTTTTGACGGATTATTTTTGGTCTGGAGTACTAATCAAGAGGAGGTTGTTTTTGTTTTATTTCAGGGATTTTTTTTAATTACGCCAATTTGAAGCTTTTCCTTCTTTAGGGGTTTGGGGGACTCCTTTTATATTTTTCCATTGGGGTGCAGCCTTTCTGGTTTTTGATGCTGCTTTGGAGGGGGACTGAGGATTCTTTCTTATTTCATAGGGGTTTTTTTAATTTGTTTGCAGGGTTCGGGCAGGTTCCTCGCTCGGGCCGGCTGCTCGGCTGCCTGCGGCGCTCCTCGCCGAGTCCGGGGGCAGGGGGTGGGGAGCTGCCGCTCTCCGGGCGGCCGGGGAGGAGGTTCCTCATTACCGGGGGGCATTTGCGCCGGGCGGGTGGGGACGGGAGGGCACTACGGGACTTTCCACTGCGTTTCCTCCGCCGCGGTTTGCTTCGGCGGGGAGCTGTTTGGGGACAGGGGGGTGCCGGGGGCGGCCGGCGGCGCGGTGGAGCGCTGTCCCTTACCCTGGCCGAGGTCTCCCCGAAGAGCGGCCGGTTGTCCGCGCCGCCGGTGCCGTACCCGCGGGCGGGGAATCCCTCCATGGCGCGGGGGCGCTGCGCCGGCGGCCGCGGGGGGGCGCCCGCTCATCCTGCGCCTCCCCCCGCGCCTCGCCCGCCCCTGCGCGGCCCCTGCGCGCCCCGCGCTGCCCGCGCGCCCACCCCGCCCCCGCGGAGGCACCGGGAGGGGAGGGGAGGGGCGGGAGCGGCTCCGCGGGACCTGCGCGGGTGCGGAGCCGCCTGCGCGGGGAGGGGCGGGGAGGGGAGGGGAGGGGCCAGCGCCGCTGCCGCCGCCGCTGACTCTGGCGATTTGTTGCTCAACAAAGTTGGGGTTTTTGAGCAAATCTCGTTATGGGTGACGAGAAAGGAGAAAGAAGCTTGGTTTGATTTGATTTTGATTCGATTTGGGTTTTCTTATTATGTATTTATTATTATTATTATTATTATTATTATTATTATTATATGTTTTTCTTTTCTTTTGTTTGCCTTTATTGTGTTTTACTCTCATAGAATCATAGAAGCAGAATATCCTGAGTTGGAAGGGACCCACAAGTAACATCAGTGCAGCTCCTGGCCCTGCACAGGTGTCCTGGGTTAGGCCAGAGGGGTCAAAATCTAGGAAGTGATCTGTGCTGCAGGATGGAATACAACTTCCTTCCTGCGAGAGAGAGCCAATAATCAGGTAGTTTTAAGGGTTGATAGGTAGGTAAACCAATTAAAAAGTTGATCCGCCTTCGAGGAAAAAACCATATATAAGCAGAGACTCTCTGAAGCTCTTCCTCTTTGGACCTGCTGCTGCTGTGTGGAGAGGAGCAGCTCCTGCTTCTCTCGCTGGTAAGGCCCCCCCCACCTACTTCCGAAGGGGGGGGGGGGAAGGGAGGTTTTATGGCAGCCGTGCCGCTGCAGCCGGGAATGGGGGAGGAAACGATTGGAATTTTCAGCAGATCCAGCTCAGCCGGTGTGTCAGCTACACGAGAGAGAGACAGCCGGGCCAGGCAAGGACCAGGCCAGACTCCACCCAGCTCGGGCCAGGCCCTGCCCTGTCACCCCGGGCCCAGATGGCCCTACCAGGCCGAGCCAGCTTGGCAGAGCCAAGCAGAGAGACTCTTGAGAGCGTCTGGCATCCAGCTCGGACCTGTTCAAACAGCCCGGCAAAGAGCACGTGATCCCTACACTGCCAGAGAGAGAGAGAGAGAGACAGAAATTAACTCTCTCCATGCCTGGACTAAACTCACAGACACCCATCCTTCCTCGCAGAGAGAGGAACGAGTGAAGACATCTACATAGTGCAGCGCAGAGACTTTACAGTCAGTGAGGAAAGCAGAACTGATACTTACAATAAGGTGCATGAGAAGTGCTTCAAGAGTGAAGCTGAAAACTCTTTTGGAGAACCATGGTTAAGGACTGAGCTAATAAATTCTCTGTAATATATGAAGATATAGTCCAAAGGGGGATGTGAAGTTCTTATTGCAGCCAATGAACTGAAACCACTACAACAGGACACCCCACAAACCTCACCTTGTGCCTGAGAGCATTGCCCAAACCCTTCTTGAACTCTACTGGGCTCGGTGCTGTGAGCACTGCCCTGGGGAGCCTGTGCCAGTGCCCAAACACCTTCTGGGTGTAAAACCTCTTCCTGATACCCAACCTAGCCTTTATTTTTTATTGTTGTGTTGTATTGTTGTGTCGTTGAGTGTTGTATGCTTTTCTTATTTTGTATTTTATTTTATTGTTACTTTATTCTATTTTACTCTATTTTATTGGAGGGACTTATTTGTTTATTTATTTATTTTTAAGCATTTGATGCTGCTAGGGCTGAAAAATGAACTCAGATATGCTCTTCCCGGTCCCCTACATGAGTTACCCCCATAAACTAAATAAAAGAGACCAATTGTTCCTGTGGCTGGGATTGCTGACAATGAACACTGTACAATGAATTGCTGTACACATTCCTTAGCCAAAGTTATCCCATGTACTGCTGCTGCTTAGGATAAAGTTTGCTGCTGCTGCTGCTTTGGAACTGGAGATGGGTTTGCACGTGAGAAAGCTTGGGGGCATTAATTTTATTGTTTTAAAATTTATTTTTCTTTCTTTTAAATTTTCTAATTAAATTTTTATTTTTATTTATTTTTATTTAAATTAATTTTTATTGCTTTTGGGTTTTTTTATTTTTTAATGAATTTCATTTTTTCCTATTTAAATCATTTGGTCTCAAAAAATAGCTTTCCTCTTGGATATTCCCCAGACCATCATGGATACAACCTTTCTCCAAGTGCATTTTAGGATGAAAATAAACCAAATAAGATGCATTAAATATTGTGGCTTCCAGGACAGATTTTAAGTTTTTTGTTTAGATGAGCTCTGTGGTTTCCCCCTGACCCTGCTCTCCCTGCCATGCACGTCTCCAGGAATTCCAGGAGAGACAAACTCCCGTAAATATCACTGGAATTTAGCAGAAAAAGCATGGCCATTTCCTTCTTGCTGGACGGAAAAGATTTATAGGCCAGGTCTGTAGGTGCAAAGATGAGAAAGAAGAACAGCAGCTGCAGATATGAACTGTCAGAGCAGTTGTTCTGTTGGTGGCTCCAACTCCTGTCACTCAAGGCCCCCCTTGGTCCCCGGTCACAGCTTGTGGGAGCTCCCCAGCCCTTGAGCAAGAGCCCAGTGAAATCAGATGCTTCTCTTGCGAAACATTTCTGTCATTTTGGGTCACAAGTGCTGCTGGGGCCGTGCTGTGCACACAGGGCTCAGAGCACTCGATCTGCTCTCAGTTCTGCGCCCAACACGCTCTGAGACCAAAGCGCCGCCGCTTCAAAGGTGGAAACTGTTGAATTAAGGCCAGAAAATTATCACAGTTTTGACGAGCTTGACTGTGCCCTGAGCTGAAGTACTGGGTGGGAAGGCACAAAGGCCTCCTGTAACCCTCCAGCAGCCATTCCCAGGGTAAGTATTGGGGAAGAAGGGTCTCCAGGACTCAGTGGAGAGACTCTTCATGTCCTCTTGACCACTTGGAGAAAAACAATCCCATGGTGTGAAGGATGCGGCTTCCTGACACACAAGTGCTCTTGACCTACAGGACGGTTGGTTCTATGCTCATTTTTCAGCACTTGTGTATTAATTATATTCCTGAGCAGGCTCTGGCTGCCCAGATGAAATACTGAGGGGGTTGTGGGGTCTGGGTGGGGCATGGGGGTGCTGGAGGGGGGTGATTGTGGGAGTGCCCTGCATCATGTACTGCATTTGTACTTGGAGTTACGGCTTAGTGGGACAAAGGGACATAATCTTCTTCCAACATCCACTGAATAACTGAGAACAAATGTAAAGCACAGGCAAAACTTGGTGAAAACCACAAATTGTTACTTGCACATAAATAGCATCAATAGTCAGTGAATATCAGAACAGGGGAGTTACTTGTTTCTCAGCCCATGCTTTGTTGTAGTATCTTGTTTGTTAAGTGCTACACATCTTCCCCTAAACTAAACCATCCTACATCTCTCCCACCTGGGCCACTCACTTGTGCATCAAAGTGCTTCCTGGGTGATGTGATCACTTAGTAGACAGCACCTCTAATTCGATGAGAGTCTGGTTGAGCCACTAATGTAACAGACCCAACAGATTCACTTCTTTCTACAATTCAAAGTAAGTATATAAATCTTCAGTGAAAAGTACCTGTGCTTCTCAGGTCTGAAATAAAAAAAAAACCAACCTGCTTTTGGATGGAGGAAGTAATATTAAAGGAAATCTCAAATGGTTTAACACTGGAAAGATTTGTACTACTCAGGTTGGACACAACTTCCTTGGTCTTATTTAGTGTGTTTCACATTTATCACAGCTGGCTGCATTTGTTACAGCAGTTCCAAGGTTTACATGCTGAGCTTTAGCTCTCCTTTCTCAAAAATATTTCTGGCATTACTTCCTAGAAACAGATTTGGCCCATAAATTGCAGAGAGCTTTGGAGTCTCTTCAGAACATCAGCATCATAGAGTATAAAAGAATATATCCTTTCTCCTGTCTAATATTTTATTTATATTAAAAGTCATCATGTGTTTTTCTCTGCACTCTGGGTGAAGGTTTAATTCAGCACATATATGAAAATTTTGATATATCCCAGGGCTAATTATGTATCACTGTCACTGATGCTGCTGCCTCTGTAAGTCACCAGCTGGCTCTTGGAGTCCCAGGGTGGAGGTCAGTAACTCATCTGGGCAAGCAGTGCTTCCTGCAGTCCCTCACCAACCTGGCTCCCTGATGCTCTGCATGTCCTCTCAAGTGATCTAATGTGCTGGGACTTCTAACGCATCAATTTATTCCATAACTCCTTGGTAGCAGGGGCTTTCTGCTGCAATTTATCTTAGTCTGAGCTCCAGCAAGAGCAGACCCTGCTCTCCTGTCTCCTTCCCTGTAGCGATTTCAGCTTCCCGACACTGCTGTTACTGATTACAGCCTGGTAATTGGTTTTTGCACTATTAAATCAGCCCTCAGCTCCCAGCACGATGGCCCTGGGGCTATTCTACAGGGCACACTTTATTTTGAAAGGACACCAGTTTCCTCGGAGCTTTCTAACAAAGCTTCCACAACACAAAATTCCTGGGGCACCCAGGAGCTGTTTTCATTTGTGTTTTTAAGTCCAAAGGAAACCTGACTAACAAACTTGTTTGTTAGAATAGACTTTAACCCCATCTCTATCAACCCTCAACCTGAGGAAATAATCTGGAAGAGGAATAAATAGACAAGATATTTACAATACTGAGATCCCTCTCCATCATCCCAGAAGAGTTGGCTTTGACTCCCTCTACAGAAAGGGTCACCCGACCCTGGCAGATCATCAAGGGACAGCTAGCTCGAGGACAGCCACCATGCTCCTCCCTCAGAGCAAGGAGCGTGATTTTCAGTTAGTCCTGCTGTGCTGCTCTTGTACACTTCTTACCTTTGCTGGGGCACATGTTCTGCTGAGAGGACAGGAAGTTCCTGTGGAAGGTGTGTGAAGGGAGAAGAGAATCCAAAACCTTTACGTTTTGTGGTTCTCACAGTCAGTTTTACTTAGCAGCTGCCTATAAGGACCAAAAGATTTTAAAACTGTAAAAGTGGTGTTACAGACATAGTCAAGCTTAAAAAACACAAACAAAAAAAACAAGAAAAGAAAAGAAAAGAAAAGAAAAGAAAAGAAAAGAAGAGAAAAGAGAGAAGAGAAGAGAAGAGAAGAGAAGAGAAGAGAAGAGAAGAGAAGACAACATCAAAATTCAGTGAAGTATTTCCAGTATACACCAGGTGTAATCTAGTGATGTAGCCAAAGGTGTCTGCCTGCATCTCTCAGTTTATGGTAACTTTCCTTGAGTCTCTGCCTTACTACTTTCAGAGGTTTTCCCTAAACAAGGACGCCTGCTTTAATTAAGAGTTAATGGATAACCTGAGTGGCAGTGGGACCCATGGGGCAGATGCCACAAAGGGAACTCAGGGATGCTGGGGTGACACCCACTGGCACCGTGGGGCCGGGGCTGATGTCAGCAGCCCAGATCCAACAGCTGCTTGGACTTTACTGTCACTGCCTGGGACATGGGGAGGAACATCAGCCCAGCAGGAGGGGAGAAACAACCTCGGCCTTTTATGCTCGGCAGCCAAGGAGAGCGAGGTCTGGGGAGGCAGTCAGCAGAGGGAGGCACGAGCTCACAGATCCGGTGCAAACCTCAGCCCGTGGCGCCCCTCCGAACTCCGGAATGCAGGCAGGGGGCTTCAAATGCTTCTGCAAAACTATTTCATTTTGGTGTTTCCACATTTATGTTTAGCTCTTGGAGATCAGATGAAAGACTGAGCAAATGAGGAAGCTGAAACATTCCAATTCAAGGAGGTGTTGTCTGAATTATTCATTATAATCTTCATTCTCTTGTGGGTTTTTCAGCATTTGAGTTTTATGAGGATTGTGAAGTCTCCCTCTTTTACATTATCTTACTTAATGTATTGCAGAAGCTTTCCTTCATGCTCCAAAATCTCAGCTGAGAGTCAATGTTTGATAGATTTAGAGAAAAACATCCTCAATATTTTTTATTTTTGAGAAAAAAATATCTTCAAAAAGATAAACGTTTCATTAATAAATGCATGTATATGCATATATAATGCAAATTTCCCTGCTGGGCTTCTGATACATGTATAAGCAGTTTACCAACTGCTCCTCCGAGCTGGTGGCAGACATTAAGTGGGGCAGCAGCTGTAGGGCTGCTTCAGAACAGCCCTTTGAAGAGCAGAGGAAAGAGCTCGGTGTGACACCGGTCATTACACAGCAGCTGAACAGAAAAACAGCCCCTCATCTGCTGCATCTACAAGTCAGACATCACCTGTCACCCCACCAAGGGTGGCAGGAACATTACAGGGAAATCTGCATTGCTACTGATCTTCAAGAAGAAAAAAGCTACTTTGAATGGCAAAAGGACACAGAGCAGCAGTACCACCTCCTGATTTTGAAAGTTTTCCATCTTGTCATTTAAGCTTTCCACGAGTGGGATGAACAGAAAAGAAAATAATTCACCTATTTGTCCTTCCTTATTATGTGCGTATGCTCCCCTTGTCACTGCCACAGCCTTGAAATGCAGGATTTTGCTATGCTCTGCAGAGAGGTGAGATGAAAAACCTTCTCTGCCCACAGCAAGCATACTTTGAGAGGTCATCCCACCAGCAGCGTGGGTCTGTGTGGCTCATCCATCTTCCCAAGCCACCTCAAGGCTACCTCTCAGCCAAGCACATCCAGGAGAAGATTTTCTTCCCAAAACTCGATGTTTCTGAGGCACACACTCCATTAAATAATGGCTTGCCAGAGGCTGTCTAAAACATCTGCCTGAAATCCAGGCTGCTGCCTCTTGTGCTGAAATGTTTCCAGCTGGCACTGCCCCAGCCGCAGGCTTTTTTCTTCTTCATGGGCATGCGCAATTCAAAGCCTGCAGTGGCTACAGCCTCTGAATTGAAAAGCAAGTCATGCAAACCCTATTTGCATAAGGGAGCTGTTATCTTACTAAAGTTTATGGATTTCACAGAGTCTGAGGGCAGAGGGCTCCATCGCAAGTGAGAGGTGTGAACTCTCATCTCGGGGTCACACACAGCACAAGTCACAGATTATAGTTAGGTAACTTTGGGACGAGACTAATGACAGTGTTTGGAAACTGTGCTAGTCCTCAGGCAGTAAAATAATGTTCCAGAAACAAAACCTCTGCCTGCTCTGTATGTGTCTTACATCTCTGTATCCACCTTGTCTGTATCAGACAAGATGTGTCTTGTCTCTATTGACAGAATCCTGGTGTAATCACTTCATTAATTTATCCCTGATTGGGGTCTGTTTATCTGGTCTAGTATCATTCCCTTTTAAGTACTGGCTCATGTTGATCCTCCATCAGTCCTCTGGCACCTCTCCAGTTTTCCAAAGTTTGCTAAGATCTAAAATTAGTGAAATCAGAGTACTGGGCTGGTCTTAAGACTGGAAGTGTACATGACCCCAGACTTCTGAACTGGAAGTGTTTGTATTTAGCAGGTGATGTTTCACATCCTCCTCCGCTGCAGATGGTAAATTATTTCATCTGGTATAGATGGATCCTACTACCTTGTTCTGATATAGTAAAGCAGGAATTATGAATATTTGGTGTGATTTTTTCCCATCTGATGGATATAAATGGTAAAATTGTAAATAACAGAGAAACTATTCCTAAGTTAAGATTTCTGGTGATATTGTATGTAATGTCTTCTTAATGTCTACAATATACTTAAGTTTTTTAAATTTCTTCTGTTTCTGTTGCCTTGCATTTTCAATAATCTACTTGGAATATACATTCTATAGTAATGAATACCTCTTCTAAACACCTCTCCCGAACTCATCCTTCACAGCCATCTATCTATCTATCTATCTATCTATTTATCTATCTTCTCTGTTGAAATATTGCTCTGGTCTGACAAAATATTAATCCACCAATGTTTTAAATAAATCTCTGTCTTTGTGGTTGCAAGTGTAATAATCTTTCTCATTTGCTGATACTGAAATTATGAGTGATAGGCTGTCAAAGAGATACTTCATGTTTTTAATTAGCATCTCCTCCAGACAGCGATCTTTCAGCTCTGGTACACAGACCTCCTCTTTTTGAAGGGTCCAGTGGAGGGAAGAAGGATCCTTCTGGATTGTGACTGAAGTTCCTGCTGAACAAGATGGAGATGTATCTCTCAGGGAGGTTAGGATAGGAGTTGGCAGGAGTTAGAGCAAGAGCTCCACAGTCTGTATCTTCAGGAGACCAGAGCCACGGAGAGAGGCTGATCTGCAGGGACACCATGCTCTTTTCTCCAGAAACACTGCCCAACACATCCCTGTGTCGAGTGTGCCTGGCTCCAGCCCATCTCTCCAGGCACAGCATCCTAGGATTTATCTCCTCGCACTCGCACCCACCTGTTGGCTCCTCCTCGCTCACATCCCAGCTCTGGCTGGAACATCATGTACTTGGCATGAGGATACTCCCCAGGATAGGACAGCAGACATCCCCTAGACACCCTGGGCAAAAATGAAGAGCCTGCCATATATCCAGTCCCCCTGCTTTTTGCTCCATCCCCCAGGCAGCTGGCAGCAGTTTATCTACCCGAGCAGGACCACTCCCCCTTGGATGAGGTATTCGGGCGATCCTGCCAAGGCAGGAGGAACATCTGCAGCCAGAAGCTGGGACCACATCCTACTTCCCCAACCAGCAAGAGCTGCCAGCAGGGGAGGAGGTTTCTGCGGGTACGAGATTGCTGGCAAAACGCTGATGCATCTGTGTGCTTGACTCTAACCTGCTCGTCCTTCCCTGAACCCGTCGCCTTCTTCCCTCCCTTCCCCCTTCTCCTCCTCCTTCTGCTTTAAGGCATTCCCTTCCCCGTATCTCCACGTCCCTAGAGCTGCCGCCTGCCAGGGCAGGGCAGCAGCGGCAGCACCGCAGAGCTTCCGTGCGGAGGTGCCTCCACGCCATCCCTGAGAGCGCAGTCAGGCGCCTGCCTCGGGGAGGCTGCCACGAGCACGTGGGAAACTGGAGAGCATCTGCTTCAGTAAACTGATTATTCCGTATCACAGAAATGACAAATAACGAGGAAAACAGTGATTTAATCACACAGGCACACAACTATTAATGAACAGGTGATGAGAGCGACAATAAGGGAAGCCAGAGCTTGCCAGACACTGACTGATGGACCATTAAAGGAGCTACTCTGGCTTTGGAGAGGATCTGCCTCGATTTTGTAGTTGATAAGATGGAGGAAACATGGTTAGTGTGAATTTAAAGGGGTATTTGAGGGAGCTTGGGGGACTGCACAAAACTTACTACAGGATGTTTAGGGAAATGACCAAAGACACAGGAAGGGAAGGCTCAGGGTGGAACAAGTATGGGAAGATGACAAGGAAGGAGGTTGGAGGGATCAGACATGTCAGCTAGCATTTGGGCAGGACAACCACCTGCCAGGGCCCTGGCCCTGATCCTTGCAGTCTGGATCCCTGCCTTCTTATTAAATCTCATCCTTAATTACCTTTTCTGTGTGGCAGCCCCTGGAAAAGACTCAAGGTCTGAGCCAGGGCTGGTTGAGGGAGCCAGGACAGAGGACACTGGACAGGATTTTCAAGGGATCCATGAGTGTGGAGTGCCTGTGAAGGCAGAGAATATGGAAGAATATTGAGGGGAAAAAAGAGCCACAAAAGTAACAAGCAGCAAAGATTATCTATCTCAACACTGAGAGATGGAAATACACTGGCAAAACAAAGCATCCATAAAAATGATTATGTTTGTTCGAAGTTACATTGCAGGAATTTTTTGGGTGCCACCCTGGAACTCTGCTGACAGTAGACATTCCCCAGCACCCTCCCAAATGTTGTTTGTGAGGATGCTGGGCTTCAGACTTGAGTTAAATGAAAAGTCTCAATTGCAACAAGAAAGAAATTGTGTTTTATGAAGGAATTACAAGTTGCCAAGGGATGCTCAGCACAGACAGGCTACTGAGAAAGCAGATCCAATGAATTAGATAAAGCCAGTGGAACTGGAGTACCAGGAGAAAACCTGCAAGAAGCATAGGGGAGCTCCATTCCAGCTGCTTTCAGGCAGCCTTCATTTGTATCAACAACGTGAGGAACAGCAGCATCAGTTAGAAAGTTGTTTATAATGAGTTTGAGGCCAATCGTTTTCAACACTTTGAAACAAGGGAACCATGCTTGAAAACCAAAAGGCTGAGGTTCAACTGTCTTCAGAGATGGAAAAACAACTGCCCATTTGGGTGCCTAAGTAAAAATCACAACACCTCTACCATCCTTCTGTGTGGAGCTTTGAGCTGCTGTGACTGCAAAGCAATCAAACAACCATGGTATCACTGCCAGAAAATACCGTTCCATAACAGATTCCAGTAAAGCCTAAAAAACAGAGCACACCAGCCTGGAACACACAAGGTTGCACTCTTGCCATTTCACATGTGGCTGTCAAACACAAGGCCTGAAAAGTAAGTCTTGGAACTTTGTTTTACCTACTCTTGTGAGCTTCAACAGGCACAGAAAGGATTTATTCTTGTACAGAGCTATGAAGGGAATTAGAAATTGACCAAGTAGATCAGGCTAAGGCAGCTGCAAGCTAACAGAGAGCCTTGCCACCAGCCATTCCTTGAGCTGCTGCAAATGGCCATTGAGAGCAGTACAGTACTCCATAAGAGAAATACCAACAGAAAAGATAAGTACCTGGGAAATTTTTACAGAATTTTTACAGAATTACTTTATACTAGCACATATTTTCATCTCTAGGCAATAAAACTTGAGATATGTGCTTTAGCTCTTTAAAATTCAGTAAAAGAGTTTGTATAATGATGTTCAGAAATTATTTATGTTCATAAGTACTGTTGTGTCACCCTTAAAATGAAGCACAGCTTGCCCAGATCACTTACTTCTGGTATTCCTTCATAACTTAGCTTAAGAGACAAGTGAGCTCAGTTCTCCACCTGCTTTAAACTGAGGTAGGGACATTTCAGTTACAGATGTATCAGATAAGAGAAAACACTGAGTTCTTTTGACAGCTCTTTTGAGTGAAAGATATATCCAGCACACAGGCAGCAGAGGAAACCTTGGTACTCAAATATCAGCTTCATGCTCAGCCAGCACAGCTGAACACCAAAGCCAGTTCAGGAGGAACTTTGGCAGGCTGGAGGAGTGGTCACATTACCTTAGGTTTAGCATGAACTGGATGTCAAAGGACAATTATAACTGAAACCTACACTGTCAGTAGAAAATCTGCTGTTTCGCTAATGAACTGAGAGAACTCCCAAATTCAGCACAGTCCTGACAAAGGCCATTTCTGTAAACTGCTCTTACTAATTACAAGGCTAGTCTTTCTTTTTCATGCTGCGAATCTTTTTAATATCACAGTGACATTCAATCTTTTTTTACATTTACAATGATGAAAAATGTAAGTAATAGCTAGGTAATTTGCGCTCTCAAAGTGGGAAGGATCTGTCAACTCATAAAAGGTGGAACATGAATTCCCATGCTACTCTTTTGAAGTGAAATATCCATGGGCTGCATGAAATGCACACTCATGGTTTTAAAATACAGACAGAAGCATCCAGCAATATTGCAAAAATATTGAGGAGTAGTCAGGTAAAATGAGGGAATCCCAGAATAATCTCTTATATGTGTTTCAACTTTTAAAAATCTTTCTTGAGGAAAAAAATCCACATTAAATCCTAAAAAGTTATCTGCAGTTTTAACTCCTGCTCTTGAATGCCCGACTATGTCTTTTTATAGACTGAGAAAATGGCTGTACCAAATGTTCTCACTTCTTCTGTGTGTGCTGATAGCAATAATTTCTGACAATAAATTTTAGCTGGCTATACAACATGTCTATTTTTTGTGAAATCCTTTACAGGCTGTTTTCACGTCCACCGGAATATTTTGATTTTAAGAATCTATGAAGTTAACAAAGTGAAATCCACTAAAGTGACAAGATAGATGGGTTATCTGGTAATTGTTCTGTTCCCACTATTTAACTGCAAAGTATGCAAAAAGTCCTGTCTTTAAAGAGTACATCCAGAGCACTCCAAACATAAAAGAAATCATAATGAAAGGCTGAAGTGACACTTATTGCAGCAATGCTTTATTTCTCTACATTGCAGTAATTCTTTCTATATAAGCCATTAAAAACTTCCTGGAATATAAGTTTCATAGTTGCTTCAGAGTATACTTCAGTCATTTCTCTAACAGAGCTCATATAAATTTAAGCTAAAACTTTCCAAGTAGTCTAAATAAGATAACGAGATCATCACCAGTTATTATCAATGAGGTCTTTAAAATATTGCACCCATACTACTTATTTTGACTAGAAGCTGTAAGTCCTCTATTTCTCATCTTGAGTCTGCCTCCATCTTAGGCTAAAATGAATGAAGAATACCCATAAGACAGGTGGTCAAATGTACACTGCTAATTCATGCCTAAAACTGAGTTTAGATACCCTTGATCAACACTCTAGAGATAGGAAATATTTGCAACAAATTTTCTGTAACTACCACAAATACACCTACTGGTTTACATAACAATACTCTGTACTACTGGTCAACTATCAAGAGTTTTGGCATCTCAAAGTATTTTAATTAAATCCTCTCATGAGTGAAGGTAAGTACAGTCCCTCATCTTTATTGAGTGTCTCAGAGTAGCCCAGGCATGGGCAGCTGCTGCAGAAGTGATGTCACAGCAGCACATTCAAAGAAAATGTTACGTAGATGCACTTAAATTAATTGTGCCTGTTGGGAAATGGCCATCTCTGGCTGCACAAACATAAAGTATAAGTGAGCAATCCAGGCCCCATAGACAAGAGTTAGGCCTCTGCTCAAGGTTATTCTCAAGACAGCTGTGGGAAAGGGAGACATGAAAGCTGAAAACAAGCTGCAGGTGTCCAAAGATTAACTTGGCAGAAGAAACTGTTATTGTAGCCTTCTGATAATAATGTAGTGCTCTAATTAGAGAAAGATCCCATGTGAAACTTCTGTAAGTAAATAATATTTTGAGCACGTAAAGTAGTATAAGGATGTGCACTGTCGGACAATAAACGAGCTTGATTTATGATTCACATTGGATTGTCGTCTTGCTCCTCTCGCCGACATGTGCCCACAAGAGCTTCTCTCTATTCAGAACAAAGGCTGTCCAAATGACAGGATGTGGTAGTTTGAAAGCAAATCAGTGAGACACTCAAAGTCAGAACTACAATTTAATAGAAAAATGCAATAGTACAAAAACACTGACAGAGTCAGAATACAACCTGACACCCTGTCGGTCAGGGTGTTGGTAGTAGTCCACTTAGAAGGTGGCTGCAGTCCTCTGGGAGTGATAGATGTGGTTCTGTTGAAGCAGTGATCCTGTGAAAGGTGTAGTTCTCTCTGAAGGTCCAGTGGTGGTGTAGAAGGGTCTGGTCTTCCTCTGGGAATCCAGTGGAAAAGCTGACTTGTGGTGTTTCAAATCCTAGTTTATATCCAGTTAAGGATACATTGGTTCCTCACCCTGGGCAGAGCATCTCACAATGGGATGATGGAGTTTATCAGTGGGACTCAATGGCCCATTAACTGCAGCCATTAGGGATGAGCAAAGCAAAGTGCCCCACCTGGCTCCAAGGGCTGGCCCATTAGAGAACATGTCCCTCAGCCATCAGGGATGAGCCAGGAACACTGCCCCACCGGCCCAAACATCCCATGAAGATGGTGATAGAATACATACCACTGTAACCTAAGACACAGGATCAGGTGTGGATGTTGATAATGTGACATTTGAAGTCAGATGAGATGAATTCTGCCCAGAAATCACACATATCATCTGTGTACATCACCTTCCCCTAAATATTACAGTGTGGATTTCATGTTCTCCCTGGAGTTTTATACTCCATGTTCCCAACACCTGGAAATCCACAAGAAGGCATATGCTACTAAGTCAATTAATACTTCCTCTTTGAGTAATTAATACTGGCAGCTGACAAAAATACTTTGGGGATAGAAAGATATTTCTGTTGTGACCCTTTCTATCACAATAACCAGTCTTTATACCTGCAACTCAGCACTGGCCATTGTTACTAGATAGTTCAGTGTCCTTCACTTAAATTCTTTGCTTGTTTTTCTTGCTCTGCTCCAAGGAAATTTTAGTCAGTGCTCTGGCTTCACTTTGGCCCTTTGGAGTCTCATAACCCTTAGCTACATCAAGAGACTGTGGCTGACATTAACCAATGTCAACAAGATTCTATTGTTTGGAATAAAGATTGATGCCTGTACTTACAATGGATATTATACAGTTAACTGAAATATATGATGCCCATTTACCAGCTTTTTATCTTTATGTCAGAGCATTTGTAACCAGGAAAATGAGGAATAATAAGACTTCTGGTTACAGGAGGGAAAAATGAAGTTTCTATGTCTATAGTTGAGGCTTCTCTGCATTTCCAGCACTCCCCTTTCTATCTAAGCATGACATGGATACTTAAGGTAAGCCAGATTACACAATTTATTTACTTACAGGTTTTAAGAAATGATTTATAAAAACAAACCAACCAGAACAATAACAACACTAATACACATAAACTTTCACTTTATGGACATCTTTGTCTTTGCATTCTCTTTGCCGATTGTAATAATAGAATGTATTGTCCCTTCTCTGAAGTTTCTTAACGAATCCAGTTTCTGGCCAGCACTCTACCTACAAGTAGAACAAAAAGGATATACAATCACCTGAACATGCTGACATTAAACCATGTTTGTGCATTACACTGCAAGGAATATAGGGTACACTTCCATAGGAAACCCTCATTGGCATCTAAATACTACTTTTCTGTTGGAGAATATCCTTCTCCAGCTGCACAGACATAAAGTGGGTGAGCAATCCAGGCCCCTTAGACGAAAGCTAGGCCTCTGCTCAAGGTTATTCTCAAGACAACTGTGGGAAAGAGAGACATGACAGCTGAAAACAAGCTGCAGGTGTCTAAAGATTAACTTGGCAGAAGAAACTGTTACTGTTGTTCCCTTCTGATATCAGCTTGGTGTTTTAATTAGAATAGAGAGAGCTCCTGTGGGAAACTTCTGTGGGGGAATAACGTTTTGAGCACGGACAGCACTATAAAGAGTGTGCACTTTCTGACAATAAACGAGCTTGATTTATCACTCACATTGAGTCGGCGTCTTGCTCCTCTCGCCACCGACACTTTTCTATTAATTTGCTGAACTTTTAAAAACAAGTTGAGAACAAGATGACAGAAACCAGTTTTCAGGTTTAGTATAAGTTATGTGATCTGAAAAGCCTAAAAATAGGAATCGAAGGATATTTAAAAGGCTAATTTAAAATTGGACAAGTCAAAGTTTTTAAAATACCTTGTTTAGGAATGTAACATTGATGCTATTCAGTTATTCAGTAATCTGAGAGGCTGCAAGAGTCTGCTTCAGTAAGACTGACATACACTTAAAGGTTTCTTTCAGATCCTTCTGATCATGAAAAATGTGGTTTTGATTTCATGAAAATAAACTGCAGACTGTATCAGTCAAAGACAGCAAGACAGTCCCACATAAACCCAGTATCACCCTGCTGCTTTTCCCTGTTCCACAGTGTAAAGCTTTCAATTAAAGGCTTGAGCATTTGCACATTCAACAGCTTTATGACTTTAGTAGCTCTCTCAGCTTGAGCATCTATGTCTACTCCTGATTAAACTAAACCTTAAAAATCAGGTAATAAGTATCTTATTTCTCTTCCAGGCAGAGCTGACAACAGGATTTCAGAGTAGTGCATTCTCTAATTAATGAGCCCCAGAAGTGGTTTCATCACTTACCTTATGACTTCAGGCATACAGCTGTGTTATTTGCATTGTCTGTCTAAACATAACAGCCTTAATATTCATTCTACCTACATTATAATTGCATCTTTAATAACAACTGTATTATAGAAACATCATATGGACTAAACAAGACATTTCAGAATATGTAAGTTGAAAGAGAATCACTGCCAGGCCCTGGCAGGCTGGAACAGAATGCAAACTCACATTACAATGAGTCAGTGGTGTTCTTTAACTTTAACCAGGGTTTAGCTGCCAGTGGTTGTGCCTTGCCATAAATCTTAAATACATAGACCCTACCACAATAATTATGTGATTTCATTCTGCAGTTATTGAAAATTATACCACAGCCTTTGCAGTGGTATCAGAGCCCACAATAAAATAATAAAGTGTATCTTATTATGCACATCAATGTATTTTGCTGTGTTGTGAGTTAACTGGATGGGGAGTGAGTTTCTTGGAACTTCTTGTAGTTTCTTATGTGCACAGGAGGTCAACATTTTTTAAAAGTGTGTTCTTCATACTATATTTGCTGCTTTGGAAGACAAGAACTGTAATAAAGATGATATATTGTTTGTTGTATTAATCTCTTGGTTGCTATTTTGAACCTTGAGTAGCCACTGGATATTCGGCCACTACTCAGCTCATTTGATGTGCTGGGGAGCATCACCACCAACTGCAGTGAGCAGAGGCACAAGTCCTTGGTGTTGACAAGAGCCTGTGTCACCACTGCCTTTAGCACAGCTGGCATCAAATATTTCCATTGTGGACATCATTTTGATAAAGGCCAAGTTCTGAGTGTGCACAAAGCCCAGCTGTGCTACCACACAATCCAACTGCAAACTGAAGCAGCAGCAATGACACAGTACTGACTTCATGGACAACCAATGAGTTTCCTATCAAGTCTATTGACAGAATAATGAAGAGGCTTCAGAGAACTCCCTTTGAAATATTTCTTCCCTCAACACTGAATTATTCCTTTGGAGATCAGCTACATCTGTTCAAAGAGATTTGTGATGCTTCTAAATGCACCAGAGAGGGGGAACAAAACACAGGCTGGGTAGTGTTTCTGTTTCACTTCTGTGAGATGAGTTATTCTGCACAGTTAACAACAGCTCAAGAATTCAAGTTAGACCTGTGAGGAAACACACTGTATCAGAACCCAGCCTAAATGAAAGGAAATAAGCAGCACCTCCATTTTTATTTAATCATTTTACATGAGAGAGAAGTTTAAAGTAGTAATCCTGTCCTGGTTTGAAGGACAGGTGTCTGTTAAGGAAGGCAGGAGCCTCCCTTGGAATGGGAAACTGTAGCCCCTCTCCCTCTGAATTATTATAAATTTGAAATCAAGAGGCTCTCAGGCAAAGATATGGGAATAGGAATAACAGTTCTTTAATAATATCTAAAACAAGGCTAACAAATAACAACAACTATAACGTTAACCAACAATCAGAACCAGAAACCCAGTGGCAGCCTGCTCGGCTTCAGGCACCTTTTCCCTTTTGGTGCAGTTCCAGTCACAGCCTGCAGGGGCGCTCTGGGTGTGATGATTCCCCTGTGCCTGCAGGGGGCGCTCCGGCGTGAGCTCAGGTAGCACACGGCAATGGCGACTGCCCGAGGCAGGGAAGGATGGAGGAGAGCCTTTGTTCCACAGACCCTCGGGGGCAGCTGGTGTCGGTGCCACAGCAGGATCCCCGGACACAGGGAGCTGGGACGGCAAGAGGTCCCGACATGCAGGGGGAAACCCCGCTACAATGTAGCGAAGAAACTCAGAGCGGCGAGGAGGAGCAGGGGAGAGACAGGCTGGTGGCAGGCAGCTCCCGATAGGGCAGAGGGCAGAGACTCACAGCAGACAGACCGGCAGCTCCGTGCTGGCTTCTCAGGGGGCCGTGGGTTCCACAGACAGCAGCTCCGACCGTCCAGCTCCGAGGGTCCCGAGTAAGCGCGTGACTTCCCCCCTGCCCTTGCTTTTCAGTCTCCAAAATCTCGAGTTGTCAAGCCCTGCTTCCATGAGGAGCAATTCTGCCCCACCCTGCCAAGGAGAAAGGCCCCTAGCCTTGTGCTTTGTTCTCTTAAGTACTCAGCTATTAGCTCAGTCATTTGTGTCTTAGCAACCTATGGGAGAAAAAATTCCTGAGGAAAAAAAAAAACTAAAATCCAACCTCCAACAAACCCTTACAAAGTTCTAAATCTTACCTCATCAACTTGTTTATATTCCACCTCATCTCTGTTTCCAGCTTGCTGAAATCTGTATAAGTTCTCTACATCATCTGACCATATTTTGGCATGATGCATAGATTTTGGTTTTATGTCAGCTTTAGTCATGACTTTAGAAACTTCAGACTTCTTCCTGAAATTAGACTTACAAAAATTAAATAGAGAAGACAGAAGCAAGTGATTTTGTTGGGGGCATAGAGTAATGGATAGAACAAAATTTTAAAATAAAGGAATTACAGAGTTCAAAGTCTGAGGTTAAAAAAGGAAAAAGTTACAAGCAGCTGGAATCAAATTAAATGCACTACTTGATTTCAAACAAACCCAACTCATCTGTACTTCCATATACATCTTGACTTAGCTTTCCTAAAATTTAATTGTTCATATTGATGCATTAAAAATATTAAATGCAGTATTTTTGAATTTCACATCTTTGCAGTTGCTGTCCCCTTGGGGTGGGCAGGCAGATTTCCAGATTTTTCTTTCTTGCTCCTGAAGTGACACCAAACTGGGAACCACAGAATGAAGATCTGGGCTGTTACTGAAGAACAGCAAACATTCAGGGTGGAAGAGGAGGGGAAAGGAGAAATGCACAGTCAGTGACATGGCCACAGTGCCAATGGCAGAGATAAGGTCTTCAGAGATAAACTGGATGTGGTAGACAGGGACAGGCGGACGGAAGATCTCGCGATGTGACGGAAAGCAAGGGCAGCATGGAACCCTCCCCCCTTCCTTCCCGCATGATAACAGATCACCCAGAGTATGCAACTTCTCCTAACCCAGTAGTTTTCCACTCCTTACTAACCCTAGCTATCCCATCGTCCCCCTTCTGACGTAGTGAAGCCCCCTAGACTATTTAACCTCGTGAGATAAGGAAATAAACGCCATTTGACCATCCACCACGTTGGTGTCTGTGAGTCCATGGCCCGAGTGGCCCGGGTGAGGCCGGGCTGCCGTGCTGTCGTTCTTGAACCAGGTCGCCTGCCTTCATAGCAAGAAGGCAACATAGTGGTGCCGAAACCCGGGAAGGAGAAGAGGAGCTCGGGCTACGGGATTCGCCTGGACAAGCGGCAGCGGCCGGGGCAGCGAAGCTGACTTCAGGCGGGGGAGACGTCCCCAAAAGGACCCGCGGTTACTATGGAAACCGTCGCAAAGGTCGTGAGTCTACTTTATAAGCAGTGGGGTATTAAGTGTAAGCTCAAGGATTTTTATATTGCTATTGCAAAACTCCTGGAGCTTGGGGCGATTGAGCGTCCAGCAGAAATATTACACCCAGAGGTGTGGGAGAAATGTACCAATGTTTTAGCAGAGGATACTAAATCCTCGGGCAGCGGAAAAAGTCTCAAAGCGTGGGGGAAAGTAGAAACAGCCTTACGCCAAGCGCTGGAACAACAGGAGACTTGGAAAGCTGCACGTGCATGTTTATTAGCTACTCCTAAGCTGGGGGTGGGAGCAATGACGCAGACAGACTCCGAGGGCGGTCTATCTGAGAGCGGGGATTCGCGGGGACCGGGCGCGCTTCCCTCCTCCCCGAACCCGAATCCAAACGCCCCGGGGCCCCCAGAAAACCTCCCGACCCTCCCGCCGAGCCCGCCGGATCCAACCCCTGCCGCGGAAACTTCCCAAACGTCCGCGGTTCCCCCCTCCATCCCTCCGCCGCCGGTTAGCGATCCAACGCTGAAAGCACAGCAATCCGCGCGATCTTTTTGGGAGGGATTGGCAACCGAAGCCAGAGAAACCGAGAGGGCAGCTAGAGAGGGAGCGCGGGTGAACCCCCCTCCCCCGCCCTATGCAGTTCAAAATGGCGCGGGCGACCAAGGAGATGGGCGGGGCCAGGGTTTCATTGGCGGGAGCGAGCAGAACGAACAAAGATCGCGAGTGTTCGCTGCTGCGCATGCGTGGGAGGAGAGAGCTGCAAACGCGCGCACGGGAGAGCGGCAGAGAGCGCATGCCCAGTCAAGAGCCGTGCTCAATGCCATTATCATTTAAAGGAGAGCCCTCCCCTTACGGGAGGCAGGGCAAGCCCAGGGGGCGGGACCGGCACCGCCCCCGGGGGGAGGAGCGGGGTCGGAGCCACCAGAAAAGGCACGGAATCCCGGAAGTGCTCTGGCAGTCGACTTCCGGCTCTGAGTCCGACAACAGCTCCGCTAGCTCTGCTGAGTTATCGGAAACTGACTGGGACACAGAGTCGGAAGAAGCAGAACTATCACAATTTGAAACGAAAACGAATAAAGTTTTAAATCGCGCCGGAAAGCAATCACAGTACAAATTCACCGACTGGGGAAAGATAAAAATAGCTTGTGCAGAATGGGTACCCTCAGCCGCAATCCATGCTTTCCCGGTGAGAACCACCGGGCAAAACGGGAACCAACAACAGGTTTATGACCCAATAAACCCCAAAGATATACAGACGATTGTCAAAGCAATCTCAGAAAAGGGGATGGATTCCGTCATCGTTTCCACTCTCATAGACGGCCTTTTTAGCAATGAGAACCTGCTCCCCTTCGATATCAGACAAATAGGTCGCATGATTTTTGATGGGGCAGGAATGATTGTTTTTAAACAGGAATGGACAGACAATTGTGCGAACCTATTAGCCCAATCCTCTGGGGCGGGGCAACCACTGCATGGCTCGAGTTTATCTAGGCTGACAGGGAAACATGATGAGATGATTACACCTCAGCAGCAAGCTGCACAATTGCGAGCTGAGGAAGTTAGGGCCACAACCCGAGCTGCCAGAGAAGCCATTCGTGCTGCATCTCGTGTGATAGCTAAGCCTTCACCGTGGTGCGCCATAAAGCAAACAGAAAGTGAAAGCTTCACAAAGTTTGTGGACCGCCTACAGGCAGCAGTAGACGCCTCTACCCTGCCTGCGACGGCAAAAGGACCCGTTCTAGCAGACTGCTTGCGGCAACAAAGTAACACTGTTACCAAAGAAATCTTGCGCTCCGTTCCAATAGGAGCCAGCCTGGCTGATATGATCAAACATGTAGTTAGGGAAGAACAGATAACCCCTTTTCAGGCTGTCGTACGTGATCTAACTAGTGCAATGGCGTGCTTCAAATGTAGACAGGCAGGCCACATCACAACAGGCTGTCCCCACAAATCCCAGCCTCCCCCGGCGGGGCCTCCATCTCAAGCGCGCGTGAGAGGGCCCTGTTGGAGCTGCGGGAAGAAGGGACACCTCGCTAAGGAATGCAGATCCCGACCCCAGGGAAACGGGAGGGGGAGGGGGCATGCGGGCCGCACCCAGCCTCCTCCCGCTGCGAATGCAGGGCGGCCCATCTATGCCAACCCCCAGTGGGGTGGGGGACCCTCATTCCCTATGCCCCCGCAGGAGACAGCCAGTCTTGCACCCACACAAACGGTGCAAATGCAGAGTTTCACAGCACCGCCAGCAGCACCATTGCACCCACCACAGCCACAAGCCGCACTTGTGCCACAGGGCCAGCAGGGGGCGCCCCAGAGCGGAACCCCTGGGTGGCCCTGGCCATGAAAGTAGGGAAAGAGCCCCTGATAGTGTGGGGGACATGCCGCCTCTATGGCAGTCAGGATCCCCACGTCATAGGGCTTCAGTTTTGGGCAGACACGGGTTCAGATTGTACAATTATTCCCCAAGCACATTGGCCACAACATTGGCAATTTACAGAAGTCCCCCCAGTGAATGGTGTGGGAGGGCCATCCCAGGCGTGGAAAAGCACCCAGTTGGTAGCTATAACACTTCATTTCGTATGTTAGAAGCCACCTTTCTTTCCCTGAACGAATCCAACCCGAACCTAACTGATTCCTGCTGGCCTTGCTATGACGTCAAACCCCCTTTCTACGAAGGAATTGCTTTAGATACCCCCTTCAGTTACTCCACAGCTGACTCCCCTCACCAGTGCAGGTGGGATACTCCCCGCAGAGGAATCACCCTGAGTCAAGTCACGGGCCGAGGCAGATGTTTTGGCAGTGCAACCTTAGCAAAGAAAAGCAACATCTGCACCAAAGTTGTCAAGCCCAACAAAAAGAATAAGTGGGTGGTTCCATCCGCATCTGAGATGTGGGTTTGTCAGCGATCTGGAGTGAGTCCTTGTGTGTCTCTTGCCAAATTCAATGATTCCACTGACTTTTGTGTCCAAGTTCTAATTGTTCCTAGGGTCCTGTACCATACCGACGAAGAGATGTACCACCTCTTTGAGAAACCCGACCGGCTCCACAAAAGAGCACTGTTGACAGGTGTAACTATCGCAATGCTGCTCGGCCTGGGAGCAGCCGGAACGGCCACGGGTGTCTCGGCCCTTGCGACCCGAAACCAAGGACTGTCTCAGCTACAAACGACCATCGATGAAGACTTGCAGAGGATCGAGAAATCCATTTCCTTTCTAGAGAAATCAGTTTCTTCACTCTCAAAAGTGGTCTTGCAGAACAGGCGAGGATTAGACCTCTTGTTCATGCAACAAGGAGGCTTGTGTGCCGCCTTGAAAGAGGAATGCTGCTTTTATGCAGACCACACAGGAGTCGTCAGAGACTCCATGGCAGAGCTCCGAGATAGGCTAGCTCGGAGACAGAAAGACAGGGAAGCCCAACAGAGCTGGTTTGAGTCCTGGTTCAATCAATCACCATGGCTCACCACACTAATTTCCGCCTTGGTAGGTCCACTGGCAATATTGTTTTTAGCTTTTACCTTTGGACCATGCCTGCTAAACAAGCTAGTCTCTTTTATTCAGACCCGTCTGGAACGGGCCAACATTCTGTTTTTAGAACATCAGCAAATGCTGTAATCCAAACTGTAAACACTGTGAATCGCAAGACTCTTCTAACTTGCCTTGCGAAATCTACTCAGGTATACCAAACCCCTTTTCCCTTGTCAAGTTACTACCTCGTACCTCACTTCGATGCATGTATCTATGACTACCTCATTCATTTGTGAAAAAAGGGGGGGGAAGTGTGGTAGACAGGGACAGGTGGACGGAAGATCTCGCGATGTGACGGAAAGCAAGGGCAGCATGGAACCCTCCCCCCTTCCTTCCTGCATGATAACAGATCACCCAGAGTATGCAACTTCTCCTAACCCAGTAGTTTTCCACTCCTTACTAACCCTAGCTATCCCATCGTCCCCCTTCTGACGTAGTGAAGCCCCCTAGACTATTTAACCTCGTGAGATAAGGAAATAAACGCCATTTGACCATCCACCACATTGGTGTCTGTGAGTCGTGGCCCGAGTAGCCCGGGTGAGGCCGGGCTACCGTGCTGTCGTTCTTGAACCAGGTCGCCTGCCTTCATAGCAAGAAGGCAACAACTGGATAAGGAGACAAGGCATACAACCTGCCAGAATCCACCCCTTTCTACCTTTGCCCAAACTGACTACCACTGACTTCCTCCTCACACAAAACCCATTTGTTCAGTCTGCTGAGACATAATAAACAGGTTAATCAACTGCTCAACCTGGAAAGAGCAGAACTGGGACAAGCTGAAACTCAAACTGAAAAAACCCAAAAAAACCCCAAACAAACTAAAAACAACAGCAACAAAAAAGCAATTAAAAAACTGCAGACAGTGGATGCTCACCAGGGACAGATTTGAACTATATTTTAAAAAATTAATTATTTGACTTCTGCCTTATATCTGAATTTCATTGCATTAGCTTTCCTGAGTGTATCTTATTTTGCTACTCAAATAGAACTTTTGTTACTTCTGCAAGCAAAACACACACATCACTATCATGCCTAGCAGGTATGATCAGAGATGGGTCCTTTCCTAGTTTTGAAATGTCACCAAGCTTCAGCTTCATTCTTAGGAAGGCATCTCCAAGGAATGAAAGTTTCTGGATTTTGCAATGAGAGGATGAATACAGTCTCCCTCCCTGTGGGTAGGATGCTGCCTCCAAACCCTGCACAATTTCTTTACTTGGCAAGTTCCTACATCAACAGAGAGCTTGAAAAGTTGAATGCTGAAATCTTATCAAATGCAAAATGTCACTAGTCTGTTAGAAAAGCAGAAATTGGAAAAAAAGTCTTGCACCACAAGATAAAAATCTTTGGGAAAATTCTGTCAAGAATTATTGTTATCACAATGTGGAACCAGCAGAAAGAAGTCTGCACACCTGCCATCTGTTAGTATGAGAGCCATCAGGAGACAAAGAAAAGACCTTTCATCTATTACTGAATATACTTTATTAGAGATCAATAAAAATATGTAAAAGGGCATTTTTCTGGCAACACTCAACCATTTCTTGCAGTTCAGTACTCCAAGCATTCCTTTACCAGGAACTGCAGCATTTTCCAATTGAAAGCAGCCATTTACTAAAATGAAAAAGTAATTTTCCTGCCTGGTTATGAGGAATTGTTATAAATGAATCAGCCAATTTTATGATTAAAGAGAATTTATTAAAAATTAAAGTATAAAATTTGAAAAAGAGCCACGAAGCAAAAAAACAACGCCAAGCCAGGCGATCGGCGTTGGGGTGAACTGGGTCCGAAACGCTGTCGGTTCGAATCTCACCAGTTCTCCGCTGTGGTTTCCATGGGGTGTCTTTTTATACCTTTTTTCTTCTTTGTTAATCTTATCTTTTCAATACAACAATGTAGTTTTTTCCTGTCTTTCCACCATGTCTGACGACGGTTCCTGAAATCAGTAGTCGATTTTGCTGAGGGAATGACTTTCTGGCGATGTAAGTTATTTATTGTATATGCACACATGGAATCCATATCCTGGATCCATATCCTTGTTTATACACATGTAGAACACACATCCTGGAGCTCTGCCAGATGAGGAAGTCCCACAAAATGTTTATCTGTGGATATATCCTGGAGCTCTGCCACAGGAGGAAATCTCATGAAATGTTTATCTGTGAACATATCTTGGAGCTCTGCCAGAGGAGGAAGTCCCATGAAATGCACAATTTTTGGCGACCACCTATTTCCAGCATTTGTGCTTTCTCTCAACTTCAGTAAAATGCCGCAATCTTAATTTTAGCACAAATTATTTTGTAACATATACCACAGAATCAAATGCAAATTAACAAGATAAGCACAATATTCTAAATATTTAGGGTAGTCTTTGAGATATCTATCTCAACATAAGGTTTTTTACTCCTGGGCTGCAAAGGGCTCTTTTGTAGCCATCACAGGATTTTTCAAGCTCTGTATTTGTTCATCAGTGTTTGATGAGAACTGTTATCAGTCAATATTGACTTTAGACATTCAATATGATTAACAATAACATCAGGTCTTAATAAATGCTAAGCTATAATGAAATTAAGTGTCTTGTGATAACTTACATGTTATTAGTGTTAAGTGCTTCTTTACAGGAGGTGCTGGATTCACCTAAGGAATGTTTTTCTTCGAGACATGTGCGTAGGTCTGGTACTTCCTGAGTCACCATTCATTCACAGTGCCTGTCCACAGGCATTCCTGCCTGTTATAAATTACTCGGACAAAATCCAGAAGCCAATTTAGTGAATTTATAAAGACAAGTTTTATTAAGTATAAGAATTTGGCAAGCGATAGCAAGCAGAGCAGCGCTGGGCGGCCGGGGAGTCTCCGCTCTACCAATGGCGCGCACCGAGGGAAGCTTTCAGCCTCTATTTTATTTGTTACAGTTTCCGGTGTGTTTCTCGGGGTGTTCTGTCGCCGGGAAGTACTCTGAGCCTGCGCGGGCTGTGGCTGAGGGGTCTTTTGCTGCCTCTTGTTGCCTCTCAGTGGTCGCTGCTGAAGGCTGCTCTTCTTCTTTGAGTGTCCTTTTTGGAACTTTGTATGTAACAGTCTTTACATATCCATATTAGGTGATAACCACACAAGTACTTTCCAGGAAGTTGTGGCCTGGAAAATAAAGCTTCCTGGACATCTGCTCTCAGGGATATCCGTCTCAAAAATAGTTAAATTTTAGAAACAGGGTATGTCTGCTTATCTCAAGGACATCCATCTCAAAACAGCTAAATTTGAGAAACAAAGTATGTCTGTTTATCACACTGCCCAAAAAAGAAAGATCATATATTGAAAGTTCCAGCCTGGTGACTTCATATAATGAAAGCATCCCATTTTGGGGCTGGTATTTAAAAATTGTATTCTTTGTCTATTGTGTGTCCAAGTTCCAGGCACAGAGCTGTTTTCATTGTACCAGGGCAGGGGACAGCTGTACTCCAGCCAGGAATTCAGGTAAGAGACGAAAGACAACAGACAGATAAAGGCAAATAAAGAAGACAAGAGAACGAGAAGAAAATATTCAGTTTAATATTAATGCTTTTAATTTAAGGGGAATTTTTGAACAGTGAAGTGGACTTTGCTAAGATGACAATATTTGCCTTCTCCTAATTTCAGTAAACAGTGAGTGCTTTGGCCTTGGGGACACATTTTTTAATGTTAATCATAACACAATTACTGCAGAATCCTAACTAGCCTGGGCTCGCAGATGGTGGTTTCCTGAACAGTTACACAAGCTGTAAGGGTTTGTGGGAGGAGAGTGTCTGCTCCCTTAGGGCATCTGCTCAAGGACCATTTTCACTGCAACACAGGGTTACAGGAAAGGAAGGAAGCCATAAAACAATATATGGGCACTCAAACCTGAGCAGCAAATGAGGAAGGTGGTGATAAGAATCACACCTGGCCAGTCATGGGGCATGTGGAGAGTGTGAGAATGTTTATTCCAGCAAGGTTATCTGACAAGGGACCTTATCAATTGGGAAATTTGGGAAAAAGAGGGAAACAAACAAAATATGCAGAGACAAGGACCTGAGAAAAAACCTGTAGATAAACAAACCTCAACCCCAGCACTAACAGATGGGCTACCAAGAAATTACAGGAGAGATCAACCTGGACTTTGCACTGGTAAGACTTAACCAGGAGGACCCAGACTTGGAGAGGTGTGAGAATCCATGGAATTGTATAGATCTGTGAGGAATGTGCAGGAGCAGTGAGAAACAAAGATGGGAATAGACAGAAAGGAGTATAAAATAAGCCTGGCCTGTGTAAAACAGGACCAATCAGTATTACATGCCCAGCTAAGCCCCACACCTGATCATCACAGTGTCCTATCCTATCTTCTTCTTAAATCTTAACTGTCTCTCTGCATAAGCTCTGTATTCCACATGTGTGTGTGCGGCAAGGACAAAGTGCCAGCTCCAGGTGAGAGCTGTGTGTGAGAGAACACTGGTGCCAGCTCCTGGAGTCAGGCCAGGAATAAGAGCACCCCTACCCTAAGGTGAGGGTACTTAACTTCCAGCCACTGTGAGACGCGGTATAAAGACTCCACAACCTGTTAGAGTTGTAAAGTAGGTACGTATTTTATTCAGCGCCGGACGCAGGGGGAGAGCACCTTCCCAAATCCTGCGTACCTTTTTACAGCTTCTAATCACCTATTTATCTACAAAAAGCATGCATATTCTATAACGCCTATACATATTTATTACCTGTCCCCGCCTGTTCCCCGCTTCGTATGTAAATCAGGTACGGCTGCGCAATCTGTCCCTTTTATTGAAGTGGTGGTCTTAATTTGAGTCTGGGGGCTTGAAAGGATGAAGTAACAGGATTCTACCTCACATGAACTTTTGACCCCACGAGTTTTGCACATGCGTGTTCTTTCTTTTGCCGTGGTGGCTCCTTTTTATTATTCTACCTCTGCAACATTTTGACAGATACCAGACATCTTTTGAAGGGCCCCCCTTATCTCTTCAGCCTCCCCTCCGTCCTTGGAGAACAGGATGATAAATCTTATTGTTTCATCTACTCTAAGTTTTAACTCTTAAATCCCCTGTTTCAGTCCCCCCTTTTCTAGAAAATAATTCTTTTACTCAGTACAAAAATTCTTTCTCTCCATTTCCCCGATATGTATCTCTTAAGGCATTACTGTAGCTGCTGTGGATGTGTCCTTAGAAACCTCAGGGGGAGAAGACTTAGAAAAGGAGAAAGATAACTGGTGGAGAAAGTTCCAAGGGGATAGGAAACCCCTGGAAGGTGAAGTGACCATGGTTTAACCTAGGACAAACCAGAGTAGCCATTGCTGGTGTCCATCATCTCCTCCCTCCCCCCAAGAGCCTTTGTTCTATTCCCTGTTATCTCCTGGGCCCCTTTCCTTCCCCATCCCATAGGACCAAGTAACCCTGGAACTTCCCTATACTCCCCCAAACCCCCAGGTGATTGGTGGTACGTGGTAACTCTTAAGGCTGTGTCTGAGGGCCCCTCGCCCTCTTGGATCCTGCCTCTCCTCTGTGTGAAGACCCTGCAATAAAGCCACTCAGAATTAAAGGCACTCCAAGAGCCCTCTCGTTATTCATCTTCAGCTGATAGCTAAACTGGACCATTCCTGCACCACAACGCAGGCCGCAATTTCTCTGGCTAAGTGTCTACGGGACGCTGCCAGAGTGCCCTGGGGACAGGGACATTCCTGAAAATATAGCCAGCTGGAATCTGTCGTGGCAATGCCAGGCTGGACAGAAAAACCAGTGAGCTATAAGTGGCGCCCAACGTCTGGTCTTGAGAAGAACTCAAGTCCTAGAAGAGTGTCCCTGTCCACCCTGTGGTCAGGAGTTCACCCGTTGGACGGCAACTCCCCAGAAGAAGCGCTGAGTTCTATCCGCACTTTCAGAAGGGGCGTCTGAAAACCTTCTCCAACACTAAAGAAGAAGGCTCAGACCAGCTGAAGGCTCTGCTTTGGACTGCAGTCACCGAGGAAACCAGGAAACCGCAAGGGATCAGTAACGGGTCCACCCAGGTAGTATTTGTGCTGGGTTTCACTACGGGATAGTCCAAGCAGGGAGAATTATTCAGGGTGGGTACGCAGTTATCACGTCCTGAGCGCAGGTTTACTACCAACTTAAAAGCATCTTAAAATCTGCTAACAGAGCTTTCAGTAAAAAGCTCTTGAAGCACTTTACAAAGTTGGTGTTTCTCTATCACCCCTCTGTTTCTCCCTCTTCCATAAAATCCCTTGATTTCTGGGATCAGGTCGGGGAAAGACTAATGCGTCTTTCAAAAACAGGAGATAATTCATTGCGTCTATATTTTCCCTTGCTCATTTTAATTTGTGCCGTTTTAGAAGAGAAGGAGAAAAGTTTGGAACGCACGTGCGTCCCCGCCCTCCCCCCCCCACCCCACCATCCTCCCATCCCCTTGTAAAACCGCGGCGTGGTGGTGATGAGAACAGTGACAGTAATCTCCAAGAACCCCCCCAAACCCCCCGGTCCTCCCCCAAGCTTCACCAACCCGCTGCCGAGTCCTTCCTGCCCCCCCTTGGTCCCCTTCCAGGTCCCAAAACCCTCACAATTTCAACCTCCCCGGACGGAAAAGAACAATGAGGCAAAATGGCGCTGGCCATGCAGCCGCTGAAGCTGAACCGAGCCCGCAGGGTTCAGGCGGGGCCGAGTGTCCAGGCAACCCCGCCCCCAGCGCCTCCCTCAGCCCTCCCACAAAGCCACATCATTCGCAGTTCGTTACCGTTCTTCCTCCTACAGAGGCGGAGCTTACACCAATGGTGCCAGCGCTGGAAACAGCCGCCGCTGTGAAACCACCCCCTGCAGCCGCGGCAGGGGCACTGCCGCCCTGGCCGCTCTCACTCGCAGCCATGGGAGTGCATGCCGTGCCCCTGCCGCCCGTGTGGCCCTGGCTAATGCCGTCCCCAGCCCCTGTACCGGCCTTGGCGGGAGAGCCCGCCACAGCCACGCCACCCCCGTCGGCCGCTTGGCCCAGGCTTGGAGAGACGCCGCCGGGAGGGGCGGCACCGCCACCCGAACTAGCTCCGCCAGCAACACCCCCGACCACTCTTCCAATCCCAGTGTCAGACGGGCTGTCCTTTCCAGCCATGGCAACGCCCCCGCCGGCTGTTTGGCCCTGGCTCGGGTCCATGCTGCCCTCCGGGGTGGCCCCTTCCCTGGCTGCCACTGCCGCCGCCGCTTGTCCCAGCGGCCATTGCGACCACCGTCCCAATGGCGAGCAACGCATGCTCCCCTGCTGTCTTCCCAGCGACCGTAATAAGCTCCATTGAGCCTGCCTCCGTCCCGCCCCTGGGGGCAGGCGCACAGGGACACCTGCCGCTGGAAGCCGCTGCAAAAACCAGTGCCGCCCCTGCCAGGGGAGTGGCTGCCACGCATCTCCCAGCCTCACCAACGCCGTGTGGCGCGAGCCAGCCCCAATCCTCTGCCAGCCCAGCACTGGAGGGGGAGGGGGGGGAAATGCTGTCGCAAAACCCAGGAGCACCCAGGGTCCTAAGTGCCACAGCCCACGCTGCGAACCCCTTGACTGCCCAGCCTGAGATGCAACAACTGCCCAAGGAAGCAACCCCCCCCTTATACCATCAAAACAAACTGTACCAAGACGCCACTGTCACCAGAGCTTTTAAGCCCCCACTGCCTCCTGGAAGTCACTCCACATGCCACCAAGAAACCTGTCAGCAAATCACAAATACCGAGATTTTTGTAGCCCCAGTTCAATATAATCCCCAAGGAGAAAACGCCGTATGGCAGCCAAAGGGCTTTCAAAATCTCAAAGAGATATGTAAAGTTGCAAAAGAATTTGGCTGGGAATCATCATATTTTAAATACCTTTTAAACCTGACTTTCGAAACTCAAACCCAAGTATCATATGATATAAAAACGTTGATGTCTGGTATCTTAAATGAAACTCAATTCTGACTCTGGGAAAGAACATGGCAGGAACAATTAAAAGAACTTTTACCTATTTACAAGGCAAACGACCAAACAGCTACTTTAACCCTAGATCACATTTGTGGCCAAGGAGACATGAGCAAACCCCAAGACCAAGCCACTCACTTGCCACCAGCATTTCTAGTTGACATTAAAAACGCAGCGAAAAGAGCTTTATTGTGCCTGCCTTCCTCTACTGCCCCTTCAGATAGTTATTCTGCAATCAAGCAAAGGCTTGACGAGAGCTTTGTGGACTTTGTAGAAAGATTAAGAGGGGCAGTAATGAAACAAATAGAAAATCCACAGTTGCAGAAAGAGTTCATAAGATCACTAGCTAAAGAAAATACAAACATAGAATGTAAAAGAGTCCTCAAAACCTTACCACGAAATCCAAAGCCAACAATTGCTCAAATGCTAGAGCTTTGTGCTGACATAATGCCTGAACAAACAGACTTTTCCCCCCAACAACCTCCATTTAAGGGAGCACCCAAGAAAACCGTAGGTGCCGCTGTGACGGCAGACAATAATAAAGACACCCGCAAATGTTTCAATTGTGGGTCACCTCACCATTTTGCAAAGAACTGTCCCAAACCCCGAAAAATTAACAACCCTTCCAAGCCGTTTACAGGTCCAGAAACACCTCAGCAACCGGGAAACTGGACAACGAGCGTGGGGCAGCACCACGCGCTGACACAAAACTAAAGGCTGCAACACCGATCCCTGCCATCGTATCCCCAGCGAAACCACCAGGACCTGCGAACACCTGGGCCCCGCGTCTGAACGTGGTGAGTGCAACTGCCAACAATTTCACAAAACCCACATTCCATCATATCACAGTTTCAGTTTCAGGAAACATCGACTCTCGAACTGACATTCTAGTGGTGGGAAACTCCTTGAGAGGACCACCAGAACTGTTTGTGTTACCTGAAATCCACACCGTGTCCCCCGGAATGAATTTCAAGATCACAGTCACTTGCACAAACACTCCCTGGTTTCTTCCACAATGGACTTGGGTAGCACAGGCCATAGTGCTACCTAGAGACTTTCCCCGACTCCATCGAACCCCATGCACTTACTGGGCAGAGGTTGTTGGGGAAGACAAGCCAACTCTTAGCTGTAAATTGACCAATGGAAAAGCCACAACTTATCTAGATGGGATGATAGACACCGGAGCGGATGTTATCATCATCTGCAAGGCAGATTGGCCAATGCAGTGGGCTCTAAAACCTTCTGTAGGGACAGTTTCTGGTATTGGGGGAACCTCTCCTTCCATGAGGAGCATGAATTCAATCTCCATAGAGGGACCTGATGGTCACATAGCCTCCGTCAAGCCCTTTGTGGTACCATCAGGGTTCACCCTATGGGGCAGGGATCTCCTCTCACAGTGGGGAACCTGAATAGAAATACCACCTCCTGCTACAAATTCTTAATCGGGGCCACTGAGAGGCGCTCCACCCCGGCCCTGACTTGGAAAACTGATAAACCCATCAGGGTGGAACAGTGGCCCCTCTCCAAGGAGAAATTAAGCGCCCTCGAATCCCTGGTAGAAGAACAGCTTGCCAAAGGCAACATTGTTCCAACAGACAGCCTTTGGAACTCCCCTGTCTTTGTGATACGAAAACCCGGAAAAGACAAGTGGAGGCTTCTCCACGATTTGCGAGAGATCAATAAAGTGATAGAAGAAATGGGTCCATTGCAGCCAGGTCTACCATCGCCCTCTATGCTCCCCCGAGAGTGGCCTTTGGTAGTCATTGACATCAAGGACTGCTTTTTCAGTATCCCTCTTAACCCTCGTGATGCTCCTCGCTTTGCTTTCTCTGTCCCTTCGGTCAACCGGGAAGCCCCTATGAAGCGGTATCACTGGCAAAAACTACCAATGGGTATGGTGAACGCCCCCGTTCTCTGCCAGTGGTATGTCTCCAAAATCCTATCACCTATTCGAAAAGCCTTCCCCAAAGCAATCATTCTTCACTACATGGATGACATATTAGTTTGCACCCCTCAAAAAGAATATCTAGACACCACCCTGAAAGAGACTGTGAAAGCCATCAAAAGTGCAGGCATGGAAATTCAATCTGAAAAGATTCAACACACCTGCCTCTGGTTGTACCTCGGCATTCGCATCAGTGAAAGAACCATCGCACCCCAGCAACTCGTCATCCAGGATGGCCCCAAGACCCTACGGGACCTACACCAATTCTATGGGTCCATCAACTGGGTTCGTCCTCTGCTGGGTCTGATGACAGAAGACCTCGCCCCCTTGTTCCAGCTTCTGAAAGGAGGCAAAGGTCTGGACTCGCCAATTTCCATCACTCCGGAAGCCAAGGACGCTATTGGTAAGGTGCAACAAGCGCTCTCTTCCAAGCAAGCGCATCGGACAGCTCCAGAACTGCCTTTCAGGTTCATCATACTAGGAAAGGTACCACACCTACATGGACTGATATTACAATGGGACGAGAAGTTGAAAGATTCACTTCTCATCATAGAGTGGGTTTTTCTTCCACACCAGCCTTCCAAAAGTATTACAACACCACAAGAACTAGTTGCTCAGTTCATCAAAAGAGCCCAAAAAAGACTCCGCACCCTGGCAGGGTGTGATTTTTCATGGATTTATGTTCCTTGGCGAATGAAAGATGTAGAAGAATTACTCCAGACCAATGAGCCCCTCCAGCTAGCCCTCGACAGTTATTCAGGCCAAATCACAGGTCACAAATTGAAACACCATCTGTTTAATACTAAATTTAATTTAGCACCCAATTTCCTCCAAAGTAAAACACCCTTAAATGCCCTGACAGTCTTTACAGATGGCTCAGGGTCCTCTCATAAGTCAGTGCTGACCTGGAAAGACCCAGAGACTCAGGAGTGGGAATCTGAAGTTCAAGTAGTAGAAGGATCCCCACAAATTGCAGAACTAGCAGCTGTTGTAAGAGTTTTTGAGAAATTCCAGGAACCTCTAAATTTGGTCACAGATTCAGCATATGTGGCCGGAATTACTGCTAGAGCAGAACACTCACTCCTCAAATAAGTAGACCACCCAAAACTCTTTGGGTTGCTCTCCAGATTAGTGTATCTGCTGTCACATCGAAAGCACCCCTTCCATGTCATGCACGTGAGATCACACACAGATCTCCCTGGATTCATTGCTGAGGGAAACCGCAGGGCGGATGCCCTAGCTATGCCAGTGCAAATGTCCAATGTTCCTGATAGCTTTGCACAAGCCAAGCTCAGCCACCAGTTTTTTCATCAAAATGCCCCAGCTCTCAAGCGAATGTTTCACCTTTCCCTTGAGCAGGCTCGAGCAATAGTAGCTACCTGCTCAAACTGCCAGAAATACCAAATCCCCTCCCTAAATCCAGGAGTGAACCCCCAGGGACTCAGCAGTTGCCAGATTTGGCAAATGGATGTCACTCACATCGCCCAGTTTGGACGGTCAAAATTTGTGCATGTATCTGTAGACACTTTCTCAGGAGCAGTCTTTGCCTCTGCTCACACTAGTGAGAAAGCAAAAGATGTCACTAAACATCTCATGATGGCCTTCTCTATGCTGGGGACACCACAAGAAATAAAAACTGACAATGGGCCCACATACACTTCCCACAAGTTTAAAGAATTCCTTCAACAATGGGGAATCAAACATGTTACTGGCATACCTCATTCTCCCACAGGTCAATCCATTGTAGAACGCACCCACCAGAACATCAAAAAGCTCCTTAACCAGCAGCAAAGAGGAACAGAAAATGTATCACCTATAGAGCGCCTTTGTAAAGCTCTTTTTACCATCAACTTTTTAAACAATTCATTCGCTGAACCTGTCCCCCCCCTGTGTTTCAGCATTTTTCTAATTCGACTCAAGCCAAATTAAAAGAACAACCACAAGTGCTGGTTAAGGACCTTGAAAGTGGACAAGTGAAAGGGCCCTTTCGACTTATTGTTTGGGGAAGAGGGTATGCTTGTGTTTCTACCTCAGCAGGACCCATGTGGGTACCAGCGCGTAACATCAAACCCTATCGAGAAGCAAGCCCTGAAAACAGTGATGCAGACAAACAAGAGCAAGACAAAGTGGCGTGGAAGAGAAGACGCCGCAAAGAAGAAGACAGAGATCCACCGAAGAGACGAAACAGTTTTTAAACCCCCTGTCTTTTCAGAGTTTTCCCCCCAGATGTTTCCCTAGTGTGTTTCCCAAACCTAACCCTATCCCGGTGGGGGGAGGAGAAAAAAGGAGAAATGGCTTTCATTAAGTAGCTAAGTTCTAATATTACCCATTACCCTAATGTGTGTTCCCTTTCCATTAAGGAAGGAAACCCTGAACCCCCAGAGAACCCAGAAGATGGAGACAACTCATCTCTCTCTGTGGCTGTTAGCCCTCACCTTTTCAGGAGTGTCCCCATGGCTTGCTCAACAGCCAAAGGAAAACGTGTGGGTGACACTAGCAAAAGTATTAAAGCAAGACAGTATGTGCCTCAGCTTAGATAGTGCCTCTAACCCCATGTCCACGTGCCTAGTCGGAGTCCCTGGGGACTCCAGAGAGTTCAAAGCTATGGGCAGAGGAGCTCACCCAGCCCATAGCTGGGACAGATGGATGAGGACCCTTCCTCATGCGAGCTCCGAACCCCAAGAGTTAGACTTGTTGGGGTCAGCCAAACCACACCATTGCACTCACTTCAGCCCCGTATATAATTGGCAAGATTCTCCCTCTCGAAAGAGAGGACCATACAAAGATGTCTCACCAATTGATAAAAAGTCTTACTCAGATTCCATATGGTGTAATGATACTGAAACCACATGGTCCAACTCCATTAAAGATCCCAGGGTGCTCCCTAATGGGGTATTCCACATCTGTGGAGACCGAGTATGGGCCGGAATACCTTCTCGTCTTAAAGGGGGTCCTTGCACTCTTGGAAAACTTACCGTGCTGGCACCTGACAAAACGCAAATCCTAAATTGGCAGAACAAATCCCAATTGGCACGCCACAAAAGGCAAATCCAGGATTTGGACCCAAATTGTGACAGCGAAGTCGTCAGTTGGTCATTTTCAAAAAGGGTAGCTGCCTCTATTTTTATACCCTGGGCAGATGCAGCGAAAGCCCTCGGTGAGTTTTCTCACCTAGAGTGCTGGCTGGGTAAGCAAGCCAATCTGACCTCGAGTGCTCTGACACAGCTCCTAGAAGATGAGGAAACCACCAGGCAAGCAACGCTCCAGAACCGAGCAGCTATTGACTTCCTCTTACTGGCCCATGGGCATGGCTGTGAAGAGTTTGAAGGCATGTGCTGCTTGAACTTATCCTCCAACAGCCAAAGCATCCGCAAAACTCTCCAACAAATGAAAGATCAACTTCACCAGCTGAAGACAGAAGGCAAAGATTGACTGGACCACTTGATGGACCAGTGGGGACTTTCAGGGTGGGGGGTCAAGATCCTCTGCTCAATTCTATGGGTGTTACTAACAATTGTCATTACCTTGTGTGTTCTCGCTTGTGTTAAAAATCTTTTGTTATCCTTCATCCAACGGGCCTTTTTAGGAGAAACAGAAGGGGGAGATGTAGCTGCTGTGGATGTGTCCTTAGAAACCTCAGGGGGAGAAGACTTAGAAAAGGAGAAAGATAACTGGTGGAGAAAGTTCCAAGGAGATAGGAAACCCCTGGAAGGTGAAGTGACCATGGTTTAACCCAGGACAAACCAGAGTAGCCATTGCTGGTGTCCATCATCTCCTCCCTCCCCCCAAGAGCCTTTGTTCTATTCCCTGTTATCTCCTGGGCCCCTTTCCTTCCCCATCCCATAGGACCAAGTAACCCTGGAACCTTCCCTATACTCCCCCAAACCCCCTGGTGATTGGTGGTACGTGATAACTCTTAAGGCTGTGTCTGAGGGCCCCTCGCCCTCTTGGACCCTGCCTCTCCTCTGTGTGAAGACCCTGCAATAAAGCCACTCAGAATTAAAGGCACTCCAAGAGCCCTCTCGTTATTCATCTTCAGCTGGTAGCTAACTGGACCATTCCTGCACCACAACGCAGGCTGCAGTTTCTCTGGCTAAGTGTCTACGGGACGCTGCCAGAGTGCCCTGGGGACAGGGGCATTCCTGGAAATATAGCCAGCTGGAATCTGTCGTGGCAACGCCAGGCTGGACAGAGAAACCAGCGAGCTATACATTACCATGTACCTTTGACAATGAGGTTAGTACCTCCATTCGTTGTATCATCCTCCAATTCCAAAAGAGCATTACAATGGACATACACAAACTTACACTAACCAGGATTAGTAAAACAACAGTTGGATGAATTGCAGCATTGAGGAGTCCAGTCGCCTTTGGTGACCATCCAACAAGTGTGTCCCACCAATGATGAGATGCATCTGTATTCAATCTTTTGAAAACCCCTTGTATGGTGTCTGTATCATGATGTATTGTGATCAGAGTCCTTTTTCCTATATCTCTAATTTCTCTGAGAATTTCCTTTAAATCCTCGTGCTTCAATAGTTGCTTAACCAAAGTTAGATTCATCCCTATGGGCACAGGTGATATTTCCTGTACAGTGGTCAGGTTTGCCTTTATATATTGATGGGATACTACTGGTGCCTGATAAGAAAAGTCACATCCTTCAATTCTGACAAAGTTACAAATGCACAAATTGGACTGAGTTTCATTTATAATTTGTCCATCCACCACTACCGAAGAGCATGGTGTCCTGAGACACACACAACTTTGACTTATGTATACCAGCAGGGTTGTCTGATTGAATGGGCTTCAAAGTGACAAATACTCTGTTCTGTATCCAGGCAAGTATCTTGATCACTATATTCCCTTCACATATGAATCCAAGTTGTTTCCTCGTGGCACAGGACTCTATATTAATAGTTCTCTATTTCCCTTCCACCTTTTGTGCCCACATCCTGTGTTCCAAGGGATATAGGATGGTTCCTTCATGGTTTAGTCCTAGGGGAACTATTGGGTATATCAGACTCACTGACACATTATGTATAGTTAAAACAAAGGCCGTTACCATGCTGGTTACAGGATCATAGGTGAAGTTAACTAAAACCTACCATGACTCAAGTTCTCTTTCTAAATCGGAGGCATGGTCTCAGACAACTTTGCGGACCTCTGCAGGGAATGTGCCTTCACTACCTTCCCTGATAATTGAGGCAGCTACTGATTGCATCCATATTTGTGCTTGTACACATCCGAGGGCTAAAGACATATTTTCACTAGCTGCACCCATGGTATTCACTATTAGTCTATGATCCTGTTCTTGTATCCCTTCCCGCTCCGGTAAAATTTTGGACAACTTCTATTGAGTGGTGCCAAGGGCTAGCAATGAGGATTGTAAGGGTTGCTGTAATTTAACCATGTCACTCCCAGCTGCAGCCAATTTGTTCATTAGTACTTCTGAGTCCATCGTATTCAGGATCCCTAGTCCTGTTCCTAGTATTCCTGTAAAGTCTCTCTTCTGCCTAAAAATGTTAGGTGCACATTTCTGTAACCAAATTGTCCAATCTATAAAGGAAGTCTTAAGGAATGGAGTGCACTCTGATCAAATAGCTGAAGCATTTACTTGCATCGCCATCTCTATCCGCTTCAAGGACCATTCTGGATTCAGTAGCAGTCTTTGGATCCCTACCTTCTTAATTGCATGTTGAAGGTTGGATCTAGTTCTTTTCCTCAGGAATTTTTCTCCCATGGGTTGCTAAGACACAAATGACTGGGTACTTAAGAGAAACAAAGCACAGGGCTGTAGCCTTTCTCCTTGGCAGGGTGGGGCAAAATTGCCCCTCATGGAAGCAGAGCCTGGTTACGAGAGATTTAGAGAGACTGAAAAGCAAAGGCAGGGGGGAGGTCACACTCTCTTGCTCGGGACCCTCGGAGCTAGACGGTCGGAGCTGCTGTCTGCTGAACCCACGGCCCCTGAGAAGCCAGCGCAGAGCTGCCGGTCTGTCTGCTGTGAGTCTCTGCCCTCTGCCCCATCCGGAGCCGACCTGCCTGCCACCAGCCCGCTCTGAGTTTTCTCCGCTAAATTGTAGCGGGGTTTTTCCCTGCACGTGGAAACCCCTTACCGTCCCAGCTCCCTGTGTCCGGAGATCCTGCTGCGGCACCGACACCAGCTGCCCCCCCCTCCCGAGAGTCTGTGGAACAAGGGCTCTCCTCCATCCCTCCGTGCTTCGGGCAGTCGCCATTTGCCGTGTGCTACCTGAGCTCACGCCGGAGCGCCCCTGCAGCCACCGGGGAATCACCACACCCAGAGCGCCCCTGCAGGCTGTGACTAGAACTGCACCAAAGGGAAAAGTGCCTGAAGCCGAGCAGGCTGCCACTGGGTTTCTGGTTCTGTTTGTTGGTCAACGTTATAGCTGTTGTTATTTGTTATCCTTGTTTTAGATAGTAGTAAAGAACTGTTATTCCTATTTCCATATCTTTGCCTGAGAGCCTCTTGATTTCAAATTTATAATAATTCGGAGGGAGAGGGGTTACAGTTTCCCATTCCAAGGGAGGCTCCTGCCTTCCTTAACAGACACCTGTCCTTCAAACCAGGACATTGCATAAGGTCCAATTCTGGAGACTACAGGCTGAATTGTTTTCCTTGGGGTGTTTTGAGTGTGAGCAGCTGTGGCCTCTTCTGGTTTTTGGGTTGGCTGACTTATTTCCTCATCTTGGGGTATAACACAATCCTGAGTAATATTGTAGTCCAAGTTATTACCCTTAATTGCGCACCCTTCTATTTTAAGCCTAAATTCAGGACAAGTGGATAAGCATGTTTCGCAGCATCCGGAATCAATTCGAATTAACTCCATAGGTTTTTGGCGGGACTTATGGAATCCGTCCTGAACGAATGCATATTCGCAACCCCAAACATCTTTCCCTTCCCAAACAGATGCATTCGTGAGCCTTAGCATCTGGAACAGCATTTTGCGAGAGTGGGAGTCATAAGCCTTTTCTTGACAGACATTGTGCTCAAATATTTGATACACACGTGGTCTTGCGGTTATGGTCATGGCTATAATCAGGAGAGATACAACTCTCCAAGCTAACATTTCTACCCAGAGTCCATTCATCTTTCTCGAGTAAGTTTCAGTTTCAGTTCATTATCACCCAGTGTTGCTTTCCAAGGAGTTCTTGGGGCCTTCTTCACTCGCGTATGATGAATCCAGGCACCCTGTTCTTTGATCTTGATTGCAGTGTGGGTTGTCAGTAGCACCTGGAATGGTCTTTCCCACTGTGGTTCCAGAGTCTTTTCTGTAAAAGACTTAACATACACATAATCCCCAGGCTGTATGTCATGCACAGGTCCATCTAGCCCTCTGCTCCGAGTTCCAGCCACATACTTTCCAATTTTTCTAAGTTGTTTACTTAGGGCCACCAAATAGGTGGTAAGTGTTTCATCTCCAATTTGGGGAGAGATTCCTTTTTGCACTCCATATGGCCTCCCATAAAGCATTTCAAAGGGACTTAGCTTTTCTTTAGTTCTCGGTTTAGTTCGGATCCGTAGCAATGCCAATGGGAGAGATTGGGGCCAGGGCAAATTAACCTCTTGCCCTAGTTTCACAATTTGCTGCTTAATTAAATGGTTCATTTTTTCTACTTGGCCACTCGACTGGGGATGGTATGGAGTGTGGAGTTCCCACTCTATACCCAAATGGCGACTCATCTGCTGCACTATTTTGGAAATAAAGTGTGGTCCTCTATCTGAGGATATTGTGGCTGGAACTCCGAAGCGTGGTATTATTTCTTGCAACAATATTTTGGTTACCTCTCGGGCTTTGGCAGTTCTAGTGGGGAAAGCTTCTGGCCATCCTGAAAAGGTATCTGTTAAAACTAGCAAATATCGGTACCCCCCTTTTCTTGGAAGTTCTGAAAAGTCAACCTGCCATTGTTGCCCAGGCCCCTGGCCTCTTCCAATCTGACCAAGTTTCGGTTTAGGGGTATTCTTAGGATTAGTCTGGAGGCAAGGATCGCATTGCCTGGTCACCTGAGTGACAGTAGCATACAAATTTCTGGCAGTAATCTTTTCAATTAGATAGCTATACAAGGCCTCCGTTCCCCAGTGTGTTTTCTGATGTTCCTCCCTTACTAAGGACCATAATATCTGAGAAGAGACAACCAGCCTCCCATCTGCAGTGATGGCCCATCCTTCCTGGTTATATGTTCCTTCTTGGTCCTCAATAAGTTTCTTATCTTTCTTACTGTATTCGGGCTTACCTCCGAGAGACATCTGTCCATCTGGAATCAGGGTTCCTTCAATTGTTATCTCACCTTTTGCTGCTTCTTTTGCCTCTCTATCCGCCAGCTCATTTCCTTCTTCTAATTCCGAGCTCACCTTCTGGTGTGCCCTAATGTGCATAATTGCTACTTTCTCGGGCATCTGAACTGCCTCCAATAGTTTCATTATTTCTTGTGCATGTTTAATGTTCTTCCCATGTGAATTCAATAGTCCTCTTTCTTTCTAGATAGCTCTATGTGCATGCACAACCCCGAATGCATATCTCGAGTCTGTGTAGATATTTTTTTTCTTTCCTTTTGCCATCTCCAAGGCACGGGTCAGGGCGATTATCTCAGCTTTCTGTGCAGAAGTGTCTGTGGGTAGGGGACCAGATACTATTACCTCTTTGCTAGTGGTAACTGCATATCCAGCATGTCGTTTTCCACTGATGACGTAGCTACTCCCATCTGTAAACCAGGTCTCTGCATCATCGAAAGGGGTGTCCTTCAAGTCTGGGCGGCTGGAGTAGGTGGCTTCAATGGTTTCCAGACAATCGTGTTGCACCGGCTCTCCTTGATTTTCGCTGAGAAAGGAAGCTGGGTTGACAATATTAGTCACCACTATTTTCACATCATCTTGTTCTACAATAATGGCTTGGTATTTCAAAAATCTTTGAGGGGAAAGCCAGTGCCCATCTTTCACTTCCAGTACTGAGGACACTGTGTGGGACACCAGCACAGTCATTTTCTGGCCTAAGGTGAATTTCCGTGCTTCCTGAATATTCATCACAACTGCTGCTACAGCCCTGAGGCATCCTGGCCATCCCTTAGCGGCTGCATCTAGCTGCTTGGATAAATAGGCAACTGCCCTTCGATATGGGCCTAGATTCTGTGCCAGTATTCCCAAGGCTATCCCCCGTTTCTCATGCGAAAACAGAAAAAATGGTTTACTCACGTCCAGGAGTCCTAGGGCTGGGGCTGACATAAGGGCATCCTTTAACGGGGAAAAGGCTCGAGTGGCTTCCTTGGTCCACTGGAGATCTCTCCTCCCACTTGTGATAAGTGCATACAGGGGTTTGACGAGCAGTCCATAGTTGTAAATCCACAATCTACACCATCCTGTCATCCCCAAAAAGGTTCGCAACTCCTTTACTGTCCGGGGTTGTGGAGTTTGGCATATTGTTTCTTTACGGTCTTGCCCTAAAGTCCGTTGTCCAGCACTAACTTCGTACCCCAGGTAAATTACCTTTTGCTTCACCACTTGAGCCTTCTTCTTTGACACCCTGTACCCTTGGAGCCCTAAAAAGTTTAAAAGACTCACCGTCCATGCCACACATGCCTCTTTTGTCTTAGTGGCTATAAGGAGATCATCCACATACTGCAACAGCTTCCCTTCTTCTGATGGAGCCTCCCAGGCTTCTAGGTCCTTTGCAAGCTGTTCCCCAAACAAGGTGGGGGAATTTTTGAACCCCTGAGGAAGAACTGTCCATGTGAGCTGGGTTTTACGCCTGCTTTTAGGATTTTCCCATTCAAAGGCAAAAATTTTCTGACTGGCTTCATGGAGAGGAAGGCAAAAGAAGGCATCTTTTAAGTCTAAAATGGTAAACCAAGTTAGCTCTGGTGTTAAACATGTCAATAAAGTGTACGGATTTACTACCACTGGGTAAAGATCTTCAGTTATTTTATTAACAGCCCTTAAGTCTTGCACCACTTGATATGACCCATCGGGTTTCCGAACAGGTAATATAGGAGTGTTGAAATCAGATTGGCATTCTTTCAATAAACCTAGTTGTAAAAAATTTTCAATCACTGGCCTAATTCCTTCTCTGTCCTCTTTTCTCAAAGGATATTGCTTAATCCTGACTGAGTGTTTTCCTTCCTTGAGGTTAATTACTATAGGAGGTGCGTTCTCTGCCCTTCCCGGCACGTTAGAAGCCCACACTCCAGGGAACACCTGACTAACTATTTCTTCACTGATTTCTTCCCCGATCTCAGTGGTTGTCAGTATCAGACTTAACACCTCCACATATTGTTGATCATTTACCTCCAGAATAATTTCCCCATCTTTAAACATGATGGTTGCTTGTAGTTGCTCTAATAGGTCTCTTCCCAGGAGAGCCTTTGGAGAGTTCGGCATCTATAAAAATTTGTGGATGCCCCACTGTTTCCCAAATTTATATTTTAAAGGTTTACAGAAATAAGCCTTTTCAGATTGGCCAGTGGCTCCTTGTACCATAACATAATCCTTTCCCACAGGCACCAGGGCTTTATTCAATACCGAGTATGTTGCTCCTGTGTCAATTAGAAACTCCACCCTTTTCCCCTCCTTCCCCAGCTTCATTGTTACAACCAGGGGATCAGCTGGGGTAAGATCTCCCGGTCCTCCTCAGTCTTCTTTGGCACAGGCAACCATTCTTTTTCCCTTGTCCCCCCTCCGTTTGGGGCATTCATTCTTCCAGTGCCCAAACTCTTTACAAAATGAGCACTGATCTTTGTCTAGTGGGGGTGGACCTCCCTGTTTTTGTTGACTTTGTCTGCCTTCTTCTCCTCTCTCCTCCCTCACTATCATAACTTTCTTCGTATTTTGCCTATATCCCTCTTCTCTATTGCTGAATACTCTCCATGCCTCATCAAGTAGCTTTTCTAGGTTTCTTGACTCAGGCCCTACTATTTTCTGAAGTTTACGTCTGATATCCCCTGTGGATTGGCCCAAGAATAAGCTCACTAATTGTTGGATTCCTGTTTCATCACTGGGATCTAGAGGTGTATGACGACGCATCGCACTCCTCAGTCGGTCCAAAAATTCAGATGGTGTCTCAGAAGGCCCCTGTTTAATAGTATATAACTCTGACCAATTTATGGTTTTAGGTATAGCCCGTTCCATCCCTTTAGCTATCCGTTCCCGATAACTTTCTAACTTCTTCATCTCCTCTCCCCTGTTTGGTCTCCACTCTGGTTTCTCAAGGGGAAAATAGTCTTTTACATCTAATTGCTGGGTTCTACAATAATCTTCTGTTAGTTCTCTTGCTGTTTTCAAAACTAGCTACTTTTCTGTCTCGGTTAATGATTCTAACAATAATTGCATGTCAGACCAGTCTGGATTATGTTGTTTGATGATATATCACGAGTTCTGTGCTGTAGTTACTGGGTTACTGCAATAATCCTGGGTGACCTTCCTCCATGCTTCTAAATCAATAGTTGAGAAGGGCACTTTAACCATCACTGGGTCTCCCCCTGGTCCTACTGCCTCTCGTAGGGGGACTTGTAGGACTCGTTGCCTAGTCCGGGATGATACCGGGCTGCTAGGGGGTGAGCTGGTCTCTGCATCCCCACCTCTCTCTTCCCTTTCCCTTTCTTGTCCATTGGGGGGGGCCTCCAATAAATCTGACAGGCCTTGTTCCTGAAATGTGCTTTGGTACACGTTATCCAATTTTATACACCTCTGTCTAATACTACAAGCTGAGCATCATCTCTTTAGTTTCCCACTCTTTGCTTTATTCTCCTTTTCCATAGCTAAAACTAGGGGGTCAAGAGGAGCCTTAATCCCACAATCTCTTTGCCACTCTGGGTGATTTCGGAGAGAAAAGAACATATCACAATACGAAACTTCACTCTACTTGCGCTCCCTCTTTAAAAATAGCATTAATTGTAGCAAAGTGTTGTAATCTAGAGTCCCAGTGGGTGGCCACCTCACCCCTTCATCTAGCCTATTGTCCTGGGTTAGGCCAGAGGGGTCAAAATCTAGGAAGTGATCTGTGCTGCAGGAATGCAGGAAGGAATACAACTTCCTTCCTGCAAGAGAGAGAGCCAATAATCAGGTAGTTTTAAGAATTGATAGGTAAGTAAACCAATTAAAAAGTTGGTCCGCCTTCAAGGAAAAAACCATATATAAGCAGAGACTTTCTGAAGCTCTTCTTCTTTGGACCTGCTGCTGCTGTGTAGAGAGGAGCAGCTCCTGCTTCTCTCGCTGGTAAGGCCCAAGCGCTTTCCCCCCCCTCCCCCCCCTCCAAAGGAGGGATGGGGGGGGGAAGGGAGGTTTTACGGCAGCCGTGCCGCTGCAGCCGGGCAGGCATGGGGGAGGAAACGATTGGAATTTTCAGCAGATACAGCTCAGCCGGTGTGCCAGCTACACAAGAGGGAGAGCCGGGCCAGGCAAGGACCGGGCCAGACTCCATCCAGCTCGGGCCAGGCCCTGCCCTGTCACCCCGGGCCCAGATGGCCCTACCAGGCCGAGCCAGCGTGGCAGAGCCAGGCAGAGACTCTTGAGAGCATCTGACATCCAGCTCGGACCTGTTCAAACAGCCCGGCAAAGAGCACGTGATCCTCACACTGCCGGAGAGAGAGACAGAGATTAACTCTCTCCATGCCTGGACTAAACTCACAGACACCCATCCTTCCTCGCAGAGAGAGGAACGAGTGAGGACATCGACATAGTGCAGCGCAGAGACTTTACAGTCAGTGAGGAAAGCAGAACTGATACTTACAAAGAGGTGTATGGGAAGTTGCTTCAAGAGTGAAGCTGAAAACTCTTTTGGAGAACCATGGTTGGGGACTGAGCTAATAAATTCTCTGTAATATATGAAGATATAGTCCAAAGGGGGGATGTGAGGTTCTAATTGCAGCCAATGAACTGAAATACCTAAGTACAGACAAGTAAGTGTTGAAAAAGTACAGCCTGATGAGAAACTAGAACCAAGAGAGAGGAGAGGCTGTGACCCAGAGCCCTGGTCCCGGGGAGAATGCTAGAGAACCTGAGTTGTCAGGAGAACCTGTGTTGCTAAGCACAGAAGAAGCGATTTTCTTTGTTGCTGCAATTGAACTGGGCATCCTTAAAACAGGTACCCTGTGGACTGTTCATAACCCACCCAAGTGGCTGTGGGAAGGCTACTGGTGTGGGAGAGATCCACCATTAAGTTGGACTTTGCTCCGAGCGGCGGTTAATGGTGAGGCAGAAGACCCATAAAAACTGTATTTTTCTTATAGAAGATCCATGGTGTAAGCAAAAGAAACTTCTCTCCCTAAATGAACTGGAACAAGAGCTGTTTCTGAGGTGGTAAACTGACTGGAGGTCAAAGTGTTGTCTTTTGTATGTTGTCAGGGAGAATGAAATGGAGAGTGGGGAAAGAGGGGTAGTCTGGGGAGTTTGTTCTGGTTTTTTTCTTGAGTTTTTTTTCTTTTTTTCCCTTTGTCTTAGATATATTAATAAAACTTCTTTGTACTTTATAAAGTTTGAGCCTGCTTTGCCTACTCCTAATCCTTATCTCACAACAAGCAATCAAGTAAATTTAGGTAAGTGTGCTGGCATTTAGCCACAAACCTGAATAGGCAAACTAAAACCACGACACCTATACAGAGGCCACCACTGGCTACAATAATAAGAGTGGACTTATTTTCAGTACCTCCGGTCTCTGCAACTTCTTTCCAATGTGCTATAACACACCCTAATGGGCTAGCTTTAGGGATTTCTATGCTCTGTCTAGCTCCCATTGTCTCCTCTTTCCCTTATACCTTGCTGCAATTGTAAATTTTGCCACAAGGTGGTAGTGTTGTATCACAAATAAACTTAGAGAGCTGTTCTCTTATTGCAATTACAACTAACACAAGATGACAATTTCACTTAAAAAAAAATCCACTACTTCTCCCAAACTCGTTAGCAACAACAAGACACCAGTAACAATAAAGCAGCAATTAAACAATTATAAAACTGCAGTTAGACAACAATAAAACAAGGACGCAACATTGCAATTATAACTTTCAAAAATCCACAACCTCTCCCGAACTCAGTAGCAACGGCAAAAACCCAGTACCAATAAAGCAATAGTGAAACAATGGTAAAACTGCAGTTAAATGACAATAAAACAACGACACAACACTGCAATTATAACACAAGATGGCAATTTTGCTTCAAAAATCCACTACTTTGCTTCAAAAATCCACTACTTCTCCCAAACTCATTAGCAACGGCAAAACACCAGTAAAAATAAAGCAACAATGAAGCAATGATAAAACTGCAGTTAGATGACAATAAAACAACAATGACACAACATTGCTCACCCACGCATTCACCACACTCACAAAGTCCGGACTCAAACACACCACCTTAGTTCCGATATCACGGGAAAAAGTCCACTCAACCCGCTGCTGTTCTATCAGCGACACCGGTCCCCTTTTTCCTCCCTCCTCCTCCTGGACCTATGGAGGAGCGGAGCGGGCCTTGCCGGTGTTCAGCGACACTGGTCCCCTTTTTTTCTCCCTCCCCCTCCTAGACCTATGGAGGAGCGGAGCGGGCCTTGCCGGTGTTCACTCCCTTCCACCAACACCTTGCAAGCTTTTACCTACCAAGGGACTATGTTGCACACAGGACGTCTCCTGCGATTTACCAACAGCCCTCCAACCACACGTACGTTTTACTAAATCCCCTAAGATTAATACGTAGCGTTTTAGCCGCAAGCCAGTGGTCCTTATCTGTCCCCGCAGTAAGCGAGCTGAAGTCTCGGAGTTCTCCTCCAGGAAATCCCGGGGCGCGCCGTGGAGCCCTCCGTCCCTCAGCCCGTTTCTGCGAACGGACAGAGCCCTCCTGCCTGGCTCGCCAATTGAGACGTGGTATAAAGACTCCACAACCTGTTAGAGTTGTAAAGTAGGTACGTATTTTATCCAGCGCCGGACGCAGGGGGAGAGCACCTTCCCAAATCCTGCATACCTTTTTACAGCTTCTAATCACCTATTTATCTACAAAAAGCATGCATATTCTATAACGCCTATACATATTTATTACCTGTCCCCGCCTGTTCCCCGCTTCGTATGTAAATCAGGTACGGCTGCGCAATCTGTCCCTTTTATTGAAGTGGTGGTCTTAATTTGAGTCTGGGGGCTTGAAAGGATGAAGTAACAGGATTCTACCTCACATGAACTTTTGACCCCACGAGTTTTGCACATGCGTGTTCTTTCTTTTGCCGTGGTGGCCCCTTTTTATTATTCTACCTCTGCAACATTTTGACAGATACCAGACATCTTTTGAAGGGCCCCCCTTATCTCTTCAGCCTCCCCTCCGTCCTTGGAGAACAGGATAATAAATCTTATTATTTCATCTACTCTAAGTTTTAACTCTTAAATCCCCTGTTTCAACTGGAGCGGGAACAGGATGCATCCTGAAAAATTAGCTACTGGGGAAGGGTTGTCATGAGTGAGGGGCTCCATGTCAGCAGGTGGAGCAGGACTGTGGGTCACAGCCTGTGTGCCTGGTACTCGGGGGAGTGTGGTGACTGTATCTTCACCCATTTTGGTACACCTAAGGTGCACACCCATATTCACCAGCAAACTTGAAGCTGAAGAGTAGGGGCAACTTTGGGTCCAGGCCAGGGTATCAAGCAGGACAGGGGGCCCTGCTGCATCCTCAGCCCAGGCAAGGCGCACCATGTCCCCAGGCAGGAGAGGCACTGGGCCAGAGCAGCGGGAGGAGATGGCTGTACCTCCTACATCACTTAACCCAAGTCAGCAAACAGGACCTGCTTGGGGTCTCGGAAGAGTCAGTAAGAGATTTCACAGGATATCAAGGGGTCGGAAAAGACCTTAAAGATCATCTCGTTCCTGTCATGAGCAGGGACACCTTCCACTAGATCAGGTTGGTCAAAGCCTCATCCACCCTGGCCTTGAACACTCGCAGGGCTGGGGCAGCACAACCTCACTGGGCAACCTGTGCCGGTGCCTCACCGCCCGCACCGTAAAAAAATTCTTCCTAATATCTAATCTAAGTTCCCCCTCTTTACAGTGACTTCTACCTACTCTACCCCACAGTTCTTTGTACATTCCGAGGTGCTCAGGCAGACGACCTGGCCTGCATCAGCGCTGCGACCGTAACTCCACCCCGCTCCCACCGCCACGGTCACAACCCGCCCACCCAGCCCTTAAGGCGGCCCACCTCGGTTCGAGAGACGCAAAACGGGGATTCTTCCCACGTGGGGCGGAGCGGCGGCCGAGGAGCTATGGCGGCGCCCTCACGGCCTCCCCCCACCCCTCACGGCTCTCTCCCTCACGGCTGTCCCCTCACGACGACAACGGTCGCCAGGCAACGGCCCGCCATGGCCCCTTTAAAAGGCCGTGCCCTCCCCTGATAGGCCAGCGCGGGGCGGGGCCGTATCGGGATGGGCTGCGGGCCGCGCGGGCGGAAGCGCAGCGCCGCCCGCCATGAGCCGGTTCGGGTGCCGTGTCCATCGACCGCTTCGACCGCGACAACCTGCGCGCGCGAGCCTTCTTCCTGTCGCACTGCCACAAGGGTGAAGGCCCCGAGGCTGTCCCTGCCCCCCGTGTGTCCCCTCCTCCCGTCTGTCCCGCCCCCCGTGTGTCCCCCGGCTGACCCCGTGCCTCTCTCCCCATACCGCATGAAGGGGCTGCGGGCGACCCCCTTGAAGAGGCGGCTGGAGGGCAGGTACGGGCTGGCGGCGGGGTGACCTCAGGGGAGGCGGCTGGTCGCGGCAAAGAGTGAGCGGAACAGCGTGGGGAGCTGACATGGGCCATAAGTCCCAGCATAGGAATGGGACAGGGACACCTCCCACTGGACCAGGTTGCTCCAAGGACCCGTTCTACCTGGCCTCGAACACTTCCAGGGATGGGGCACCCACAACTTCCCTGGGCAATTTGTCCCAGTGCCTCACCACCTTCACTCATTGTAAAAAACAATTCCTTGTATTTAATCTAGACCCGCCCTCTTTCAATTTGAAGTCACCCCCCCCCCCCCCCCCCCCCCTTGTCCCCACCATGTGAGACGCGGTATAAAGACTCCACAACCTGTTAGAGTTGTAAAGTAGGTACGTATTTTATTCAGCGCCGGACGCAGGGGGAGAGCACCTTCCCAAATCCTGCGTACCTTTTTACAGCCTCTAATCACCTATTTATCAACAAAAAGCATGCATATTCTATAACGCCTATACATATTTATTACCTGTCCCCACCTGTTCCCCGCTTCGTATGTAAATCAGGTACGGCTGCGCAATCTGTCCCTTTTATTGAGGTGGTGGTCTTAATTTGAGTCTGGGGGCTTGAGAGGATGAAGTAACAGGATTCTACCTCACATGAACTTTTGACCCCACGAGTTTTGCACATGCGTGTTCTTTCTTTTGCCGTGGTGGCTCCTTTTTATTATTCTACTTCAGCAACATTTTGACAGATACCAGACATCTTTTGAAGGGCCCCCCTTATCTCTTCAGCCTCCCCTCCGTCCTTGGAGAACAGGATAATAAATCTTATTGTTTTAACTCTTAAATCTCCTGTTTCAGTGTCCTTGTAGAAAGTCCCTCTCTATAATTCTTAAAAGCCTCCTTTAAATATCAAATGGTAGCAGTAATGCCCCCCCAGAATTTTCTCCAGGCTGAAGAGCCCCAGCCTGCCTTCATAGGAGAGGTGCTCCAGCCCTCTGATCATCCTGGTGGCCTCCTCTGGACCTGCTCCAACAGGTCCCTGTCCTTCCTGTGCTGGGTCCCCAGAGCTGAAAGCAGCACTGCAGGTGGGGTCTCACAGGAGCGGAGAGGCAGAATCCCCTCTCTTGTCCTGCTGCCCACAGTGCTGGGGCTGCAGCCCAGGATACAATTGACTTTCTGGGCTGCAAATGCACACTGCTGGCTCACGTCCTGCCTCTCATCCACCAGTACCCCGAAGTCTTCTGCAGGGCTGCTATTAACCCATTTATCCCTCAGTCTGTTTTGATACCAGGAGTTGCCCAGATTCAGGTGCACTTGGCCTTGTTGAACTCCATGATGTTAATGAGCTTCGTGAGGATCTCTCTGTTATTCCCTGAAGTGTTGGTACACAGAGACAGGACCATACCTGTGCAGTGAAGGGGGCCAGCTGTGCTCTCTGAGGTGTATAAGCATGCAGGTAGCCAGCAGTTTGAGTGAGACAGTTACTCCCCTCTGGCCTCACTTGAAAGACTTGTCTGGAATAATGAGTCTAGCCCTGGGCTCCTCTGGACAGAAAGCCAACAGGCGTTTTGGAGCAGGATCACCACACTGGTCTGGGGCAGGAGTGTGTGATGTGTAAGGAGAGGCTGAGAGAGCTGGATGTCTTCAGCCTTAGGAGTAGGAGACAATCATGTATCACTGTGTGCAGGTCAGGGTAGAGGAGATGGAGCCAGATTTTTCATGGAAGGTCATAAGGAAAGAGCAAGGGACACCTTTTTCACCTTGAGGATGATCAAACATGGCAATAGACCCAGGGAAGTTGTGGACCAGTTCCTAGGCTCTGATTTATTAGAGTAGATGCTGCATCTCCTCAGATGCAAGCAGAGAATCTCTCTTTGCTCATCAGGTCTCTGTGGACAAGCTCAAGCTTCATAAAGAATACTCTGTGTTCTGCTGCATACTGACTGTCCCAAATGCCTGTTCCAGGGGTATAAAACCAATCAGGTCTGCACATGACCATGTACTTGTGCATTTGTGTCCGCACAAAACCAGGCAGGCAGGGGCACACAGGGGTAGGTTTGGGTTTGCTGTGCTGAAGAAAAACCTGCAGGCTTCCAGCTCTGCAGGTCTCCTCACATGAGAGGTTTCTGAACGCATGGTTTGATGTACTGGGTGCCAGGTGCTGATGTGTCATTGGATTGTTCCTCGTGTCTACTTTAAAAAACACTTGTCTGTGTTTTTTGTCTCCTCACAGCTTGAAAGTTAAACTATACTGCTCACCAGTAACTAAGGAATTGATGTTGACTAAGTGGAAATACAAGTTTTGGGAGAATCATATTGTGAGTTTGTGTTTATTTTGAAATTAGCACTTTCCAAGCAGTGATTCTCAGAAAGAAGCAGCTCCCTGCTCCTCAGGAGTGTCTAAATATTGGTGTTGATACAGTGTTTCAGGGATCAAGTACTTCTAACAATGTGTCTTTCCTGCTGCTTGCTATGTGAGATTGGTTTATTGCTGTTTGTTGTTCAATTATTTTTCCCTCCACAAAATTTTTCCTTTTCTCTCAACTTCAGCTTTACGTGGCCTTCATCTTTACATTGATCATTTGTACATTTGGATTTGTATTCATTTCCTTACCTTGCTCATGTCTCTGCTGCTGTCCTTAATTTCTCTTTTGCTTCACTTAAAGTCTCTTATTGCTTGGAGTGTATATAATCTGAAGTTATATGATTTTTCCTTTTGCTTTTTGGAAAATTGACTATAACATGAAGAAGTTTTAGTATAAAATCACTGAAGAACTAAATAAATTTACATGATTTCCAGTGTTTGGAGCCCAACTGCAAGGGATTAGTGTTATGTACAGGTGTGACTTGAAGTTATTTCCTTCCCTTTGCAGATACAGGCATTATGAAATTGAACATGAGTTTTTTTACAGAAATAAAAATAATTCTCTCTGCACAAACACAGGAATACGTGCTTCTGGTGACTTGTAGGCTCTGCTTCAGGTGATAGGGGGCAGTGGGAAGTGCTGCAGCACAGAGCAGTCCTAGCAAGATCTGTGCTCTGGGACTGGGATGTTTTGGGCTTTGCAGTCATCCAAAATTAAGGCATGTGATCCACCCAGAGGAACAAGAGCTGTTGCTGATAGAAGTCCAACATGCTCTAACTTTTTTAGGTGTGCACACCTTGGTTGAGGTATCTCCATTTAATTTTTAGATAACTTTTAGGAAAATTTATTCCACTGGAAATGGAAATGTATGACTTACTACAGGAAAGTGAGTTTAATTTTACAGGCTTAGCATTAGCCAGAGTGAGTGCTAGAGATGTCTACATAATGAATACCTAGAGATAAACATGAAACAGAATGTTCAGTAAATCCTATAACGCAGTTAATAATTTTGTCACAGGTTGCACTGGAAGTTGAAACTCCAACACAGATTTCTTTAGAAGATGAAACATCTGGTGAGGTAAGTCACAGGAGAAAAAGATTCATACGTTAGTCATGGGCAGTAATGCTGTTTACATGAGTACAGGAAACACTAATGCAATATCCAAAGTGGAGAAGCTATTTTTCAAATGTATGTGCCCCTCCTCTCCTGTAGTGACAGAGGAGCAGGAGGCTATGGGAAGTAATATTGCTTTCACTGTGCTGATGAAAGTACTGGTAGTAGTTATTACAATGTGAAAATAACCTCTCTCTTCCAGAAAGAAGATGTAGTGGTGACACTTCTGCCAGCTGGTCACTGTCCAGGTTCAGTCATGTACGTCCTTTCAATACTTTAAATGTTTCATCACCTGACATTTAATGAGGAGTTTGACCCAAGTGTTGCTGTCTGCGGGTTTCTGTTTGAGGGTGAGAATGGCACTGTGTTATACACGGGGGATTTCAGGCTTGCAAAAGGAGAAGCAGCCAGAATGGAGCTTTTGCATTCAGGGACCAGGTGAGCTATTTGTGGGATATAGAAAGAATAGAAGATCATATGACATGGACAGTTTGGCTAGGTATTAATTACTTTTTTCCTCATTTTTTATTCTGGATTAAATAGAATTGCAATACTGCAGTTACAAGCCCCCTTTGACATATTCTTTGTAATCAAGAGGCAGAATTACCTCCTTTTGAAGAGAGAGGAAGTGGTGTATCTTAGCACTGTGATGCAATGTTTACTCTGATATTACATTTCTCTCCTCCAGGGTAAAAGACGTCCAGAGTGTGTATTTGGACACTACTTTTTGTGATCCCAAATTTTATCACATACCAAGCCAGGTAAGTCTAAATAAACAGTGAGAAGAAAGGCCCTTAAAACTGTTAATTAATTAACCACCCTTTTGTTAGGTAAGTCTTGCAAGGCAATGCCATTTTGCATTACTAAATCACAGCACTTTGGAATTAGCTTCCCAGATGATTGACAGCATTTTCTACGCTTTTCAGGAGGAATGTTTAAATGGGATCTTGGAGTTAGTGCGAAGCTGGACCTCACTGTCTCGTAATCATGTTGTGTGGCTGAAGTGCAAAGCTGCTTATTGATACGAGTATTTATTCACAAACCTCAGTGTGGAACTGTTGGAGTTTGGATTTAGTTTTTTTCCTCAGGAATTTTTCTCCCATGGGTTGCTAAGAGACTAATGACTGAGCTAATAGCTGAGTGCTTAAGAGAACAAACCACAAGGCTAGGGCCTTTCTCCTTGGCAGGGTGGGGCAGAATCGCCCTCATGGAAGCAGGGCCTGACAATGAGAGATTTTGGAGACTGAAAAAAGCAAGGGCAGGGGGAGGTCCCTCTCTCGCTCGGGACCCTTGGAGCTGGACGGTTGGAGCTGCTGTCTGCTGAACCCACGGCCCCTGAGAAGCCAGCACGGAGCTGCCGGTCTGTCTGCTGGGAGTCTCTTCCTCTCTGCCCCATCGGGAGCTGCCTGCCACCAGCCTGTCTCTCCCCTGCTCCTCCACGCCACTCCGAGTTTTTCGCTACATTGTAGCGGGGTTTCCCCCTGCACGTCGGGACCTCTTGCCGTCCCAGCTCCCTGTGTCCGGGGATCCTGCTGCAGCACTGACACCAGCTGAGCCCCGAGGGTCTGTGGAACAAAGGCTCTCCTCCATCCCTCCGTGCCTCGGGGAGCCGCCATTGCCGTGTGCTACCTGAGCTCACGCCGGAGCGCCCCCTGCAGCCACCGGGGAATCATCACACCCAGAGCGCCCCCTGCAGGCACCGGGGAATCATCACACCCAGAGCACCCCTGCAGGCTGTGACTGGAACTGCACCAAAAGGGAAAAGGTGCCTGAAGCCGAGCAGGCTGCCACTGGGTTTCTGGTTCTGATTGTTGGTTAACGTTATAGTTGTTGTTATTTGTTAGCTTTGTTTTAGATATTAGTAAAGAACTGTTATTCCTATTCCCATATCTTTGCCTGCGAGCCTCTTGATTTTCAAATTTATAATAATTTGGAGGGAGAGGGGTTACAGTTTCCCATTCCAAGGGAGGCTCCTGCCTTCCTTAACAGACACCTGTCTTTCAAACCAGAACAGGAACTCAGAATCAAGGTAACGTTTCTCTAATTGTTGCTTTGGAAGAGATCCTCAGTAATGATTGTGGCCAGTCACTGAGCTGGCAATGGCTGTTCAGAGGGCTGCTCTAGGTCACAGTTATGCCTGTTTCATTAACTTCCCTTAAATAGTGCAGTTGTGCTCAAAATGAGGTAACTAATTGACTTCAGTCTGGAACATCTGGACTTTCCAAAGAGAAGTTAATTCCAAGTTTTCAAGCTCAGTATTTAAACTCTCTCCCTTTTATTTTGTGTATGATAAAAGTCATTTGCATACAGTATTAATAGTTAGTGTATATATTATGACTTTCTCAAGAATGTTCATACTTCTTCAGCATAGGTGGTATGTTTTACTTATTGCAGATGTCCAAGTTTTGGCTGATGCATCTCTGCTTGGACATTATTTGGAATAATAATTTAAATGCCTGCCAGCGTTTGGGGAGAGCAGAATCACATCTGTATAGCTGCTCCAGCTGCAATCTGGCAAACACATTGAACTAATAAAGAGTGAACTCTGGCTTTCTCTAGGTGCACATGAACAAACTTGATATGTTCAGGAACATGCCAGAAATCCTGTGCCATGTCACCACAGACCGACACACGCAGATTCACGCCTGTCGACATCCTCGAGTGAGTTCGTTCTGCAAACTTTGCTGTGAAAGTGTGGTTATAGGTGCTGATGTTTGGGACCTGTTGGGTTAATGAAGACTGGTGAAATGGTAGCTTAATGTAAAGCAGAGTGAAAACCTTAGTGTGTTGAAGTTTTGTTTTTTTTAAAAAAAAGAGAAAATATATTGGCTTATGCTAGAAATTATTTAATTGTATTTGAAGCCTGAAAATTGTGTTTTTTAAGTGAATTGAGACAAGCAGCAGACTAGATCACTCAGGTATTACCCATTTCGGTGTATCAAAAGCAGCTCAGATGGTACCTGCTGCAGCCATGCACTGTGTGGTTTTGCATGTGGCCATCCATTTCTGGGATGTCTGTCAGGCTGGAGGCTCCAGCTTGGAGAAACACAGGTAAAGAACTCAAGATGGCACACTGGGGCATTGGTCTCTCTGACTGATTTGCTCTGCCAGCTGCACTAAAGAACCAAGGTGTGACAGGGTCTTTCAAGGGAGTTAGAAGTGAGAGAGGAACTTGGTTTGGCTAGACATTATGCTGCTTAATTTCTGGGTAAAAAAGGTCGCTGTTGAACTTAATTTTATATCCATTGGCCAGGATGATGACTGCTTCCGAGGGAACAGACTGCCCTGTGGCATCACTTGCCTCAATGGAATTCCCCTGCACATAATCAGCATCAAACCCTCCACTATGTGGTTTGGGGAAAGGAAAAAGAAAACCAATGTAGTAGTGAGGTGAGCATTGAGCCACACAGAAACCTGATGTTTCAGGTTTGTATCTTGCCTCATACTTGTATAATTGAATCTCAGAATGGACTTCAAGAGTGGGTTATGCTGCTCTGTTGACCACGGATGAAGATCAGTTACCTAATTTTTGTGCCTCTTCTGTTTTTTAGGACTGGGGAGAGAACATATAGAGTTTGTTTCTCTTTCCACTCTTCATACAGTGAGGTTTGTGTACTTGTAGTACAGAATATACATTGATTAAGAAATTGTAAAAAAGCTTTCATTATTCTGGAGTGGATGACATGACTTGTTATAAGAAAAAATCCTGTCACTACTAAGACATAAGGGGATAGGAAGTTCTGAATGCTGAAGACAGAAATTTGTTTTAATATAGCTTCAGAGGAACTTGTTAAAGTAGGGCAGGATTACAAGCCTATTTCCTGTTCCCTGTTATCAATGTATAGGTCACTGATACAATTGTTTTGACTGCCTTTCTATTTTAGATTATTGTGTACTATGCAATGCTTAAAGCATGGAGTTTTAGTTTACAATACGTTGCTTATCTACTGTGACTCAGATTTGGGTGGGTGTGCCTTCTTTTCTCTGCCCACACATTTAAACTGAATTTTCTCACATCCTGACTGCTGCTCTTGCCCCTTCTCCTGTGTTAAAAGACTAAAAGGAAATTGGTCATGGCAGCATCCTCCTCACAATCACACACTTTGATTTAACATGGCTCAATACAGCTCTAAGAACACTTCTTTCTCCTAAGAAACGGAACTGAAACTGAATCAGTGCTAACAATGAACTGTCACAGTCTTGCAGTACAAAATGGAGGAAGGCAGTACTGTTTTTAAGATCCTGATTAGGCTTAAATTTGCTTTGCCATACAGAATTTTAAATGAAGGTCCCAGTGTGGAATTTGCTGGTGGAATATGGGGGGTAGTGTAACTGTAACACTCCTACCTACACATGCAGAAATAGATGGATCCTTGTCTTGATTTGAGACAATTTAAAGGAGAACACTCTGAAATGAGTTGTCTCCCTTTATAGGTTCAACCAGTCCCTTTACACCAATAAGGAATGAACACGAATAGATAGAAGTGAAAAAATAACAGTTTCCTAACAAGCAGTACAGCAACAGGCAAAAAAAATTACAGTAAATAACTGTGTATTGGGTCTGACTGGGGTAAAGCTCACAGCCCTTACAGTGCTGTGCTTTGCATTGGTAGCTGGCGTTGATAACAGAGCAGTGTTTTGGCTACTGCCAAGCTGTGCTGTCCCTCTTGACATTCCTTCCCCCACTGAAGGGGATGGGGGTGGGCAAGATCTTGGGAGGGGACACCAGCAGGCCAGCTGACCCCAGTCAGCCAAAGGGATATTCCATACCATATGACATCAGCTCAGATATATAAGGGAAGGAAGAGAGGAGGAGGCACTCAGGGCTGGTCCATGTTTGCCTTCTTGAACAACCGTCACGTGTGCTGAAGCCCTGCTTCCCAGAAAGTGTCCGGACATCGCTACTGATGGGAAGTAGAGATTGATTGTTTTCCCCTCTGCTCTTGCACGTGCAACTCTCAGCTTGCTTGTTCTATTTTTTCCCACTGTAATAAAACTGCTTTTTCTTACCCTAAAAGTCTTTTTCAATATTATCCTCTCCCCTCTCCCAGTGGGAGGGGGAGTGATAGAGTGACTGAGTGGGCACCTGGCCGGGGTCAACCCTAGACAGTCTCTTTTGGCGCCCGAACAGGGACGAGATAAAGGCAGTTGTATATATATATATACACATATATTGCATGCTCTAGTAATTACCAATAGCAGCTCTCAAGTAGTAAACTCCTGTGTGGCATACGGCCTTCGGCTGCCACACTGCTTATCTTTGTTTTGCTATGTTTGGGAACACGTTGAAACAAACAATGACTGTGAATGAATATAACTCCTTCTCTCTGCCCTGGGTGAATTTGAGTATGGATGATCTTTTACTGCAGGCTCCTGTGATTATTGCCAACCCTTACATAAGCTTCCTGATATTATTAATAATATTAGCCAACACTGTTGTCACCTTATGGAATTCATGGAAATTGTCATCTCCCTGGTACAGAAGGAAACGACCCTTGGGTGAGGAGCTGTTAAAATCTGCCCCGAGGTACCCAGTTCCTGGGTGGAAAGGTATATGGAGAGATTTGGGCAGGTTCCTAGGGCGGTTATCACCTCCCGTTGCCTGGGAGTTTACTCCTGAAGAGGTAAATAACCCTAACAAACTGACCCGTCGGCTGACAGAAGGGTGCCTCGTTTACTCTCAGGAATGCGAGCAGCTTCTCGCCCTGTACTGGGGGCTGGCCTGGGCCTACCGGGCCTCTGTTCAATATTCTCAGAGGACTGTGGTTGAGGCAGGAACTCAAACTGTGCCTGAGGACACTATAGCTGAGACAGGGACACAAACTACAACTGTGGCTGAGGCAGGGATACAAACCATAACAACTATGTCTGAGATAGGAACCCAAACCACAACAACTACATTAATTGCCCCAGTAGTGAAAAAAAAATGGACAAGGCAAGTTTCAGGCCGGTTAGTAAGAGAAGAAGAGGAAGAAGAGATGGGGCTAGATGAAGAGGCAGGTCCCTCAGCAAAGGAATCGAAGGGAGTGAGGCAGATTAAACAGGAGACCGAAGTTACTCGGTCCCTGACCCCATCCGAACTTCGAGACTTGCGAAAGGATTACAGCCGCCAGTCAGGTGAGAGGATTCCTGCATGGCTGCTGCGATGCTGGGATAATGGGGCCGATAGTCAGCAGTTAGAAGGTCATGAAGCCCAACAGCTGGGATCCCTTGCTAGGGATCGGGAAATTGAAAGAGGACTTGCAAAGGAAGGAGCAACTTGTAGCCTCTGGAGACGGCTTCTTTCAAGTGTGAAGGCAAGATATCCTTTTAAGGAAGATCTTGTAAAGTCCCCAGGGAAGTGGACCAATGTGGATGAAGGTATCCAGTACTTGAGAGAATTAGCAGTGCTGGAAATTGTCTATAGTGATCTAAAGGATGATAGCGTCACCAAAGATCCAGAGGATATCCCTTGTACACTTGCCATGTGGAGGAAGGTGGTTCAAGGTGCCCCAGCATCATATTCCAGCAGCTTGGTGGCACTTTATTACCCAAAAATGGATACACCAACTGTAGAGTTGGCGTCCACCTGGCTCCGAAATGTAGAAGAAACTCTGGGTGCTCCCTCATCCCTGCGAGCCACCACCCCAACTTTTAGAGGCAGCCCAAAAGATCGCTCCTCTCCAACCCCAGTCAGAGAGAAAGGAATCCCCAAGAACAGGCCACGTAACGAGTTCTGGTTTTTTCTGCGTGAGCATGGAGAGGACATGAGGAAATGGGATGGTGAACCCACCTCTAAGCTGAGCGCCCGGGTTCGAGAACTGAGGGGGAAGAGACCTGTTAAGAAGGGGCCACCCAAGAAGACTGTCAGTGTAGTTACCACAGAGAGACCAGAAGACAATCAGCAAGTTCCCAGATATAAGAAAACTAAAACTGTTTCCTACAGTCCTGAGGAGGGAACTTCTGATTTGGCATCACAAAGGTCAGACAGTGAATACTCTGACCAGGAACAGGAATAGAGGGTCCCTGCCTCCGGCCAGGAGGAGGAAAGGGATAACCGGGTATACTGGACGGTGTGGATTCGATGGCCTGGCACATCAGATCCACAGAAGTACAAAGCTTTAGTGGACACCGGTGCACAGTGTACACTGATGCCATTGAGGCACAAGAGTGCAGAAGCCATCTGGATCTCTGGAGTGACAGGGGGATGCCAAGAGTTGTCGGTAGTAAAAGCTGAGGTGAGCTTAACAGGGGACAGATGGCAAAGGCACCCCATCGTGACTGGCCCAGAGGCCCCTTGTATCCTTGGCATCGACTACCTCAGGAGAGGGTATTTTAAGGATCCAAAGGGATATCGATGGGCCTTTGGCATAGCTGCGGTGAATACAGAGAAGATCAAACAGTTATCCACCCTGCCTGGCCTCTCAGAAGATCCCTTCATCGTAGGATTGCTGCAGGTGGAAGATCACACAGTACCCAGTATTGTACCAACCGGGACTCCGTGACTCCTATCCATGAACTAATTCGTTGACTGGAGAGCCAAGGAGTTATCAGCAGGACCCGCTCACCCTTCAACAGCCCCATATGGCCAGTGCAGAAGTCAAATGGGGAATGGCGGCTGACAGTGGACTATCGGGGCCTGAATGAAGTCACACCACCTCTAAGTGCTGCCGTACCAGACATGTTGGACCTCCAATATGAGCTAGAGTCAAAAGCAGCCAAATGGTATGCAACGATTGACATAGCTAATGCATTTTTCTCAATCCCTCTGGTGGCAGAGTGCAGGCCACAATTTGCTTTCACTTGGAGGGGTGTCCAGTACACCTGGAACCGACTGCCCCAGGGGTGGAGACACAGCCCCACCATCTGCCATGGCCTGATCCAGGCTGCTCTGGAACAGGGTGGAGCCCCAGAACACCTGCAATATATTGATGATATCATTGTGTGGGGTGATACAGCAGGAGAAGTTTTTGAAAAAGGGAAGAAAATAATCCAAATTCTTCTGAAAGCTGGTCTTGCCATAAAACAAAGTAAGGTGAAGGGACCTGCACAGGAAATCCAGTTTCTAGGAATAAAATGGCAGGATGGGCTCCATCATGTGCCTACAGAGGTGGTTGACAAAATTGCCAATATGTCTCCACCAGTTACTAAGAAAGAAACACAAGCTTTCCTGGGCCTTGTAGGATTCTGGAGAATGCACATTCCAGGCTATAGTCAACTTGTGGGCCCCCTCTATCGAGTGACCCGGAAGAAGAATGGCTTCGAGTGGGGCCCTGAGCAGAAACAGGCCTTTGAGCAAATCAAACAAGAAATAGCTCGTGCGGTGGCTCTTGGGCCTGTTCGGACAGGACCAGATGTGCAAAATATACTCTACACTGCAGCTGGGGAGCAGGGCCTCGCCTGGAGCCTCTGGCAGAGGATCGCAGGAGAAACCCGAGGTCAGCCATTAGGATTCTGGAGTAGGAGTTACCGAGGATCAGAAGCCCACTATACTCCAACTGAAAAAGAAATACTAGCGGCTTATGAGGGGGTTCGAGTGGCCTCGGAAGTTGTTGGGACAGAAGCATGTCTCCTCTTGGCACCACGATTGCCTGTCCTACACTGGATGTTCAAAGGAAACATTCCTTCCACGCATCATGCAACCAGTGCTACATGGAGTAAGTGGGTGGCCTTAATTACACAACGAGCCTGAATGGGAAAACCCAACTTCCCAGGAATCCTAGAAGAGATTTTGAGTTGGCCAGAAGCCAGAGATTTTGGAGCACTGTCTGAGAAGGTGACTCGTGCCCAAGAAGCACCACCATATAACGAGTTACCAGAAAACGAAAGAAAATATGCTTTATTTACTGATGGATCCTGCTGAGTGACAGGAAACCATCGGAGGTGGAAAGCTGCTGTGTGGAATCCCACACGACAAGTCATTAAGACTGCTGAAGGGGAAGGTGAATCAAGCCAGTTTGCAGAGGTGAAAGCCATCCAACTAGCCCTAGAGATTGCTGAGAGAGAAAAGTGGCCCATACTCTGTCTCTAGACCGACTCCTGGATGGTGGCTAATGCCCTATGGGGATGGCTGCAGCAGTGGAAGAAAACCAACTGGCAGCGCAGGGGGAAACCCATCTGGGCTGCTGCATTATGGCAGGACATTGCTGCACGGATAGAGAACATGACTGTGAAAGTACGCCATGTAGATGCCCATGTGCCCAGAAGTCGTGCCACTGAGGAGCATCACAACCACGAATGGGTAGATAAGGCCACCAAAATTGCAATAGCTCAGGTGGACCTAGATTGGGAGAGAAAGAGTGAGCTATTTATAGCCCGATGGGCCCACAAAACATCAGGACATCTTGGAAGGGATGCAACATACAGATGGGCTCATGATTGAGGGGTGGATCTGACCATGGAGGCCATCACACAGGTTATTCATCAGTGTGAAACATGCGCTGCCATCAAGCGAGCCACACGAGTGAAGCCTCTTTGGAGTGGAGGGCGATGGCTGGGGTTCCAGTATGGTGAAGCCTGGCAAATTGATTACATTGGGCCATTGCCACGAACCCACCAAGGCAAGAGTTACATCCTCACCATGGTGGAGGCCACAACTGGCTGGCTGGAAACGTACCCAGTAAACCACGCCACGGCTCGGAACACAATTTCAGGTCTTGAAAGACACATTTTGTGGCGACATGGAACCCCAGATAGAATTGAGTCAGACAGTGGGACTCATTTTCGAAATAATCTTATTAACTCCTGGGCAAAGAGGCATGGTATTAAGTGGATATATCATATTCCTTATCACCCACAGGCCTCTGGGAAGATTGAAAGATATAATGGACTGTTAAAAACTATGCTACGGGCACTAGGTAATGGGACATGGAAGCATTGGGATGTGAATTTGGCAGAAGCCACTTGGCTAGTCAATTCTAGAGGATCTGTTAACCACCCTGGTCCCGCCCAAACGAAACCCTTAGACACTGTGGAGGGAGACAAGGTTCCTGCACTACACATAGGAAAGTGGCTGGGGAAGTCAGTGTGGGTTGCGTCCCCCATGGGGAAGGGCAAACCCAGTCGTGGGATTGTCTTTGCCCAAGGACCTGGGTGCACTTGGTGGGTAATGCGGGAGGATGGGGAGACCCAGTGTGTGCCCCAAGGTGATTTAACCTGGGGGTAAGAATAATGCATGTTGGAAGTTGTATGTTGCAGGATGTAAGTAGCAGAAGGGACATGAGCTGACGAAGAACGAATTTCAGCAAGGGGCAAGAAAAAGGCCACAATGAACAGGGATGGTGCCAGTCCTCGACAATCAAGTTTACTATTCCTCCTGCCCTGACCCCCACTCTGCTGGAAATGGAGACCACGTGGAGGGATGTGAGAGGACAGGAGATAGTAGTTAATGTGATGGGGATGGTTTAAGGATGTAGCTTAAACTGCATGTGTGAGTAGAAAAGGATTTCTGAGCATGATGCAAATGGTATGGAATAAGGGGTGGAAATTGTATTGGGTCTGACTGGGGTAAAGCTCTGTAGTGGTTTCAGTTCGCCTATTCAGGTTTGTGGCTAAATGCCAGCACACTTACCCAAATTTACTTGATGTTTCTTGTGAGATGAGGATTAGGAGTAGGAAAAGCAGGCTCAAACTTTATGAAGTATAAAGAAACTTTATTAATATACCTAAGACAAAGGGAAAGAAAAAAAACCAAGGAAAACCAGAACAAACTCCTCAGACCACCCCTCCTTCCCCCACCTCTCCATTTCATTCTCTCTGACAACATACTAAAGAAAACACTTTGACCTCCAGTCAGTTTACCACCTCAGAAACAGCTCTTGTTCCAGTTCATTTAGGGAGAGAAGTCTCTTTTGCTTACACCATGGATTTTCTGTAAGAAAAATACAGTTTTTATGGGTCTTCTGCCTCACCATCAGCTGCCACCAGGAAGAAAGACCAGCTTAATGGTGGATCCCTCCCACACCAGTAGCCTTCCCACAGCCACTAGGGTGGGTCATGAACAGTCCACAGGGTACCTGTTTTAAGGATGCCCAGTTCAATTGCAGCAACAAAGAAAATCCCTTCTTCTGTGCTTAGCAACACAAGTTCTCCTGACAACTCAGGTTCTCTGTCATTCCCCTGGGACCAGGGCTCTGGGTCACAGCCTCTCCTCTCTCTTGGTTCAAGTTTCTCATTAGGCTGTACCTTTTCAACACTTACTTGTCTTTACCCAGGTATTTCAGTTCATTGGCTGCAATAAGAACCTCACATCCCCCTTTTGGACTATATCTTCATATATTACAGGGAATTTATTAGCTCAGTCCCCAGCCATGGTTCTCTAAAAGTTTTCAGCTTCACTCTCGAAGCACTTCTCATACACCTCCTTCTAGGTATCAGTTCTGCTTTCCTCACTGACTGCAAAGTCTCTATGCTGCATTTATGTAGATGTCTTCACTCGTTCCTCTCTCTGTGCAGGAAGGATGGGTGTCTGTGAGTTTAGTCCAGGCATGGATAGAGTTAATCTCTGTCTCTCTCTCTCTGGCATTGTGACGATCAGGTGCTCCCTGCCGGGCTGTTTGAACAGGTCCGAGCTGGATGGCAGAAGCTCTCAGAGTCTCTGTGGCCTGGCTCTGCGAAGCTGGCTCGGCCTGGTGGGGTCATCTGGGCCCGGGGTGACAGGGCAGGGCCTGGCCCGAGCTGGATGGAGTCCGGCCCGGTCCTTGCCTGGCCCGGAGCAGGGATCTGGCCCTGTCTCGTGTAGCTGACATACCGGCTGAGCTGTATCTGCTGAAAATTCCAGCCGGTTCCTCCCCCATGCCTGGCTGCAGCAGCACGGCTGCCATAAACTTCCCTTCCCCCCTCCCCCTTTGGAAGGAGGGGTGTGGGGGGAACAGGGCCTTACCAGGGAGAGAAGAAGGAGATGCTCCTCTCTACACAGCAGCAGGCAAAAAGAGGTAAAGAGGCTCAGAGGGTCTCTGCTTATATATGGTTCTTTCCTTGAAGGCGGATCAAATTTTAATTAGTTCACCTACATATCAATCCTTAAAACTACCTGATTATTGGCTCTGTCTCCCAGGAAGGAAGTTATATCCCTTCCTGCAGCATAGATCACTTCCTAGATTTTGACCCCTCCTGCCTAACCCAGGACATTGTCTCAGAACCAGATGAATTGGGTGAGCGAAGCCAAGATCCTTAATTGCCAGGAACAGGAAAAGCTATACATGGCTGAAGGCTCAGACAGTAAGAGGTGGACCCTTTTCCCAGGAGAGCAACCTGCTCAGTCCCAAGAAGGGCCTGAGGACTATATGCTTGAGCTTGCTGCCTTGCCAGGTGCATCCCAAATCCCAGGTTGCACCTTGTCTCAGAGGTGTCATCCAAAACCACTCTGTTGTTCATGTAGTAGCTGACATTAGAGCAAGATTAACAACATCTGAAAATCTGGGCAAAACCTCTACAAGTCTTATAAATGCAGCAATTTCCACCCAAGCATGTGGAACGCTCTTCTTTAAACAGAGAAACACATTTCAGAACAAAGGCATTTAAAGATAAAAAACCTGCTCATGATACCTCTGCAATATCATTTCTCCTCCTCAGGAATTAGCCAACTGGCCTCTCTGAGAGTAACACCACCAGGTTTCTGACAGCTCCTGTGTTGCTGTAGCCAAATGCCAGCTCCCATCACCTTCATTCTATCCTCATTCCTGAAGAACATTTAATACCCTTAAAAGGCAGTGGGTGCATAAAATGGATATTAATAGACCACTTAGCATGTACATGTTTGTGATCCACAGTTTAAAGGTTAAGAACCCAAATAAAACCTGGGGCAATTCCAGCTTTGAATCAGGAAGTATTTTAGCACCAATGCCATGTCATGGAAAAAAGGATGCTATTCTACAATTTGTACCAACAAACGGAGGTTGAAAATGAATATTAGTTAAACAAAAACAAATGAAAAAATCAAGCATCATGATATTGATGAATAATTAAATCCCCGTGAGTCAAAAAAATGTAATGTTAAAGTTGTTGTGTCATCTCTTGTGAGGTCCTTGTGCCCTCTCAAAGGGCAATGTATCAAGCACAGACTAGATTTCTTTGATTGCTTGTGTTCAATTCAAATAATGTTACCAGTCTCTTTCTTAAAAAATTAACTCTGATGCAGGTTTAGTTTATTGTCATGATCATATCCTTTTCCCTTTTAGGATACTTACATTGAGTGGATGATTCAGGAATCCCACAGATTTTAACCTTACTTATGGTGAGCAGTGCTCCTAAATCGGTTGGCAATACCGTTGTCAAGTGGCACAAGTCTTTTCACAAGGCTGTTTTGTTGGCTTCATAGGAAAAATTACCTCCCACTGTTCTCAGCTGGATACCAGTGTTGGGGAAAGGATGAGTGGGACATTAACTCCTTCCCCAGCAGTGATGTGGCCATGTTAACATAGCCATGCAGATACTCTTCCCTGACTTTTGGTCTTTATCTCAGAGCAATCCTGCTAAGCAAGATCTGGTCTTGTTCCAGTTGGAAAGCATTTTTATGCTCCTTCAAATGAAAAAAAGTTCTCAACAGACAAGTTTTTAAAGATTTATGACAACTTAAAAAGCATTTTGTTCCTTCTCTTTTTATTTGCCTTGGTGCTAAAATGTTATTTTCCCCAGTAAAAATTATGATATTTTGAAAAAAGTATATGCAGGAATAAACTGCATGCATGATGTCAGCATTGGATTTCACTGATACAAAACTGCTGGAATGAGAGAGTGCAGTGCTGTGTCTTGCCCTGCAGAGAAAGCAGCTGAGGGCAATGAACAGTGAAACACACCTGCCATTCAGCCCCTGTGCACCACCACCCTGGGTGGCCTCGCAACCCTGCTCTGGGGCTGCGTGCTTATTTTCATGCTAGCAGGAATGATAAAGGCGTTTAATCAAGCAAAAATGAATACTTCTCCCCAAATACTTCTTCCCAGGGAAAAAGGAAAATGACACTTAATAACTGCAGTTTAGAAAAAAAATGAGAGAAAACTGGGCTGCTCAAAACTGCCCAGATTAAGTATTAGGTAGGAACATGATATTTCAGCAGGTGAAGAAGAAAGGAGAAGGTAGCTGGGCTCTGGCAGGCATGTGCTGAGCTAGAAATCACATAATGTGTGCTACCAACAGTCTAACAGTATCACTGTATCACCTCTTGGTTTTCTCTTTTGTCTTACTAGATTTTGACAGATCTCCCCAGATTCAGACATATTTGCATTTGCAACCTATTAGTATACTATAAGTATTGTTTATTCTTTGTTTCTCTAATTATTATCTATCGCTTAGCTCCTCTTCTACCCTCCACTTAGACTCTCCACCCCACCACCCTCCAGTTAGGACCTTTCTCTAATTAGACATGGACTTTCCTACTCTTATTTCTCAGTGATGAAATAATGATGTTACATTTTCTGAAGATTCATGTTGTTCTCTGAATTTGAGTGTCACACTAACTTGATGAGAGCTCTGAGTCAAGATTAAATAATGGGAAAAAATCAGTAAGTACTGTGTCTAAGGGAAAGACATAACAGTAGCCATTGCCTTGAGTTGATAGCTGTTGAACTCAGATTAGGAAGGAGACCTGTGTTTAAGTGTGATTACTGGAATGCAGTGAGGGAAACAGCCAAACCTCTGTGCTGTGATGTCTCCAGAAGAATGTGTACCTTCCTAGATGACTTAAGTAGTTCAAAGACAATTCCTAGGCTCAGCTGGATAGACAATCTGGTATCAGCCCCTTGAAGCAATACTGTATGACCCTATGATCCTTTCTGGTCAGGGATTCCACACTTTTATAATTTAAAAGACAACAGTGGAGGTGTTTTTTATTGAACCTGAACAGATGTATGTTTAGTCAGGATTTAGCATGATGTCTCCCTGAGTCTTGAAGAGACAATTTTCTGATTATCAAAATGTGGCATAATGCGTCAGTGGCATAATTTTCCTAAGCACTTGGAGAGCAGTGTTCTTATGGTATTTACATGCCTGGAGATGCAAAGAGCACTGCCAATGTCAACTAATGCCAAAAGTGGTTAAAAAACAAATGAATGATTCCCAGAATTAGGTAGTTAGGAAATCCCATAATGTGCCCATCTGCAACTTTCAGCATATCTTTTAAAGCCTGATGCCAAGTGACTTCAGAACCTAATCCTGCTATGGAAAGCACTACAATCGGTTAGGAACTGCTGTGAGCCAAGCATAGGGACAATGGAAATGGAGCTATTAGGCCAGGTCTTCAACCCCACTGACTTCCCACCACTAGTCATTTCAGCTTGCTGTAACTCACTGGGCTGCCAGCAGCAGCAGCAGCTGCTCAGATGTCCCAGTGGGAGCTGAGGTGCCCCTGCTGCATGGAGAGTCAGGGATTCCATCAAGCACCCAGACAGCAAGTTGCCATTGCTCCTGAGCTCCAGCCAGCTCTCACTGAGGCTCTTTTAAATGGCTTGGATGCTCCTCAACAATAATTTTACACCCTTAACTCAATTAGTTGCTTTTCATTCTCTGTTTTTCCTTAATTCATATTCTATGAAAATGCCACTGCTAGTTTTTCTTGCATGAGATTTGGCTCAAAGTTAGGCATATGTTGAGTTACACTATGTGTGTTATAGAAAAGCAGGCCTGGAAGGCCCAGAGGTGAGCCTCTTCCCTAGGCCCAAAGGTGACCAGGAAGCATATCCAGGTCACCAAGGATGGGCATGGGAAAGAGGATCATGGGTTTGTGGCCTTCTGCACCTATTGTGTGTGAGTATTGTAGGTTGTGACCTTATAGGGTATTGTTTATCTTTTCTGTTTATATGATGGCACATCCTGTGTGTGGGATGGTATAAAGGGAATTTTCACTGCGTAGTAGTAGGCAGTGGCCATAGGGCAGTAGCCATAAGGGAGTAGCCATGGCAGTAGCCATAGTAGGAGTCATAGGAGTAATCTTAGCAAGTAGTCGTAGAGTGATCTGTAGTAGTCTTAGTCTCTGTATAATAAAGAATTCTGTACAACATCACAGTCTCGTCAGAGAAGTCCTTGACCCTGCGTTGAATACTGCAGGCATATGCTGTGTTCATGTTTTGTATGTGTAGAACAAACAGCAAGCTCAGCCAGGGAGAGGACTCATGGCAATTACCTAAAATCTTACAACACAGTAATATATCAATTAATCATTTAATTAACTAATAATAGCAGGTAAGGAAAAGCCAAAAAGACCCACTCATTCTGCAAAATTAAAAGCTAATTCATAAGAAATATCCTATGGAATTGTGTCCTTTGTTCTTGAAATCTCTATATGCTGTAAATACCATGCACAGTAAAATGGCTTATACTTAAAGGCAAATTCTCAGTCTAAATAAAACAATGCTTGGCTTTTTTTTTTTTTTTCTTAAAGATAAGCAATAATTTATTTCTCATCTTCACAATTATCACATATTGCCTAGCTACAAGACCAATGCCACTACATAACACAGGAAAATTGCCCACCTACACTTTACTTGGACAAATACAATTACAATTTACAGATTACATGTACTGTAAAATATGCAGTTGGAAAAATGTAATTCTTATCTATATGATAGGATGTGGCATATGTTTTATGAACAGATTCAATCTAAGATGTAAAACTTTAAAAATTGTTAAGCCAAGGATACAGTATAAAGCATTTTGGTTTGGTATTGTATTGTTACTAAAGTAGAAAAAGCAAAATTAGAGAAATAAATCCAAATCTTAAGTTACAGGATATGTGTTAGGTTAAGAAATTTTTTGCTTTTCTTTTCTATTTTTTTTCTACAAATGAATAATATGAATATATCACAGGATAAAGAAAGACTGCCAGATAAAGAAGGTACTGTTATATGAAAAACAAATGAAAAATACCAGGTGATTTTGCTTACAAAAAGATCAAACTATAAACAGTCACAAAACATATAAAAATGCCACATTGAACGAGGCAATTGTACTCTACCTAAACTGGTAGTATACTCTGTGTTAGAAGTTGTGTTCATACAGTAGTAACTGATAAAAAGGTATTGTGCACTCTTGTGCCGTCTGGGGATTTAGCACCATGTGTCATCAGTTCTTGTATTGTCATCCAGTTGTCCAAGATTTTCTTGTTCCTCTTTTTCATCATCTTTTTGTGACTCAGTTCAATAATGTTGATCTCCTTTTTGCCCTCGCTGCCACTCTGTGGGCTTTCCTTAAGACACTCCAGCCTGCTCCTCATCATGAACTCCCGCCGCCTCCTCTGCTCCTTAGCCCGCACCAAATGCTGCTTCCGCTCTTCTTTGCTCCAGTACCGACCCATCTTCATCTCACTCATCGTATCATCATCTGTCGTCATCCCACTGCGCTCCTCTTTAATTTTTAAGGCACGTTCCTTCAAAATTCTGTCTCGAACTGGTCTCTTTGTGATGTACCTCGTCCCATCACTCCTTATTTTCACTTTCCATTCCATCTTGGTCTCCGCACACTTCTGCGAGTCTTTGCACATGCTCACCAGGCTGAGCTGGCTCTGGGCGTACTCCGCAGCAGACTTCTTCTGGATCAGTTGCATATAGCTTTGATAATGCTTTGCATGAGCAGGTATGTTCCCGTACCTGTAAGAAGAACTGTGATATGGAGACAAATAGGGAATGTGCTCGCTGCCTTGCCTTTCCTGGTCTGTGAATTTGCTGCTTTCTGATGCCAGCACTGCATTCTCAGCAGCACTGCTTTGCTCAGCGGGTTTGGTTTTAGCTGAGGTTGTCTCCCTGTTGCTTTGTCCTGAGGATGACTGATTAGCCACAATTGTGGTCCTCAAGTTTTTCCTGTTGGTTATGCTGATCACCCTCTGGAGAGAGTTATCAGGGGATCGCTCCACAGTCAGCGGAGTGCTCCTGCAGCTTTCGGCAGTGTTGTAGGCACTGGAGCTGTCCTTGTCAGACTTCTCAGGGTGCTCCATGTCATCCAGTTTGTCTCTTTGTACGTCTATGCTGGTGTTATAATTCCTGAAACTGTCATCATGTAAAGCCCAAATGTCCCCATACTGATCTCTCACCTTTTGGAGCTGGTGAGCTTGCATAATATTCTGGCATTCTAGTTCAATGTTCCTCAGTTCCTCATTGAGTAGCTGCAGCTCATGCTCCACTCCATCTTGCTCTCTTCTGTTGCATTCTATCATGCTGCTTGAGTAATAAAGATCATACTCCCCATGGTTTTGAATCTTGCACTTCAGTTCCAACAGCTGCCAAAACCTTTCACATTCCTCCTCTGGGTTTCCTATGAAATCAGATTCGATGTATTCCCCAGACACAAAACTTTCATTGCAGTGGAGCTCAACACTGCCTAATATATCCTGGCTGTGGCCAAGATCCCGTTTGCTCTGCAGGGTAGCACTGTTCTGCTCCTTGGTTGCATTTTCTTTCTCTGAGCTCTCATCATTTCGGAGACTTTCATCTGTAGGTCCCACCCCACTGTCCTTCTCATGATTGTTGGATGATGAGGTTGCAGTGTCTGCAGTGCCATCTTCCTTTTCGTGTTTCTTTGGCTAAAAAATTAGTAAACCAAAAGGATTATCAAATGCAGGCCATATTATAGGAGAATATTTTCGAGCTCTGTTTTGCTTAAACAGCTGGGATCTGATTTAAGCTGAATTAAAACAGAACACTAAACAGCAGTCCTGCTGCTCATAGCTTTTAAACATTTCTGAGAGTCATGTTGTGGTTTCCATACTGAGCAAAGTAAGTGAATTACAGTACTAGTGACATAGCTTCTAAAGTCAGAGAGAAATTTTTCCCTCTCTAGCTAAGCCATCTCCTTGCAATGCTGCTGGAGTTTGGATTCAGTTTTTTCCTCAGGAATTTTTCTCCCATGGGTTGCTAAGAGACTAATGGCTGAGTACTTAAGAGAACAAAGCACAAGGCTAGAGGTTTTTCTCCTTGGCAGGGTGGGGCAGAATCTCTTTCATGGAAGCAGGGCCTGACAACTCGAGATTTTGGAGACTGAAAAAGCAAGGGTCGGGGGAGGGCTGGCTCTCTTGCTCGGGACCCCTCAGAGCTGGACGGTTAGAGCTGCTGTCTGCTGAACCTACGGCCACTGAGAAGCCAGCACGGAGCTGCCGGTCTGTCTGCTGTGAGTTTTTGTCTCTACCCCCATCAGGAGCTGCCTGCCATCAGCCTGCCTCTCCCCCGCTCCTCCTCGCCACTCCGAGTTTTCCGCTACATTATAGCTGGGTCCCAGCTCGCTGTGTCCGGAGATCCTGCCGCAGCACCGATACCAGCTGCCCCCCAAGGGTCTGTGGAAAAAAGGTTCTTCTCCATCCTTCCCTGCCTCGGGCAGCCGCCATTGCCGTGTGCTACCTGAGCTCACGCCGGAGCGCCCCCTGCAGCCACCGGGGAATCATCACACCCAGAGCGCCCCCTGCAGGCTGTGACTGGAACTGCACCAAAGGGAAAAGGTGCCTGAAGCCAAACAAGCTGCCACTGAGTTTCTGGTTCTGTTTGTTGGTTAACGCCATAGTTGTTGTTATTTGTTAGCTTTGTTTTAGATATTAGTAAAGAACTGTTATTCCTATTCCCATATCTTTGCCTGAGAGCCTCTTGATTTCAAATTTATAATAATTCAGAGGGACAGAGGGTACAGTTTCCCATTCCAAGGGAGGCTCCTGCCTTCCTTAACAGACACCTGTCTTTCAAACCAGGACAAATGCTTAAAGATAATCATCACAAGATGGGGAGCTGCTTTTGATTCTGGATTATGGCCATAAAGTGGTAGATCTGAAATCTTCTCAAACATGAGAGAAAGCTTCAGTACTGGTAGCACCTCAAACAAACAGAGGGAGCAGCCAATCAAGCGATGACTAGTGCAATCTAACAGGGTACAAAAAGACTACTGTTTCTTTTTTTTTAACTGTGAACTTTTGTTTGCTCCATTGTGGAGGGCTGTGAGTTCTTGGCTCAAGGGCCCTCTGCACTCCCTTGGAGGAAAGCCTGAGGGCAAGACAACTCAGAGATAAGAAACCTACCTCTTGGTCATGGTGACCAGTGAACCACCCCCAGCATGCCTTGCTCCTCTATGGTAATACCTTGTACCCAGCTGGCTAACTGGTTCTTACCCTGCCCCATGCCTTCCCCATAAAAAGACCACTGTCCCAGCCTTTAGTCAGGGAACAGCTGTCCCTGGCTTCCCCTCACAAGAGCTTCTGAACAATAAAGCTATCTTGTGGAACTACCATATAGCTCCCTCATCTCTCTGTCCCTGGGTCTGCCTTGGGCGATTTCACAAAGAGCTGAATCACAAGAGCTGATATCACTTGTAGCAGAGAAGCTGCTACACTTGCTGAAATCACCCATTGCTTAGGGGGTTGCAAAGGCCCCTGGAGAAGCCGTTCTCTGATGGGACGCTTCCTCCAGGAAGGCAGCAACATACTGGGTCTCCCCCGGTGCCCCTAGAAAGTGCCACTCCATTACACCCTTCATGGCCTTCTCCTACACTTCTTGTGTTCAGTAGCATTTTTCTGAAAAAATGTTCATTTTGGATTATAGGATTTTGCTCGGAAGGACCTCAATCCATTTCATCCCTGGAACCTCTTTCTGAAAACTCATTTATTTCCAATGTTAGAGTTTATGCTTCTTAAAAATAAAACCTGTCTTTCAGTATGAAGTGCAGAACAACACTGAATGCTTTGCCCTGGGTATAATGTCAAGCTTTTTGACTGTTCATTAGCACTTCACTCATTGTACCTCACCTATTTATATTCTCAACCTATTTATATTCCATAGGGCGTGAGATAATACCTCTCTGAAGAGACAGACGCTTTATTTTTCAAACCAGATAAGCAAAGAATCATGCAGAGTGCAATTTATATGACCAAGTACCTAACTGCACATAGTACCAACCAAACACCATGTCTCTCTTAGGAGGTGTGTGGAGAATAACTATCTCCGTCTGCACGGACATGAGCAATCCAGTCTCTTTAGATGAGAAATAGGCCTCTGCCTGTTCAAGGTCACCTGAAAGGCATCTGTGAGAAAAGGAGATACTAAGACTGCAAATAATTTTCCCAGGTGTCTGAGGAGGAACTTGGCAGATGAAACTCTTATTGTAGCCTTCTGTGACTAAACTTAGTACTCTAATTAGAATAGAGAAAACACCGTGTGAAAACTTTGTGTGGGAAAGCACTGTGTGAACTGTAGAAGAAAAACTTATCACATAGCTTTATTTTTAGTGTGTGATTCTGAACTGTAGGGTATAAGTATGCTTGCTGTCTGCAATAAAGCGGCTTCACTTGATCACATTGATCTGGCGTGATATCCCATCATTTTCCCCGCAGAGGTGTAATTGCATAATTATGTATAATGACTGTAATAATCAGGAGAGAAAAAAGGTACAGTGCACCCAGTGAAAGGAAAGAAACTCAGAGACCACTGTCATAATTCCCTTCTTATCTATTTTGACAAACAGTAAAACAGGATGAAAATGTGTCTCCTATGTCATCCCTTCTCCTCTCTTCATGTGCACCTCATGATTACATACCCTTCACCTGGTTTCATTTCTTCAACTGTTAGGAAAAAATAATGGCCTAGTGTCAGAAATACAAAAATAGCCTCCACCCCCAATTCAGTGTAAGAGTGGAATAAAGCAAATATTGATTGAAACACACCACCAGGATAATTCTGTGACAAACCAGTTAAAAATTTCTGAAAAGATGCCTTAGGAGATTTAGGTTTAATTTAGTATCTTTCTAGTTCACCTCCTCCAGGTGAGTGCTGCTCATATGTTCTTCTGTTCCCTTCTCTCACCTGCTTTGAAGCTGCTGCAGCTTGTCTTGACCTCCTCTGTCCCCAAACCTTTCAGCAGAGAAGTGACTCCAACCTGGGCAGCTTACACTTCACCCCAGCCACTGCAATGTGCAATCCATATTTCTCACTGATCTGGAAAATATTTAACTACTGACAGGAGGGAGAACAGCTCCACCAGACAACAGGAGGGCAGTGCTGCAGAACAGTCAGGAATCTGGGTGCCAGTTCCAAATGCAGGGCTCCATTCCCATGACCATACAAGGAGGATCAGGACCTCCTATTTGACTCTGAGTGATATAACACAAGTTGCATCCATATGACTAAAACTCTGAAGAGGGTGGCTTATCCATAATGTGTTAGCACAGTTAAACACTTTACAGGAGCAGAGCTTCATGATACTTCCTCTGATGTCTTCTGCATGGTACTACACCACCAAAGCATATATTTGAGCACTTCTGAAAAAAAAAACCACTTAATGAGGCTATTTGTATAGGTGTTGGGAAGAGACTTTACAGCTGAAGCCCATGTAAACAACACTTTCCCAACTGGTAACTCTTGTTTTCCACATCACTTTTATCAATAATTTAAACTTTTCTTCTTCAACTTCAACTTGATTTATACTGACTGAATATAATACACTGCCATCTACTTAAGTTACACTATCTGGAATTAACATGCACACACAAAAGATGTAAACAAAGCAAAGCCCATCTTTTGAGTCAAGAAGAAACCAGATGAGTGGGTCTGAGCTGATGAAATATAAGTGTCTATAGTACAGGCATCTGAATGTCAGATAGTCACTTTGGGTTCCCTCAGGAAAAAACAAGTGCCTATACAATCAGATTCTTCTCAAACTAAAGCAGACATCCATATCACATAAAATTTTTCCCAGTATGTGGATACTTGCAGCTAAGTCTAAGAAAATGGAAAGTAATACAGATATTTATTGTACTGCATGTTTGTGAGAGATATTTTATTAAAAAATCCATTGTGACTCAAGTAAGGTAGCCCCTGGCATTTTTGTCCTGGACATTTCATGCTTGCCAGAGCTCCTAAACATGCGCAGACTGAGCAGTTTTTTACAGCATGAGATAATTTTAATTTTATTTTGAAAGATAACAAGCCTAATTCCATGTTACATCCCTTCTGAAAAACAAGAGAGAATCCACAATTTTCAGTGTGTTGCTTTTTCTGGTGTTAACTATTATCTCTTTCAAGCAAAGTGTTTGTTTTCAAACATACATTGTCGATTTCTTCTACAATTACTTCTGTTTGAAATACCAAAGGGCTCCTTAGGCCTCATCTTTGCAGTGAGAACTCAGATAATGAGAAGGCAAACCCGGCGGTGTGTACAATCAAGCAAAAAATGAACCTCAAAAGATTCTGCATTTCAGCTCCAGCAAGAATTCCTGCCTATAAAATGGCTAACCTTGCAGGAATTCAGGCACTGTTCTATTCTTTTACAATTTATGATATATATTGGGACTCAAAACCCAGACTGCTACTAAAGTCTGAATGCAGTATGATTCAGTTGAAGGCTCTAACAAACACAGCTTGGCTCTCTGGCCAGTCTCTGGCAGTGAGTGGGAGACTGGTCACAGGGAGAGGAATCTCCAGTGGCAGGCTAACCATGAGGGAAATTTGGAATTGATTTCAGCGGTTCACTAAAAGGGAAAATGCTCTTCTGCAAACAATGCTGGTCTTTTAAAACAGGCTTCTCTCAAAAAAAGAATTTTCCTCCAGATATTTTCTCTGTATTTCAGCTTTGAATGAACCAGAATTTTTCTTTTTTATCCAGTTCTTTCTTCTTCTTAATAGGTTCTGATATATTCCACAATACCAATAAGAATTTCTGCAAGGCAAATGTATGGTATTCTTCTGAATATTATCTCTGCTGCACAATGAACCATGATGTTGTAAAGGGAAAAGAACAAAATGAGTAATAAAAAATGGAGAATTACATCTTTCCTTGAGGCTTATTGGACTATTCCATACAGAGAAGATATAATTCTTGATTGAATTCTACAGAGTAGGTCAAAAACATACAGAAAAGACATGACTATCTACTTGACTCTTCTATTAAAAACTACCAAATTCTTCTGTGACAGCTCACATTAAATGTTAAAATGGCATTCTGTAAAACAGACTTGTATTTGGAAGGATATTCTGATACAGAGTGTATTCATTCCTGCAGCTCTCGAGATTCATGACGACAGATGATTATGAAGCCAGAGGACTACGTTTTTGTTCACAAAATCAAGGCTGGTCTCCATGGCCAACCAGGGAGCTTGAAGATACTCAGATTGGCCACTGGCAGCTGCAATGAGAATGGTTTCATAGCTCCAATGAATGGTGTGATTCCCCTGAGGAAACTGCAAGGTTTCCCAGCCTAACAAGGAGTAAAGAACCAGTCTTCTGACTTGACGAGTCACTAAATAAAGTCTAGAGAGACAGCAGCTGTCACAAATTTCTGACACCCCATTACACACCAAGCTGCATTTGCTTGATTCAATTACTCATCAGAAGGGCAAAGAAATGTCTGACTGTCCTAGAATTACTTCAAGCAATGCAATGTCAGATACTGACAGATCACAAGTGACCACAATTTTTTTCCAGTGTAGTGTTCTTTTACAGTAATATAAAATGTCAATATGGCAAAAATAATATGTTTGGCAAAAGATTCCAATGGGGAATAAACAATTTCAAAGGGTTCTGTGAAAGCACATCACAGAACAACACTGTTTACTAATTAACACTATCCACAACCCAAATTCAGTGAAAAAGCCAAAGCTTGACAAGAGCTTTGCAGTGGAAGGTCACAATTGTAAAGTGATTTCAGAGGTCCCAACATGATATGTGAGTGCCTAGTAGGAGTTTATGGATAGACTTGTTCAAGAATTTCTACTAGACCTGGGGGTTTGTGTGAAAATGTAACCATGCAAATGAATTTGTTTTGCAAAGAGCAAGTGGTTTTTCTGACAGGAAATCTTTTGGTATCCGAAATAAAATTTTGGTTAAAACAGTAAACAAGATGCCATATATCAGCTGAAAGTAGCTAGCAGTGCAGCAGTTAGCACATTTAACCTGGGAAAATGAGGCTTGGCTCACTGCCTGGAAAGGAGACTCACAACTAAAAGGCTGGTATAAATCCTGTTGCAAGGCTCCCTTCCTCTCTGACCCTGGAGTTATTCCACTTTGTGTAAATAATTAAATGCTTATAAAATCAAATATTTGTAATCTGATCTATCATATTTCAGATAATTGACTTAATTATTCTGTCAGTGTCTCTGTCCCAATGAATATTTCATTTATATACAGGGAAGAGCTTTGCTATGAGCTATCACCTACTCAACAACCCAGTGGAAAGGCTGGAGGGGTGGTCAGGAGGAAACAGACTAAATGCACATTCAGGACCCCAGTGTGGACCAAACATTGAGGCATTTGAAGACAAAGAAACTCCCTGGTTTCCAGAAAAGAGAAGGCTCTCATAGTGTTTCTCCTTCTCTTCAAAGAAAAATGCCTCAGGCTCTGTTTCTGAGAATTCAGAATGGGGAAAAATTGTAAGTCACAAAGTTCTGTGGGTGGAAAACCAGTTTCTCCCCAGCTGCATAATTCCAGAAGCCAGGAGAAGTTGAATTTTATTTCTTTGACTCCACACAGGTGTGCACACTGACAGATCATCTGATCCAGGTGTGGGTACTTACACCTACAACAATGTGAAACTGAGAAGACCCCTTGATGAAACTGTATGGTATCTTTGCCACAGTCACACAGCCTACACAACATATGGGCAGGTAGAAGTCAGGATATTAGCAAGCTGAGACTATGCTAACAATACCTTATTTGTCTCCATTAACAAAACAAACACTGAGCTCTGCGCTGTCAGTGTAAGAGAAATACACTTGCATTAACAAAACACCTGTTGTTTATTTAAACACCTCTTCCATCTTGTTTTGCAAGCTCTCTGGTGCAAGGCTGGCTCATACATTGCATGCATACAACAAGAGGGGCATCTAGATCAGCTCAGAGCTCTAGGTGCTGCACTTATATTCACAGAATATTCTGAGTTGGAAAGCATCCCAAAGGATCATTAAGTCCAACTCTAAAGTTCAATCCCCCATATGGGGATTGAACCCATGACCTTGGTGTTATTAGTATCAGTTTAAAAAAAAAACTGACATGAAGTATAGCATCATAAATGCCAAAAACTTCAGAATTAATGAAAGAAAGCAATATTATTCTGAGAGTTCAGAGAAAAGGAGAAATCCGCACTTATCACACCCTCTTAAATTGTTTGTTAACTTGACATACTGGGCCTAAGCATCTATTGCTCTCCTTTTCCTCACATACAGTGTGCTGGAGATCACAGCATTTGGAGAGAGAACTCTATCAACGCCTTTGACTCCATTTTACAGCATACTGTTTCATTCCTTATTAATAAAAAAGTATACCTAGAAAAATTTCAAATTATACGTTTAGTAGTGGTCCTACCTGCTCCACCTCATTGGCTGTGTACTGCATCACTTCATTATGCTGCTCTTCCAATATTTCCAAGTTTAACTCCTCTAAGAATTCATTCCTTTCATCATCCAGCCACCCTTCCTCCAGCTGCAAAGAATACATTAGTATGTTATTTTATGTTAGCAAGGACACATGCTAAAATAGAGTAAACCCAAATGGCAATGTTTGACTAGTTCTTTTTATTTTAATGATTCTCTTCAGAAAGCCAGGCGGTAGGAGTTCACGTCTCAAAAAAAAAAAAGAAAAGAAAAAGGATAAAAAATGGGATTCATGTCTTTTATCCTTTCGTAAAACAGTGTGACTGATTTTCTCTCATAATGAAGGAGACTGCACAGCACAGACATTATTTCCTTTCAGAAGGTATGAAAGGCACAGCACATAATCCTGAGGCTGTCATGTTCATTACTACTGAGAGACCCCACGCTGCAAGAGTGGCAATGTCACTAATAGGGCCAGGAGGCAACTGGGCTCTTCTCTCTAACAACCTCCATTACAGACCTGCTGCCGCCACCTCAATGGAAACCTTATGCTGTGTTTCTGTCACTGTCTTCCCATTGATCTTCCAGGTAAACAGATAAACAGAACAGGGTGATAGAGAGATGTGGTGACTTGAAGGGAGGCAATTTTTGTTCTCCTGGTGTGTCTGGAAGCAAGGCTCATCTGTTTGCTTGTTTTTTTCTCCCCAAGCGTAAAATAGTACATTGACATTGGGTGAACACGGTGTTGCAAAAGGACAGGAGAGGATGCTATGTTTTCTGTCAAGTAAATACATCCTCTTCTTTCACCCATTTCACACCCTTCACATCTTTCAAAACTCATCAAATAGGCACCCTGGCCTAAAATGCTGTTCTTCCCATTTTGTTCATTACGCTCATGTGTGCACATGGCACGCATCCTTTGTGCCTGCAATCCCTTGCCAGATGGCACACTGCATCAAAAAGAAAAACACTGGTCAGTTGCACTCTTGGCTATAATGATAGGATTGTAGCAGAAGGAAACCCTTATTGTTTTGTCATCAATGAAGGAACCACAGGATGATGGTGACAAAAACATGGTAAAAGGGAAGAGCCTCAGCATAAGACAAGACTACCACGTACTCATGTCCCAAGATGGCAAGAGCAATGTAGCACAGGCCAACACCTAGAGCAGAATTACCACTGCCTCAAAGCCAGGATGTGTCTGATCACAGATGTCAGTCAGAGAAATTACACCAAACCAGTAGTAGTAGTAGTAGTATTTCAAAGCTACACAAGGATACACAAGGAGTGACTGATGCTGTGCAGTACTTCTAATGGAATAGTGGCAGGACATCACTGTTTCCTTAACAAACTCTGATGTGGTTTTGCCCATGTCAACAAATTATTTCCTCTTATAAAGAACATAATAAGCCTTTCATCATTTCCCCTGGTGAAGCCAGCCACCTATGGTTTGGGATTAGGAGGAGACTTCTTTCCTTGAGGACATATAATTTTTATATTTGTCCTTAATGGGACTTTCAAACTGTTCTATGAAATATCTGGTAGTTTTGTTTACTTGTTTTGTTTACATTTTTTTCCCCCAAGGAAAGCATGAGCACAGCCTTCCTCTACTGTAAAGGACAGTTTAATTCACCTCATGTGAGGAAATTGCAGAGATTAACAAATTTGGAGGATGAAAGATGAATCTCACTTGAGCAAGTCTGCTGATTTGATTGTGGCAGACCTGGTATATAACTAACGAGAATGCTTATGTTACAGCTTTTAAAAGAAAACTAATATGTGCCTTAGCATACATGAGCACTACCTATACTGTGTACGCATTCACATGTGAGAATGCACGTGTGTGTGCTGTGTTCCTCTGGTGCTCTGTTTCAAAACTTCATTATTCACTGCATAAATACATGGTCAAAGGGTTTTTCTTCCCTGTTACTGAGCGAATGTGCTCAGTAGTCACCCTTCAAGGTCATTACCATTTTCTATCTAGAAATGAAAGCCTGCTTAATCCTGCTGTTTTTTACCAAGTCAAAGCAACACAACTAGCAGAAATCAGTTGACAGCCTGATCTCTGACCTACTCTGGCTTTTTCATCAATTTTGTATGCTTATGTTCTTAAAACACATAAACTAAACAAAAAAATCCAGCACTAAAGACCCAAACCTAAACCAAACCACACTTATTATTTGTAAGGAGTATTCATATGGGAAGCTACATTGGTACACGTGACTCCTTATCTCATACTGATCTTATCATATTGACTCCTTATTTCATGTTGACCAGTCTAAACAAATACACAGACTGAAGTTTCCCTGGGCATGTATTTTGTAAGTTGGTGAGTTTCTGTTCCCTAATGAAAAACAGTTGGAATAATATTGAAAAATCTCTTTCAAAATTTCAGCAATTGAGGACTACAGTTTTGCAGTATAAATTGAGGCACACCTATTTTTGCTGTACTTTGCCACTGGTTTTATAAGAATTGTTTAGCTTCCTGAAAAACATAAGGGATATGAATGCTGAAATTGTGACTCTTTTATAACTACTGTATTCAAGTAGAGATTCCAAGTGGCACTGAATTACACCTACTTAATTTAATTTATACAGAATATGCAGCTAGTGAGACTGAACATATCAGATCAACAGCATGAGAGACAAATGGCAACTTAACCAATTCTGAATTGTTGGCAGATAGAGAGAACAGTGACAATATAATGTCCTTTTGCTTTGCAAAGGTCTACAAATAGAATATAAAGGGATGTAAATACAGTGGTCTTCTACCACTCTACCTCTTCTTTATCTGATAATCAATCTAATATCTGTCCCCTGCAATGATATTAAAAATTCTTGGCACGGCAAGAATCTTGGCATTGGCATAATTTTATTTTTAAAACCATAAAAATGTTTCTAAAAGCTTTTGAAAAGGCACCTCCCAAGATGCAGGCACGTTTTTGTGACCAGGGTGCTGTTAAAACAATTAGATTTCCATTTGCTGAATGATACTGTAGTGAAAGTCTCATAATTGATACATACATTAATTGTTTACATGCCTGCTTATAAGCACATAGCATAAAATAACCGCTCACCAGTGACAAGCTACAGCTTTGTGTAAGTTCATATAAATTATAAACATCATATAAAAGATAAAATTGATACATGTTAAGCATGGGAAATTTATCCCCTGAACAAACCAGAATCATTTAATGAGTAATGCATAGTTTTCAAGTTCTACTTCATATTTTACTAATATAATATTGGTGCTGCCAGCTTTATTTGCATATCTGCTCACTCTGCTGGAAAAGAAATTGTTTAGTTTGGGGAAAACAAGCCCTAGTAATATCATATTATTTTCTTTGTTGGATAAAAAAGGGCAAAGCTCCACAATTATCTGCTCCTTTTGTCAGTAACTTTGGCATTCCTATTTCTTGGCAGTTCATTACTTACAGTGTCAGTGAATGCATGGTATAACCCAGGTTCTGGCTCAGTGCATCTGTTTAGTCTAACCTGCATCTCTGGCCTTGCGACCAGCAACACAATTTTCTTGCTTTCTTTGCTGGAGAGCAACACCACCGCCTCTTCCTGATTCTGGACATCTTGGCCATTTATCTAGGAAACAAATGAAAGTGGCACATTAGTTTCTATTTCCACAAAGCAACACACAATAAAGGGCAGATGTCAGCTCATTTGTGCTGAATGTATGGACAATGAAAATTGCGCAACGGGCTCATCTTCAGCCCCTCGGTGGTAAGTGCCTTCACTCAATTATGCGCTTACTGTAAGATCTGTATTGATCGTTGAAGGATGGTAGACATCAGAGGAAGCAGTTATGTTCATATATGTCCAACCTGCGCCCTGGTAACATACATCTAGCAACACAATTAACCAGCCCCTGACAGGTGACGTTCATCTTTCTCCGTTCAGAGTAATGGAAGTGTCACTCTGAGATAATAGTGCTGGTGGAAGAAGACTGGTAGTGCTACAGCTGAAATCAGTCACACTGAATGCTGGTAGAGAGCCAATTAGAGAGCTACAGTATTATCTCTCACCAGGCAATATTTTCAGGCCACTGCTTGTTGCTGCTCCATTTAATCATTTCATATTTGTGCAGACAGCTTAGCAGCTGGTACCGCACAAAACATATGTATCCCCCTTACAAGGGGATAATCAAAATAAAAGTGGTTCTTCAATGAAACTCGTCTTTTCTTGCTACCTTTCTCCTATTCTGTAACCCCATTAAAACAATGACATCTATGACTACATGGTAACAAACACAATTTTCATTGTCCAAAACCATTTATGAGGCAATCAAATAGAAATCTTATTTCCCATATTGATGCCAAAAGGATTTTTTTGCTTTTTCTTCTATATACTTTTTACACAGTTCTCTGTACCCACAAGTATTAGCATGCATACTTGTAATACTTTAGGTCTGATAACTTAGCCTGGTTTCTTGGTGTCCTGCAGGCTGGGAGACTAAACACCCCAGAACTGTAGAGTTAGAAGACCAAACATTCTACTATCATAAGAACTCAAGGTCCCCTAGTAGGACAGATTCTGTAAACTAGAAGTTAGCACACCCCAGCCCCCTTATTGGGCCCTCTTGTTAGATATGCTAATGTGTAAGGTCTTTAATTGTATACTCAACTTGGGGGGTGGCAAGGGCTTTTTCGATGCGTTCTACCTGGGCAGCGTGAGGCATCGAATGGGATCCTATTAAAATACCGAGGTAAACGACCCCCACCCCTCTAACCGTGTCTGGGCTTTTTCTTTCTAAGACCAGGAAAAGGCATCAATATGAATTCAGTTTTGTCCAATTCACAGCACAAGAAGTGGATTATTCTCATTGTGGCAAGAAAACCTCCAAAATTTTGTCTATTTCCAAAAGGGTGGGAAAAAAAACTGGAAGGCAGAACTACCTGAATATTTTTTGGAAAAAGCATCTTCTAATGGTTCCATTTCAAAGTAGTAGGAATTTGTAGTTGAAAACCAAAGAGAAAGTTGCATTTCTGTACATATGTTTGTCCTGAAAGCCCTGATTCAAAAATACAGCTTTAATTCAGATTAAAGAAAATACCTCATCACCTAACTGGCAGTGAGTGAAATGTCTGACACCCTTCAAAGCTTACATGATGGGAGAGCTGTGGTCTGTGGGAGACCAGGTAACACAGAGCTGCCCTAACCTGAAAAGCAGAGATGCAGCCACAGAGAGGCTCAGGAGCAGATTTCCAGTCTGTACCAAACACCCCCAGACATGGTGGCTGCTCCAGTAACTCCTATCAGCTGAGTAACTGCTCCCCCTGGACCCCAGAGGAAGCAGCCAGGCTGTCCTCACACTGCCTGGAGGTGCCCACCCCATCCCAGCTGCACTATCATGGGGCAAGAGCAGGACTTCAGCCTGCCCCATGGACTGTGCTAAGCCTGGAGGTTCACAGGTAAAAATAGCAGAAGTTTAGGCAACTCCCACTAGGACTGCCCTCTTAAAACTTTCCGTTGACATTGTAACATTTCATATAAAGGACTCAGGCAGTTTTCAGATGCTTAGGCTGTGAAGGTTGGTGGTTTCTGAGAATGAAAAGGAGGCAGTTACAGCCTCAAAAACAAGAGGAAACCTGCTGTCACTTTGTGAGGAATACACAACAGAGCACTCCCCCCATAACCTTAACCAATGCCACCTGCACAGAAAATGCCCCTGTGCTCAAGGATCTGTATTTCTCCCAACCTCAGTGTAATCCCCCCATAATGGCACCGTCACCTTCTATTTCTCTGAGCTATCTCATCAATAAGAGGAGATAGAGGGTCAATGTGTTTTCAGATATGAAAGTAAACCCCACATAACTCTCTGGGTGATAACTTTAATGATCAAATTCATAGCTATATATCAGCACTGACATTAAAGTAATTGTGGAGAATAACTATCTCCAGCTGCACAGACATAAAGTATAAGTGAGCAATCCAGGCCCCTTAGATGAGAGCTAGGCCTCTGCTCAAGGTTACTCGTAAGACAGCTGTGGGAAAGGAAGACACAACAGCCGAAAACAAGCTGCAGGTGTCTAAAGATTAACTTGGCAGAAGAAACTGTTATTGTAGCCTTCTGATACTAACTTAGTGCTCTAATTAGAGAAAAGTCCCATGTGAAACTTCTGTATGAGAACAAACACTGTGTGTATGGTAGAAAAAAAACTTATCACGTAGTTTTATTTTTGGCACACTGTAAAGTATAAGTATGCTCACTGTTGGACAATAAACAGCTTCACTTTCGATCATATTGATCTGGCGTGATGTCCCATCATTTTCCCCACAAGTAATGCTCCAGTCCACAAGAGGATGGCAGAATTATCTTTGTTTTCTCTCACCCCTGGAGTCTTTACTCAGAATTGAAATGAATTGAATTTCATTAGGAACTGGAAAACATTCGCCTGAACTGCTGTTGGCTGTCCACCCAGAAATTTTACAAAAAAAGGAAAGGAGTGGAAAATGGACCTACTCTCTCTTTCCTTATTTTGACACACATAGAGTAGGAATGGAAAGTTGTTTCTACTCGGTTGAATAAAAATGGTGTGTTTTTCTGACTTCTGAAAGTTAAAAATACTGTTATTTCTTCAGTAGGTATTTCACATAAAGAAATGAAGGCAGTGCCCTAACTTTTCCTCTCCTACGTGCAGCCCATGTGTCCTGGGTTAGGCCAGAGGGGTCAAAATCTAGGAAGTGATCTGTGCTGCAGGAAGGAATACAACTTCCTTCCTGCGAGAGAGAGCCAATAATCAGGTAGTTTTAAGGATTGATAAGTAGGTAAACCAATTAAAAAGTTGATCCACCTTCAAGGAAAAAACCATATATAAGCAGAGACTCTCTGAAGCTCTTCCTCTTTGGACCTGCTGCTGCTGTGTAGAGAGGAGCAGCTCCTGCTTCTCTTGCTGGTAAGGCCCAGCTTCCCCCCCCCCCTTCCAAAGGAGGGATGGGGGGGGGGGAAGGGAGGTTTTATGGCAGCCGTGCCGCTGCAGCCGGGAATGGGGGAGGAAACAATTGGAATTTTCAGCAGATCCAGCTCAGCCGGTGTGTCAGCTACACGAGAGAGAGAGCCGGGCCAGGCAAGGACCAGGCCGGACTCCATCCAGCTCGGGCCAGGCCCTGCCCTGTCACCCCGGGCCCAGATGGCCCTACCAGGCCAAGCCAGCTTGGCAGAGCCAGGCAGAGAGACTCTTGAGAGCGTCTGGCATCCAGCTCGGGCCTGTTCAAACAGCCCGGCAAAGAGCACGTGATCCTCACACTGCCGGAGAGAGAGAGACAGAGATTAACTCTCTCCATGCCTGGACTAAACTCACAGACACCCATCCTTCCTCGCAGAGAGAGGAACGAGTGAGGACATCTACATAGTGCAGCGCAGAGACTTTACAGTCAGTGAAGAAAGCAGAACTGATACCTAGAGGGAGGTGCATGAGAAGTTGCTTCAAGAGTGAAGCTGAAAACTCTTTTGGAGAACCATGGTTGGGGACTGAGCTAATAAATTCTCTGTAATATATGAAGATATAGTCCAAAGGGGGATGTCAGGTTCTTATTGCAGCCAATGAACTGAATTACCTAAGTACAGACAAGTAAGTGTTGAAAAAGTACAGCCTGATGAGAAACTAGAACCAAGAGAGAAGAGAGGCTGTGACCCAGAGCCCTGGTCCCGGGGAGAATGCTAGAGAACCTGAGTTGTCAGGAGAACCTGTGTTGCTAAGCACAGAAGAAGGGATTTTCTTTGTTGCTGCAATTGAACTGTGCATCCTTAAAACAAGTACCCTGTGGACTGTTCATAACCCACCATAGTGGCTGTGGGAAGGCTACTGGTGTGGGAGAGATCCCCCATTAAGCTGGACTTTGCTCCGGGCGGTGGCTAATGGTGAGGCAGAAGACCCATAAAAACTGTATTTTTCTTACAGAAAATCCATGGTGTAAGCAAAAGAGACTTCTCTCCCTAAATGAACTGGAACAAGAGCTGTTTCTGAGGTGGTAAACTGACTGGAGGTCGAAGTGCTGTCTTTTGTATGTTGTCAGGGAGAATGAAATGGAGAGGTGGGGGGAGTAGGGGTGGTCTGAGGAGTTTGTTCTGGTTTTTCTTGAGTTTTTTTTTTCTTTTCTTTTCCCTTTGTCTTAGATATATTAATAAAACTTCTTTGTACTTTATAAAGTTTGAGCCTGCTTTGCCTACTCCTAATCCTCATCTCACAACAAGCAATCAAGTAAATATAAGTAAGTGTGCTAGTATTTAGCCACAAACCTGAATAGGCGAACTGAAACCACTACACCATGGAATGGTGCTTTCACCCCACGTCCTGCCAAAGATGTCACTGCCCTCACACCGTGGCATCTGTGCTTTCTGGGGGAGAACATCCTTCTGTGAATGTTTTCACAATCCCAGCCACACAGAGAATAAAACAGCAGCCCTCAAGTGAGCCCCGACATTAAAATCTAATTTATTATTTCCTCTCTAGAAAACGGACCACTTTGGTAAGCCAGCTAATAGACACTGTTGCGTAGCTAGACTCCCAAAGCTGATTTAAGCTGTACCAGGATAAGAGATACAGGTTTCAGCAAAGATATTTCCTGCAGAAATGAAAAGATTGGAAGGAAGGAACAGACTGATTTTGTGAAAACTTGAAAGCTCATCTGCTTAAATTAATGAAGGGCAATTATGGAATATGTTACAGAAAACCAACCTGTCATCACCAAGAGCTTCTTCTGGGGCTTAAGTGAAAAACGGTGAAACTACAAGGCAAATCAACTTGGAACCAGAATTAAAATGCTACAATACAGCAAAAAAATTTCCAGTCAAGTGATTTTTGGTAGCTGTTTCACAATTTTGCACTAAGGTGAAAAATTCACTACCCATTGCTGGTTGAAAATGGAAACCCACTGCCATTCTAGCTGTTTCCCTCTCTGTACAGGTACACTGCCCTGTGCAGCAGCCAGCCACCCTCACCCACCTGTGCTGTAACACACAAACATATCTTGGGGGTAGTTCTTTAAGCAAGTGGATCAACAGAAACAAAGGGAGAAAAAAAAAAGCCAAGGTGGTGGATTAGAAAAGAATTCAGAAAAGCAACGTATTATTGGGGGAGGAGAGAAAATATTAACTAAAACCTAATGAACCCCCTCCTTAAGTATGTTCAAGATCATCCTTCTCTAAACAACGCATTTTTTGTGTGAAAACTCTTATTATCTATGCTTAGCATAAATGTGTTTTACCCAAATTTATGCGATTGGTGAATGATCAGCATGTCTCTGACACTCATATTTTTATCTGCAGGATCCTGTTTAGAATTTGACACTGAGATGAACATAGTGGAAATGAGATTTTTCTAATAAATATGGAAAAAAAAAGATATGGGACATAAGTGCACAAGCCAGAATGAGTTTGTCAGTCTCATTTTTCAGTACATGCACTCTAGCTCCCAGCTATTGTGTTAAAAAGAGACAGACATGGATTTTCTCATTGATCACAGTAACAAAGAGAACTACCTTCCCTCATTAACAGTCCACAGAGAAGATGGCACTGCATGTTTGTCTGAAGAAAGAGTTTAAGGAAGAGTCTATTGTCACATACTTGCAAAATGCGGTCTCCTTCACGGATCTGTCCATCTCTGGCAGCAATGCTGTTTGGATCAATCTGCACAGGACAATAACCAGTAAGTGAGCACGAAAATATTTTTATGGGAAATTATAACAGCTGCACAATTGCACGAGTTGAGAAACTACCATTTTTACACAGTACAGAGGTAATCCAAAGTTTCCTTTAGAGAAACAAAAGAGTTCTTTAAATGATCATATGAGCTTGTTTCAGATAGAAGCCTGAAGACAGAAAGGGTTGGGAGCGTATGATTTTCAGATGAATACTTTCCTATGCCACTGTCAGGCATTAACCTTCAGCTGTCAGAGCATTAAAAATTAATGACAGAAACCCCTTTTCTCTGGAAGTTCACTATGGACTGAGAAGCTTCTCCAGCAGTTGATACCTCTGTACAAATGGGCCTGTCTTTGGGCACAATTATTTTTCTTCCATGGAAACATTTACTATTAAATTATTATCTTAGTAATCAATCTGTTATTTCCTCTGGAATTTTGCAGTTCACCAGGAAACATAAAAAAACCCAAAGGATCCATATTGTATAGATCATCCACAGGTCCTGTAAATCATTCCTAGTCTGAACCAGTTAATTTTAAGTTAGTTTAACCTAAACAGATATTTAGGGCTCCAGTGATAGTTTATCGAAGACACTACAGCTCATGCCTGAGCAATGACCTACTGTTTGTTGCAGGGCAATTCAATCTATCACCTTTCACTTGATGGCTATCTTAAATCATTTATTTTGCCTCATCATGCCATAAATTCTTTTTTGAAACCAAAAATTTAAGCTGAGCATTTAGTTCGCAGGCTACATCCTCTACATCCGTGAGACATCATTTTCTTCTTGTGCATTGTCATAGTATAAAACAACAATCTGAAGTCCTTAATCAAGTAGAAAAGATAATATCAATACATTCACTTTCAAAGGTCTGAGAAAATTTTACCATGTAGGATAACAGGATATTTCAGATATAATCCTGGAATGTATTAAGAGATTCCTGAACTTTCTTTGCCCTCACAAGGTCAAACAGACTTTAACAGCACAGCTTATACAACTGATGGAAAATATATTCTTAGGTAATTTATATTAATTCCTCATTCTTGTTCCAAGGTTGTGTTTTTCAGCTTCTTTAACATTGCTACTGGCCTGTTTATGTGCAATCTTGCCTTTGTCCTGTTCACTGATATATAGGAGAATTGTCTTTACTGATCCTCTCTGTCCATGAGCTTCACTAAGAATTTAGAATCACAGAATCTCTCAAGTTGGAATGGACCTATAAGAATCCCATTAAATCCAACAACCTGCTCCTCACAGGACTACCTAAATCAAAACCATATGACTAAAAGCTTTGCCCAGTTGCTCCTTTAATTCTGACAGGTTTGGTGCTGTGACCACACCCCTGGACAGCCTGTTCCAGGAACCAACCACCCTTTTAGTGAAGAACGTTTCTCTAATGTTAAAATTTGGTTCAGCATGTCAAAAAAGTGAGCAACTGGGATCACAGTTAATGCAGAACAATCAGCAGTGACCTTGGAATCAGAAGAGTTCTGTTTTACCCAGAAGAAAATCTCTCTTGGAATGACTGGAGACTCAAAAGGAGATGGTGTTCTTGGAAGTCTTGTGGACTGACCTTGCAGGCTACACTAACAATCTTTGCTGGGTGCCACATTTTCTGAGTGGAGCCAATGAAAACCTGAGGATTCATCCCATCTCAGTATCCAGAATTCTATTTTTGGTTTTCCAACATAATAATCTCCCAAGCTACTCACTCCACCCATCTGTGGTATGTCTGTGTGTACCACAACAGTAAAAAACACAAAAATGATACAATAATGATTGACCACTGTTAGGATTACTGAGGCTGTGGGCTGAGGGAGAATGCAAGCAGGGTGTGGAGAAGGTACTTTTCCCCTTAAAAACTCTGCCTGATCTCCATCATAAGGGCACATTTCTTTCAAAATTCAGACCATGCTCAGACTGCTTCACTAACTACGATGTTGTAGTTAAAAGCACTTATACTGAAGAAGCCCACTAGTAATAATTACTCTGCTTGGGCAATGTGATTTGAACTGATAATCTAAAGGAATTGAGAGTGACATGATCTGTTTGATGGCCAACACTTCTGCACTCCCATCTTAGAGCAATTGCTTGTTCATTCCCTGACACGTTGTCAGAGACTGAAAATAGTTCATGCCTCAAACATTGATATAAAGTTTTGATCAGAGAAGCTTCCCTGAAGACACCTGACTGGGACTTTGAACTGAGTCAAACTGCTGAGATTAGATAAAGGGAAAAGCCTATTGTTCAGTGATCTCAGGGAAAAGAATGCGTCCACAGAAGCTGAAGCCACTAGCTGTAGTAAAATCGTTTCTGGCTGAGTTTGGGGTGGGGGACAAAGCACAGCTCACAGAAGCCAAGTTTGCACAGCCCTCCCCCAGCTGAAGGGGGGAGGAGGATGGCGTAACCTCTGATCAGAGGCAATACACACGCATCCTCCAGTACACAAACTGGCCCAGCTGTGAAACCTCCAACCCCACAAGCCACATCCACAGGACTCTCACGTGAGAGGCAGCTGAGGGGGAGTCACAATCTATCACAGACCCCCCAAAGTGCTCCCTAGACGCCTTGCACCACAAGACTGCACGTGATGCAAGCAGAGTCTGCTGCTGGAGGCTGCCCCCTCCCCTAGGGGGACATGCCCAGACATTTCCACCTGGCCTGAGTGTATATCAACCCATGGCATTCTGTGCTTTTGGGGGGACTTCCACCACCGAGACCAGCTGAAGAGGACATCAGAACACCAATGGGACCCACGGAGTGGTGATACCTTTTTGTCCCTGTCCCTCTCTGTCCCCCCCATCTTTCTCCCTACTCTCTCTTTTCTTCTCTCTCTCTCTCTTATTTCTCCCTACTCCCTCTTTTCTCTCTCTTCTTCTCTCTCTCTCTCTCTCATATTTACTATCAAATAAAACCCATACTATTAATTGGCATATGGTCTCGCTTGTACCTTAATTCGGGCAGAGGTATCTCTAAAGAATTTTAATAATTAGATCGTAACACACGTGTAGCCCTCCATGAGCATCTCCCATGCTCCTCCCCAATGTCATGTCCTTACCTCACTGACATAGATTCCCATGTCCTCCTCATCATCAGTTCTGTAACAGACTGTCAGCCCCAGCTTCTCCTGGCTGCCAACGCGGCACAGCTCCACCTCCTACAAGAAAATATTCAAGCGTTTGTGGTGGCTCTTGCCAGCATAAGGGAGCACCAAGCTGCTGAGATACTCATACTGTATGACCTACTCATCCTGCTCAATCTTAAGACACCTTATGGGTGGATCTTTAAGGGGGAAATTATTCCATGAATTAAGAAGGAAATCCCAGCACAATGCAGGTTCAAGCTATATAGAAACTGTTCAGTAAGACATGGCAAACTTTGAGAAATATAGCTGTGCATTGATTTTTCAGCTCTTTGACTTTTGGGTAACAGAAGCTGACTTACAGTAGATTACATAGTCCTTCTAGTTGCATCACACCAGCTGATTTATAGCATATAAGACAGACTGGCTACCATCAATCAATCCACCACACAAGTGCCACTCCCTTCTGACAGCAATCCAAGCCATAGAGCAGAAATACAGGCTTCTATTAATGGCATAATTCCTTCCCTGGCCAGTTTAGTGGTGCTTCATTGCAGAAGCTGTTAGGTAACAGAAAGATGCTTTAAGGACTCTCCTGTGGAGCTAAAAAGACGTGGCATCTTCCTCAATTGTGAGATGATGCAGAAAACATATTTTTAGCACCAGATGTCCCAGCAGTGGCATCTCATGAAAAGTGCAAGTTTTTGGGCAGATGGTAGAGTGATAACTACTACATACACCCATCTGAGTTAAGCATCTTTAGGGTTTCATAGGGGAACCATTCACAAAAATGCAAAGCTACACTTGCTTTGAACATTGCCAAACAAATAATTGTAATAAAGCAGGATGAACCCAACAATACAGAGTATTATCTTGGTTGCAAGTGGGAAACTTTAGTTGGTATTTATATATAAGGGAGTCTGCAGGTCACATTTGGACCCTGACAGCTTCTGCTTCTGTGGCTATGCAATAAAAGGAGAGAGACCAACTGTATTGGGTCTGACTGGGGTAAAGCTCCCAGCCCTTACAGTGCTGTGCTTTGTATTGCTAGCTGGCGCTGATAACAGAGCAGTGTTTTGGCTACTGCCAAGCTGTGCTGTCCCTCTGACATTCCTTCCCCCACTGAAGGGGATGGGGGTGGGCAAGATCCTGGGAGGGGACACAAGCAGGCCAGCTGACCCCAGTCAGCCAAAGGGATATTCCATACCATATGACATGAGCTCAGATACATAAGGGAAGGAAGAGAGGAGGAGGAGGAGGAGGCACTCAGGACTCATCCATGTTTGCCTTCTTCAACAACCATTACGCGTGCTGAAGTCCTGCTTCCCAGAAAGTGTCCGGACATCGCTGCTGATGGGAAGTAGAGACTGATTGTTTTTCTCCTCAGCTCTTGCACGTGCAACTCTCTGCTTGCTTGCTCTATTTTTTTTTTCCCACTGTAATAAACTGCCTTATCTTACCCTGGTAGTTTTTTTCCATATTATCCTCTCCCCTCTCCCAGTGGGAGAGGGAGTGATAGTGATGCCGTTTGGTTTCTGCCTTTTTTCTTTTATATGTTCTCTGTACCCTTTGCACATATATTTGTAGCTCTGCAGCATATTGTATTAATAGCTAGTTTTCCCAGTACTTTTCCATGGTCTTTCCCGAAGCAGAAAGACAAAACAAATTCCAGAGCTCCAAGCCCCAGGGGGGGAGGGGGGTACAAGGCCCTGTCCTATCTTGGTTCTTCCTGGGAACCAAGGCCAAGAACAACTCTGAGGTATATTTTCATAAACAAAGTACAGCCAGTGCTGAGAGGGGGGCTCCAGAGAAGGGGCTGGACCTGGGGGGGAATTGAATCACCACTTGTTCTCCTTATTGGTGCTTTTAATCAATTATGCTAATTTCCTAAAAGCTATAAATATGTCCTCACCTCTGGAGGGGGTGGGCTTTTATGGACACCTTTCCATAACTGCTCCTGAAGACCTTTAAAATAAAGATCCCCTTTTATATTACCTCCTTGCTAAAATGATCTCGAGTTTCTTTTCCAGGCTGGGGGAAAAGGCAACAATAGAGTGACTGAGTGGGCACCTGGCACCTAGCTGGGGTCAACCCATGACACCAACCTTTGCTTCAGTTCTCAGATACAGAGTTCTCTGTGATACAGAGCTTGTTCCCCCCCATTCCCAGAGATGCCATGCTTACTAATCCACAAACAGGCACGGGGTGCACAGCAGTGAGGATTCTCTACAGAGTCCAGCAAGTTGTGGGGTCCAGGTGTCAAAATACCATAACTTACAGAAAAACCTGTCCCTCACACACATGGGTTAGCCAACAAGCCCACACGGGTTCACTACCTGCACAAACCCTATAAGCTTCTCCCTGGACTTTGGACATTCAGTGTCTTCATGAAAACAAAGAAAATGTAGAAAAAACTCACGAAACCTGTAGTATTTAGTTTTTCTTAGATGCGGCAGGATTTCTGCATAGCGTGGTAAAGAGTGGAATTATTCACCAGTGTACATTACACATTGGGTTTGAAAGAAGAAACACAGAAGCATGTTTTATTAGGGAAGGGAATTACAGTGACCTGATTTTGGCATTGGGAGCAAAAGGATGTGTACTGGAGGGAGGCCTATTCAAAACCCATAGTAATTGATGCCTCCAGAGGGAAAGACCACTTGACTAGAACTGTAATATTAGGGAGAAATTACAGCAACAAAACGGCTTCAATTATAGCAACAAGGTATACTTTTAAGGAATAAAGAAGTTTGCGGTCCCTTGGAGGCCTATAAGGAAACCTAAATACACCATAAAGGACCGAAACTGGGACCTTTAAATCAAGGCAAACGGGGAGCTGTGCACAAGCTGCAATCCATTAACTTTCATTGTCCTGCTGTCACAACCTCCTGTATCCCCACACTGAGGCTGGACAGGGGCCCTACGGACTGCTCTGAACACAATTTCTTCAGACGCGAATGACCTTGAAATTCTCATGGAGGATTTGACTCAAAATGTTGCTACAAAACTGTACCAATGTTTCAGGCTGCAAACAACCTGAATTCTCTTAGTGTGCTGGCTCAATGAACAGAAAAAATTAACCATTTAGGGCATGACAGAGCAAAGGAAAATGAGGATGAGCCTACAGGCTTCATCCTGTGTGTCTAAGAGATTTGCCAAAACTGCCTCAGGGAACCAGCTGATGACAAGTATCAGTGACTAACATCCTCTGACTGGGATGCAATAGTCCTGGCTGCACATAGTACTTGAGCCACCACAGCTTTCACTTCTCTTCCCAGTAACAGATCTAAGAGCTGAGGTTGGTACTTGGTAGTCTTGGACTACCTCTTTCCTAAATGACTATATGGGGTGTGGTCTGATTACTGCACATGGCAGTGGCTGCTTAGAAGCTGTAGATACCTACAACTGAGATCTTAGTATTAAAGGCCCAACAACCATTTCACATTTTTCAGTCTACATGCAAGTACATACTCAAGTAATATCTCATTCAGCCTGAGAGAGAAGGTGGGTGAGGTCTGTTGCTTTGCATTGGAAGTAATTCCAGATAGCCGCCTTTTGCCCATGGCACATCTGCACCACTAACCTCATGGCACCTCTTTTTTTACAGGAAACACAATACATCCTGGTCACAAGCAAACAAACCAGAGTTGAAAAATATTTTTGGAAAATTTAAGAACACTTTGCATAAAATAGTAAATAATCTCTCAGAGCAAAAGCCCACAAGTTTGTTCTCTATGTCTATGTAACAAGCACATATGACACCTCAACAGAGGAGCAGCAAGTGAAACACTAGAGAACCTGGACTATGACAAATACATTTGACATAGTATTTTGCAACAGATGCTTTATAGTGTTGTGGGGTTTTTCTCCTCAAAACTGATCTTTAACAGAAGAAACAAAACAGTAAGTTTGGCAGCAGTGAATGAATTTGTAAGGACATAATTTCCTTCTCTGAAATATTTTTTGATATATGCACATGTGTGCACAAACACACACATTGCTTTCTCTTTGTCTTTTGTCTGTGTGCATGTAGGGACTGAACTACCAGTCTTCAAAACTCAGCATTTTCAAAATCTATGAGAAACAATATTTGGACATTCATGAATAGTGCTGACAGACAGATGGTGGGAGGAGAGGGACTGAAGGGAGAGCTCAGGAGATGATAGCCTTCCCCTCTTTTGGGCACACTCGGGGCAGCCACCTCTCAACATGAAGAGTACTCTGCTGCCAAGTGACAGAAATCAGTGACAAATTGCTAAATCTTTGACTTGCTGCTTCTTTGCTCTGCGTGGCCAGAAGAAAAATTCAGTGCATTTCCACAGTAAAGACAATACTTTAAAGTGTTTTGCCATATATTATTTGGTTAAAAGACAGACATGGAAATTAGAATAAGGACTATCCCGTCTTGAAAGACTGGGATGCAAAATTACAAAGTAGCCAATTTCTGCAGACATAGAAAAGACAGCAAACAGATGCAGATCATGTAGGATTGAAACTGGTTATATTCGTCATCCTCTAAAGTGATGGAGAAGTGGCTGTAGCCTCTGTCTCCCAGCTAAACACTGACATTTGCTTCATTGATGGAAAACTCTTTACAGGCTGTCAGCCTCAGGAGACATAAAACCAGACAAGGATGTGACCTTTTTGGGGAGGGAAGGCTAGGTTACTACTGTCATTTCTCTCAGGTGTTAGAAGAGTCGATTATGAACATCAGCAACTGGGTTTTTGGCTTTCAGGAATTACTGGAAAGAGGTTAAGGGCTATTAAAGGAGAGCTTGTAAAAGTTTGCATCAGTTTGCAGTTATAGCGGGTCTTCTAAGAGCTAGATTACAGAAAGCAAAGCTGATAGCCTGCTACAAAACAGACCATGAACCCTTCTATGATCAGTCTTGAACATTTGTGTGAGGAGAAGAGCCCTGTACTCTTCACATTTTCCCTCCACACACTGGAAAACAGATTACAACCTAAGAGGAAAGTTGGTAAAGTTTCTTCTCACTGCACACAAAAGATGTTGACAAAAGCTATTTATCAGATGACCCTGTGCTGGAATAACTGCACACATGGACTGCTTACTCTGCCATGTTGACTACTGTTGTTTGTTGACTACTCTTGCCAAAGGTGTCTAAGAAGACATGCACACCTTTGACTCCTTCCCCCACTTTCTGTAAGGATTAGCTACTACCTGTTCAACACCACTCACTCCATTTAAAGTGTGGCTGAGCTCTGCCCCACTGCCTGCTATTCCCTCTCAGCTACATTTGAACCATCCCACTCCAACACCCCCCTCCACCAACACAATCCTTCTGTTCTCATCTTCAAAACTTACCAGTTCACTCTTTCTCTAAGTGACCCTTTGCCCATATTTACAGACAGTAGCCTCATTATATTCTCCCTTTTCCCACCAAATGTTTGCATTCATAGTAAGTGTCCATGTCCACACAGCCCACACACCTTTCTTTTACTTTCACCTTATAACTCATCCTGTTATCTCGTCTATAGAAATCTGTAAAGAAATTACTGTCTGGGAAGCAGAAAGATCCATCTACTAAAGTGACCACTTCACTACTTATGAAACACACATACAGCTGAGCACTACCAAAATAACCTATTATTACTGCAGTTCATTCTCCCTCCGTCTCACCCTCTGATTCTTTGTCTTGCCATCTCACACTTTTCTGTGATGAGATGTTTTTGTATGGGTAGGAAATAAGGCAAACAAGAAATTAAAACTCAATACAAATTAGTTGCAATGAACAGCAAGATACTCTCTTCCCAAGGTAGGAGACTAAAAGCTTATACAAGAACTTCCAGTGTTTGGAGGCAACTCATAATATACTTGAAGTGTAACGTGTCCCTTGACCCAGAAGTAACAGGGAATAAGCAGGTTTATGGAAGCCCTGACATCCTCTGTGTTAAAATTTTTTTTATTGAATTTGACCTTTTGTATTCACAGAGTTAGTGAAGACATGGAATGAATTCTTTGCATGGAACTGTAACTCGTGGGCTGCTCTAATGCAATGGAGGCTTAATGAGAACAACGCTGCCTTATCTCTAGAGGGTTTAGAGTCCAGTTGCTAGACACTTTAATCTTGTCTCATATCATTCTATGCCCATTTTTCATTTTTGTCCACTGATGACTTGTCACAAAATGCATGAAGACTAGTTTACTGTATATACTGCAGATCACCATAACTAACAAAAGTTAATCAGATATTCAACATTATTTTACAATATGAAAAAGATAAACTACACTTGGCTACCTCATATCCAAACATATACCTAGGACTGGGGGTGTCCTGAGACTATGATAACAAGGAAACTTGCCAATCCCTTTTGCAATTTATTTGTCTATGGAAACACAGTGAGCCATCTCCAGAATGCAAAAACTTTAATAAGGAATGAAGATGAACTTATTGATACAAGTAACTGGTTGCAAGATTAAGAGATGCAAAATTTCTGAAAAATCATCTGGTGCACTTTAGATTACTGGGCATATGTTTGAGATTCTTCCCTGGATGATGTGCTATACTGAGGAAGGGAAATTTCCCTACCTTCTCAAATTCATCGTACTTTAAAAAAAATAAATTAGGAATATCTTGCCTCAAATGACAGATTTTTTTTAGCAGAGTTCTAGAAGTTTTCTGCTTTTAATTCCCTATTCCCTGTTCAATTGTAACTGCTTTGGTATAGTCACCTCATACAACTTTTTGTGACTTGTTTTCCTTATCTATAAGCAAAAACCAATGCAAACACTACTAGAGTAGCAGCACATTAAAGAATAAATGATTGCAGAGTGTTTGAAAAGCACTATAAAAATACTGTAAATACTCTACATCCTTCCAATAATCCCTATCTGCCTTTACAGCAATTGTTGAACCCACTTAAAAGACCAAGACAGACTATCATAACCATCACAGCTACTGAGTTTTCTTCACCCATACAGTATGCCAGAGTAATGGGTCCAATGAACTCTGCCATTAGAAGGGGCAGCATCAAACCCAAACACAACAGTATTTTTCCTAAATGGACATTGTGTGATCAGTTAACAATAAACCCCTCATTACAATGAGAATATCATCTCGCCATAGAGATATAGTAAAAAAATTAATTTATTTTAATTAGTGTTACTCCTCAGTGTAACAGAACCTGTGAATCATAGTTCAAGGTTTATATTTTTGTGACATGGTAAGACAGAAGTTCCTAAACATTTTCAGTTTGTGATACAGTCAACTATTTAATTTCTAAGCATCAACTAGAATCTACTCATCCCATTTAGCTCCATTATCTTTAGAGGAAATGTTGAAGGTTAGATCTAGTTCTTTTCCTCAGGAATTTTTCTCCCATGGGTTGCTAAGACACAAATGACTGGGTACTTAAGAGAAACAAAGCACAAGGCTAGAGCCTTTCTCCTTGGCAGGGTGGGGTAGAATTGCCCCTCATGGAAGCAGAGCCTGACAACTCGAGATTTGGAGAGACTGAAAAGCAAGGGCAGGGGGGAGGTCAAGCTCTCTTGCTCGGGACCCTCGGAGCTAGACGGTCAGAGCTGCTGTCTGCTGAACCCACGGGCCCCTGAGAAGCCAGCGCGGAGCTGCCGGTCTGTCTGCTGTGAGTCTCTGCCCTCTGCCCCATCGGGAGCCGACCTGCCTGCCACCAGCCCGCTCTGAGTTTTCTCCGCTACATTGTAGCGGGGTTTTTCCCTGCACGTGGAGACCCCTTACCGTCCCAGCTCCCTGTGTCCGGAGATCCTGCTGTGGCACCGACACCAGCTGCCCCTCCTGAGGGTCTGTGGAGCAAGGGCTCTCCTCCATCCCTCCGTGCTTCGGGCAGTCGCCATTTGCCGTGTGCTACCTGAGCTCACGCCAGAGCGCCCCCTGCAGCCACTGGGGAATCATCACACCCAGAGCGCCCCTGCAGGCTGTGACTGGAACTGCACCAAAGGGAAAAGGTGCCTGAAGCCGAGCAGGCTGCCACTGGGTTTCTGGTTCTGTTTGTTAGTTAACATTATAGTTGTTGTTATTTGTTATCCTTGTTTTAGGTATTAGTAAAGAACTGTTATTCCTATTCCCATATCTTTGCCTGAGAGCCTCTTGATTTCAAATTTATAATAATTCAGAGAGAGAGGAGTTACAGTTTCCCATTCCAAGGGAGGCTCCTGCCTTCCTTAACAGACACCTGTCCTTCAAACCAAGACAGGAAAATATCAGTATAGTCTAGCCTATAAAACTAGAACACCGTGCTTTCTTCCCTCTCCAGTTCAAACAACACTCCTGAATAGAGGGGGGAAAAAAAGACAGAAAGGAGGAGGGAAGCTTTGCTGTTTACAAATATGAAAACAACAGGTTTTTAATTAAGGGCCAACACAACAATACACACATAGGTTCTAGAAAAGGAAATCACCACAGCATATTGGAGAAGGATTCCTACTCCATCAGCAGAAAGATAAAATGCTGCCAGTCTGGAAAACTCCTTGTGTGGTGAAACAAACAGTGCAGTTCAGAGATGCTTTACCTTAATCCTAAAATGTTTGAAATATGGCTGACAAGTTCCATCTACAAAGCCCACAGTAATGTAATGGTGTTTTAAGGCAAAAGAATTCCAAGAGATGCAGTCTATGGACATGTCTGTGGGTTCAGCAATTTTTCTGTACCAGTGGAGAATTACTAGTACCTCTTGGACCAAACCCAGATTGTAATTCTTGCTAATTGATATTTTTACAATATCAGGGGAAAAAAACAAAACCCAGAAAAGAAAATGTTATCATCATAGCCACCCAGAACAATGCACTTACCGCCAATTAGTGAATTACTGCCCAAGGTTAAGTGGTCATGTGCAGATTCTAAAACAACCCCAGGTATGAGATGAAGCACCTTTATGTGTTACCCCTTTACAGTCCACTACCAGGCAGAGCTCCAAACTCTTTACACAATTTACCTCAGAGTAGGATCACCTAAGAGTTTGGAAATACTAAAATACACAAAGGTTTAGCTGACAGGTTTTATGGTTATGTCCTTGTTTACCTGTAAAGCAGTGTCTTGTGTCAGGCAAGTTATTCTGTGCCATAGCCCTTTCAGAAGAAATCAAGGCTTATTGAATGGAACGAGGGGCCCAATATTGATGATCCAAGATGCAGAAGTGTAGTATTTAGCATACATTTTAAGAAAAAAACAACACCAAAGTAATAAAGCAAAATAAGAAAAGAATAGTTACTTTTGTCTTTGTTTTTCCTTTTTTACCTGTAGTAATAGCTGAGAAGCTGCTTTTACTGTTCATCTTGCTAATAGTATAATTGACAGAATGAGTAACTGAATGAATGAATGAAGCACAAAAGGCTCAGATCAGAGTGCTTACAGAATAGCTCAATGAGGAATTAACTGAGAAAGTACATTAAAGTCTGACTTATTTTAATAAATTAGTTACACTGAAAAAAAATATCCTCATCTATCTGAGCTAGTGTCAGTCTTCTGAGGCATCAAACAAGTGCTAAGGGACTACACGGACTACACACACCTTAAAATTAAGATTCATTCTGCAGTATCATCTTGATTCTGCACCTTTACAGGTGAGATCAACCTCCAGTTTATATGCATAGCTGAATTTTGGCTGCTTTTCACACTTTCTGTCAGGGTTACTATATGAAGGTTCTGTAAGTAAGATCATTTTTCAGCTTCTTGTTAGTTACTGTAAACGATGGAAACTAAGCAAAGGTCAGTCTCAGTCTCATAAATGTGTTTAGTAATTCCAACTCTGCAGTTCTTGTCTCATCACTTATCTTGCATCTCAGTGATGCAAGCATTCACATCATTATCAGACAGGGCTTCAAACAGCCAAGCACCTGGCAGCATCTCACTAATAGCATTCACTTTCTTGGTCTCTTCCTCCATGTGACCTGAAAGATATACCTTTTCCAGACTGCTAAATCACCAGTCATTTACATTGCTACTTTGTATAATATTTAATCTTCATAATGCCGCACACTCATCATCACTGGCAAGTAATTTTGCTCATGAAAGAAAAATAATACAAACAGAACCTTAACTCTTTGTACAGAAACAGTTGAATCTAATGAAGCCCTAGGAGGGCTAACAGTGGAGATACTAAATAGAAAAATTAATCTCAAATTCAGAAGAGATGATAATGGTATTACAGGTTACATAAAATCTTGTGTTGCAAATGAGAGTGGGTGTAAAACAGAGGGGTTTGTAACAAAACAAGCATCATCAGCAGAATAAATGCTGTAGGGGTAGTGGACATAGAATTAAAACTACTAAAGCCCCCTGGCTGCTCCTGGTGGGTGAGCCCAGGCAACACCCCTGTCTCAGAGACTACAATGGTCTAAACCTTCGAGAAATCTCTCCCCCAAACTCCACCTAGTTAAATATTATTCGTTTATGATATTGTCACTCCAAGTTTATATCCTCCCCAAGTTCTGGAAAATTCATCGTTCTGTTATACGTGATTCGTTGTTACCCCCTGCTCCCGCCCGTACCCCGATCCTGTTGAATGTGACTCCCCTTCCCCGCCCCAACTTCGCCCACTTGCTGTTCTGTCATTGGTTAATCTTTGTGGTTAAAAGGGCATGTCTGAGCTGGCTCGGGGCTCTTCTGCCCCAGGAGTCAGAGAATAAATAGCTCTGTTACCGGCAGTGGAGTCGTTCCCTTTGTACCTCGCGGTCCCTCCGTGATTCCTAGGGATAATCCAGACGGCCCTCGACGTCCTATCGCCCCGGCGGGATTTACTCCCTCACGTCTAACCACCGAAAGGTCTGGTTATTCGTGGTCAACCGGGAGAGGATAGGACAACCACCGGCAGAGAGTCTCTAGGCTTCCTGGACCGGAGAAGGAAGCCGTCCTCTGCCTGCCTGAACCCGAGGCAGCAGCGAGGACCCGAACGGCTTCGGACGATATATATTTTTTTATTTTATTAAAATGCTATTCTTTAGACTTCCTTTTAAAGCACAGTTTATTTCACCTCTGAATTTGTACTGTGCAGGAGGACATGTAGAAATGATCAGGGTGTGTACAATGGGTAAGATAAACACCTTAAGCAGACACTTGGTGTTTCAAACAGGTATCATGTTTCACATTACCCAAATCATGCTTCCAACACTCAGCATGGCTTTTTTTTAAAGTTTATGTCTTTAATAGTGACCAGAAGTAATTTGAAGAAACTCTGAAGAAAGAGATATAAATCCTAGCACTGGCAGAAGTCATTAAAAAAATCTATTTCAACTATGATTTTTTTTTCTATGGACTACCTATCTCTGTTTAGATGAAGAGAGTCTGTGACACCTCTGCTGTATATTTAACAAAGTAATTTCATACTAAGGTAGGTATTTTGCTTTCAGGGTTGGGGTGGGTGTTAAATATTTAATTCTTTACTTGCATGTGCATGTGTCTCTGTGTGCAAACTTATGTATATGATTACATAGGCACATACAGTGCTCATATATCTGTTTGTAAGTGCATGCCAGGCAGGTCAGTTACACTGCAGAGAATCTTTCCTGGCAATCATCTAACAGTTAATTTAAGAGCATGATTACAATTCTTGAAAACACAGTGACAGGATATATGCTTATAATGAGAAAGTGAAAATGTCAGATCACCCCACAATTCACAGAATCAGAGTAATGACATTTACAGCCATCTCTGGACTTTACTAACTTTTAATGACAAACCATATAGACTACCTATTTATTCATAACTGCAAAAGAGAAATGGCAAAAGGAAACAAGAATTTTCAGTTTCTACAAAAGCTCTTCTGTCATAAGATAGATCAGTCAAACATAAACCCCTTCTCTCACTTTACCTCTGTGACAACTGAGCGCTTAGGGTGAGCTCCTGTAAAGAAACATCTCACAGGAGAGCCTGTATAGAGGAAATGCCTATCACTGCAGCTTTCTTAAGTGTGCCGCCTGGGATTCTGGGGCTTCCAGACAGAAGGCAAGTAATATGCAGGCAAACAAAGGCATCCTAGACCTGAGAACTATCCTAACACCATCAAGAGTTATGCTGTCCGGTCAAAGGGATTTTCCAGGAAATACATTAATATATATGTAACACAGGCTAATTGTAGGCTATATTCCAGAAGTATTCAGTGTGAAACAGAGTGCAATGAAACAGCCCTCCCCTTCACAGGTCACTGCAGAGTCCTATTGCATTCTTTTCACAATGAATAAACTTGTATTTAAAAGCTTGCAGGGGAATTAATTTACAACACACACCACTTTCACCAGAAAAAAAAAATGCTTCTATCAGAAAAGCAAAGCTCTTATCTCCTCTGGTATCTTCACCACGGAAGGTTACAAGCACTGCAAAATTTTAACACATCATAGATAAATTTTAGAACCCATTTGTATTGGGTCTGACTGGGGTAAAGCTCACAGTCCTTACAGTGCTGTACTTTGCTTTGGTAGCTGGCGTTGATAACAGAGCAGTGTTTTGGCTACTGCCAAGCTGTGCTGTCCCTCTGACATTCCTTCCCCCACTGAAGGGGATGGGGGTGGGCAAGATCCTGGGAGGGGACACCAGCAGGCCAGCTGACCCCAGTCAGCCAAAGGGATATTCCACACCATATGACATCAGCTCAGATATATAAGGGAAGGAAGAGAGGAGGAGGAGGAGGCACTCAGGGCTGGTCCATGTTTGCCTCCTTGAACAACCGTCATGCGTGCTGAAGCCCTGCTTCCCAGAAAGTGTCCGGACATCGCTACTGATGGGAAGTAGAGATTGATTATTTTCCCTTCTGCTCTCGCGCACACAACTTTAAAATTGCTTGTTCTAATTTTTCCCCGCTGTAATAAAACTGCTTTTTCTTACCCTGATAGTCTTTTTCAATATTATCCTCTCCCCTCTCCCGGTGGGAGAGGGAGTGATAGAGTGACTGAGTGGGTACCTGGCACCTAGCCGGGGTCAACCCACGACAGTCTCTTTTGGCGCCCGAACGTGAGGCGAGATAAAGGCAGTTTTATATATACATACATATATTGCATGCTCTAGTAATTACCAATAGCAGCTCTCAAGTAGTAAGCTCCTGCGTGGCATACGGCCTTCGGCTGCCACGCTGCTTATCTTTGTTTTGCTATGTTTGGGAACATGTTTAAACAAACAATGACTGTGAATGAATATAACTCCTTCTCTCTGCCCTGGGTGAATTTGAGTATGGATGATCTTTTACTGCAGGCTCCTGTGATTATTGCCAACCCTTACATAAGCTTCCTGATATTATTAATAATATTAGCCAACACTGTTGTTACCTTATGGAATTCATGGAAATTGTCATCTCCCTGGTACAGAAAGAAACGACCCTTGGGTGAGGATCTGTTAAAATCTGCCTTGAGGCACCCAGTTCCTGGGTGGAAAGGTATATGGAGGGATTTGGGCAGGTTCCTAGGGCGGTTATCACCTCCCGTTGCCTGGGAGTTTACTCCTGAAGAGGTAAATAACCCTAACAAACTGGCCCGTTGGCTGACAGAAGGGTGCCTCGTTTACTCTCAGGAATGCGAGCAGCTTCTCGCCCTGTACTGGGGGCTGGCCTGGGCCTACTGGGCCTCTGTTCAATATTCTCAGAGGACTGTGGTTGAGGCAGGAACTCAAACTGTGCCTGAGGACACTATAGCTGAGACAGGGACACAAACTACAACTGTGGCTGAGGCAGGGATACAAACCATAACAACTATGTCTGAGATAGGAACCCAAACCACAACAACTACACTAATTGTCCCAGTAGTGAAAAAAAAAAAATGGACAAGGCAAGTTTCAGGCCGATTAGTAAGAGAAGAAGAAGAAGAGGAAGAAGAGATGGGGCTAGATCAAGAGGCAGATCCCTCACAAAAGGAATCTAAGGGAGTGAGGCAGATTAAACAGGAGACCGAAGTTACTCGGTCCCTGACCCCATCAGAACTTGGAGACTTGCGAAAGGATTACAGATGCCAGTCAGGTGAGAGGATTCCTGCATGGCTGCTGTGATGCTGGGATAATGGAGCCGATAGTCAGCAGTTAGAAGGTCATGAAGCCCAACAGCTGGGATCCCTTGCTAGGGATCGGGAAATTGAAAGAGGACTTGCAAAGGAAGGAGCAACTTGTAGCCTCTGGAGACGGCTTCTTTCAAGTGTGAAGGCAAGATATCCTTTTAAGGAAGATCTTGTAAAGTCCCCAGGGAAGTGGACCAATGTGGATGAAGGTATCCAGTACTTGAGAGAATTAGCAGTGCTGGAAATTGTCTATAGTGATCTAAAGGATGATAGCATCACGAAAGATCCAGAGGATGTCCCTTGTTACACTTGCCATGTGGAGGAAGGTGGTTCAAGACGCCCCGGCATCATATTCCAGCAGCTTCGCGGCACTTTATTATCCAAAAATGGATACACCAACTGTAGAGTTGGCGTCTGCCTGGCTCCGAAATGTAGAAGAAACTCTGGGTGCTCCCTCATCCCTGCGAGCCACCACCCCAACTTTTAGAGGCAGCCCAAGCGATCGCTCCTCTCCAACCCCAGTCAGAGGGAAAGGAATCCCCAAGAACAGGCCACGTAATGAGCTCTGGTTTCTCCTGCGTGAGCATGGAGAGGGTATGAGGAAATGGGTTGGTGAACCCACCTCTAAGCTCAGCACCCGGGTCCGAGAACTGAGGGGGAAGAGACCTGTTAAGAAGGGGCCACCCAAGAAGACTGTCAGTGTAGTTACCACAGAGAGACCAGAAGACAATCAGCGATTTCCCAGATATAAGAGAACTAAAACTGTTTCCTACAGTCCTGAGGAAGGAACTTCTGATTTGGCATCACAAAGGTCAGACAGTGAATACTCTGACCAAGAACAGGAATAGAGGGTCCCTGCCGCCGGCCAGGAGGAGGAAAGGGATGACCGGGTGTCTTAGGTTAAGCTAGGGGGGTCAAAATCTAAGAGATGATTTGTGCTGTAGGAATGCAAGAAGGAATACAACTTCCTTCCTGCGAGAGAGAGCCAATAATCAGGTAGTTTTAAGGATTGATAGGTAGGTAAACCAATTAAAAAGTTGATACACCTTCGAGGAAAAAACCATATATAAGCAGAGATTCTCTGACGCTCTTCCTCTTTGGACTTGCTGCTGCTGTGTAGAGAGGAGCAGCTCCTGCTTCTCTCGCTGGTAAGGCCTCAGCTCCCCCCCCCACCTCCTTCTAAAGGAGGGATGGGGGAGGGGGGGGAAGGGAGGTTTTACGGCAGCCGTGCCGCTGCTGCTGGGCAGGCATGGGGGAGAAAACTATTAGAATTTTTAGCAGATACAGCTCAACTGGTGTGCCAACTACATGAGAGGGAGAGCCAGGCCCCTGCTCTGGTCCAGGCAAGGACCAGGCCGGACTCTATCTAGCTCGGGCCAAGCCCTACTCTGTTACTTTGGGCCTAGATGGCCTTACTAGGCCGAGCTAGCTTGGCAGAGCTAGGCAGAGACTCTGAGAGTGTCTGGCATCTAGCCCAGACTTGTTCAAGCAGTTTGGCGAAGAGCACGTGATCTTCACACTGCCGGAGAGAGAGAGAGACAGAGATTAACTTTCTCTATGCCTAAACTAAACTCACAAACACTTATCTTTCTTCGCAGAGAGAAAAACGAGTGAAGACACTTACATAGTGCAGCGCAGAGACTTTACAGTCAGTGAGGAAAGCAGAACTGATACTCACAAGGGGGTGCATGGGAAGTTGCTTCAAGAGTGAAGCTAAAAACTTTTTTAGAGAACTATAGTTGAAGACTGAACTAATAAATTCTCTGTAATATATGAAGATATAGTTCAAAGAGAAATGTGAAGTTCTTATTGCAGCTAATAAACTGAAATACTTAAGTACAGACAAGTAAGTGTTAAAAAAGTACAGTCTGATGAGAAACTAGAACTAAGAGAGAGAAAAGGCTGTAACTCAGAGCCTTGGTCCCGGGGAGAATGCTAGAGAACCTAAGTTGTAAGGAAAACCTGTGTTGCTAAGCTCAGAAGAAGAGATTTTCTTTGTTGCTGCAATTGAACTGGGCATCCTTAAAACAGGTACCCTGTGGACTGTTCATAACCCACCCAAGTGGCTGTGGGAAGGCTACTGGTGTGGGAGGGATCCACCATTAAACTAGACTTTGCTCCGGGCGGCGGTTAATAGTGAGGCAGAAAACCCATAAAAACTGTATTTTTCTTACAGAAGATCCATAGTGTAAGCAAAAGAAACTTCTCTCCCTAAATGAACTAGAACAAGAGCTGTTTCTGAAGTAGTAAACTGACTGGAAGTCGAAGTGTTGTCTTTTATATGTTGTCAGAAAGAATGAAATAGAGAAGTGAAGAAAGAGGGGTGGTCTAGAAAGTTTGTTCTAATTTTTCTTAAGTTTTTTTTTTTCTTTTCTTTTTCCCTTTGTCTTAAATATATTAATAAAACTTCTTTGTACTTTATAAAGTTTAAACCTACTTTGCCTACTCCTAATCCTTATCTCACAACAAGCAATCAAGTAAATTTAAGTAAGTGTGCTAGCATTTAACCACAAACCTAAATAAGCGAACTGAAACCACTGCATTCAATGGTGTTTCCGCCCGGTTTTTCAAACCATATAATAAGCAAATTGATAAGAGTTTCAGATAAAGATTGATTAAGAGAAATAATAGGCAAAACATGTATTAAAATACAAGATAAAGTAAATAGTAGTAGAAACTGTGTATTGTAGTAGTCATATAAAGTCTAGAAGTTTGTGTAAGAAGCTTTCTATTTAGTTTAGTAATTTTTGTTTTTCTAAGTAAAGATTGTATGATTAATGTAATTTTGATAAGTCTTATATATGGTTTTTCCCCAAAGGCGAGAAGTAGAATGTCCTAGGTTAAGCCAGAGGGGTCAAAATCTAAGAAGTGATCTGTGCTGCAGGAATGCAAGAAGGAATACAACTTCCTTCCTGCGAGAGAGAGCCAAAAATCAGGTAGTTTTAAGGATTGATAGGTAGGTAAACCAATTAAAAAGTTGATCCACCTTCGAGGAAAAAACCATATATAAGCAGAGATTCTCTGACGCTCTTCCTCTTTGGACCTGCTGCTGCTTTGTAGAGAGGAGCAGCTCCTGCTTCTCTCGCTGGTAAGGCCTCAGCTCCCCCCCCACCTCCTTCCAAAGAAGGGATGGGGGGGGGGGGGGGAAGGGAGGTTTTACGGCAGCGGTGCCGCTGCTGCTGGGCAGGCATGGGGGAGGAAACTATTAGAATTTTTAGCAGATACAGCTCAACTGGTGTGCCAACTACATGAGAGGGAGAGCCAGGCCCCTGCTCCGGGCCAGGCAAGGACCAGGCCGGACTCCATCCAGCTCGGGCCAAGCCCTACCCTGTCACCCCGGGCCCAGATGGCCCTACCAGGCCGAGCCAGCTTGGCAGAGCTAGGCAGAGACTCTGAGAGCGTCTGGCATCCAGCTGTCCCGGGTTAGGCCAGAGGGGTCAAAATCTAGGAAGTGATCTGTGCTGCAGGAATGCAGGAAGGAATGTAACTTCCTTCCTGCGAGAGACAGAGCCAATAATCAGGTAGTTTTAAGAATTGATAGGTAGGTAAACCAATTAAAAAGGTGGTCCGCCTTCAAGGAAAAAACCATATATAAGCAGAGACTCTCTGACGCTCTTCCTCTTTGGACCTGCTGCTGCTGTGTAGAGAGGAGCAGCTCCTGCTTCTCTCACTGGTGAGGCTCAAGCGCTTTCCTCCCCCCCCCCCCGCCTTTCCAAAGGAGGGATGGGGGGAAGGGGAGGTTTCCACGGGCCGCCGGGCTGCAGCCGGCATGTGGGGGGAGGAAACGATTGGAATTTTCAGCAGATCCAGCCTGTGCCGTGTGTCAGCTAATAAGAGGGAGAGAGCCTGCCAGGCAAGCGGGGACCGGCCGGACTCATCCCAGCCTGGGCCAGGCCCTGCCCTGTCACCCCGGGCCCAGATGGCCCCACCAGGCCGAGACAGCTTGGCAGAGCCAAGCAGAGACTCTGAGAGCGTCTGGCATCCAGCTCGGACCTGTTCAAACAGCCCGGCAAAGAGCACGTGATCCTCACACTGCCGGAGAGAGAGAGAGACAGAGATTAACTCTCTCCATGCCTAAACTAAACTCACAAACACCCATCCTTCCTCGCAGAGAGAAAAACGAGTGAAGACACTTACATAGTGCAGCGCAGAGACTTTACAGTCCGTGAGGAAAGCAGAGCTGATACTAAAAAGGGGGTGCAGGGAAAGTTGCTTCAAGAGTGAAGCTAAAAACTCTTTTAGAGAACCATAGTTGAGGACTGAGCTAATAAATTCTCTGTAATATATGAAGATATAGTCCAAAGAGAAATGTGAAGTTCTTATTGCAGCCAATAAACTGAAATACCTAAGTACAGACAAGTAAGTGTTAAAAAAGTACAGCCTGATGAGAAACTAGAACCAAGAGAGAGAAAAGGCTGTAACCCAGAGCCCTGGTCCCGGGGAGAATGCTAGAGAACCTGAGTTGTCAGGAGAACCTGTGTTGCTCAGCACAGAAGAAGGGATTTTCTTTGTTGCTGCAATTGAACTGGGCATCCTTAAAACAGGTACCCTGTGGACTGTTCATAACCCACCCAAGTGGCTGTGGGAAGGCTACTGGTGTGGGAGAGATCCACCATTAAGTTGGACTTTGCTCCGGGCGGCGGTTAATAGTGAGGCAGAAGACCCATAAAAACTGTATTTTTCTTACAGAAGATCCATAGTGTAAGCAAAAGAAACTTCTCTCCCTAAATGAACTGGAACAAGAGCTGTTTCTGAGGTGGTAAACTGACTAGAGGTCAAAGTGTTGTCTTTTGTATGTTGTCAGAGAGAATGAAATGGAGATGTGGGGAAGGAGGGGTGGTCTGGGGAGTTTGTTCTAGTTTTTTTTTCTTGAGTTTTTTTCTTTTTCCCTTTGTCTTAAATATATTAATAAAACTTCTTTGTACTTTATAAAGTTTGAGCCTGCTTTGCCTACTCCTAATCCTTATCTCACAACAAGCAATCAAGTAAATTTAAGTAAGTGTGCTGGCATTTAGCCACAAACCTGAATAAGCAAACTAAAACCACGACACCGGGTATACTGGACGGTGTGGATTCGATGGCCTGGCACATCAGATCCACAGAAGTACAAAGCTTTAGTGGACACCGGTGCACAGTGTACACTGATGCCATCAAGGCACAAGAGTGCAGAAGCCATCTGGATCTCTGGAGTGACAGGGGGATGCCAGGAGTTGTCAGTAATAAAAGCTGAGGTGAGCTTAACAGGGGAAAGATGGCAAAAGCACCCCATTGTGACTGGCCCAGAGGCCCCTTGCATCCTTGGCATTGACTACCTCAGGAGAGGGTATTTTAAGGATCCAAAAGGATATTGATGGGTATTTGGCATAGCTGCAGTGAATACAGAGACCAAACAGTTATCCACCCTGCCTGGCCTCTCAGAAGATCCCTTCATCGTGGGATTGCTGCAGGTGGAAGATCAACAAGTACCGATTGCTACCAGGTCAGTGCACTGGAGGCAGTATCGTACCAACCGGGACTCCGTGACTCCTATCCATGAACTAATTCGTTGACTGGAGGGCCAAGGAGTTATCAGCAGGACCCGCTCACCCTTCAACAGCCCCATATGGCCAGTGCGGAAGTCAAATGGGGAATGGCGGCTGACAGTGGACTATCGGGCCCTGAATGAAGTCACACCACCCCTAAGTGCTGCCGTACCAGACATGTTGGACCTCCAATATGAGCTAGAGTCAAAAGCAGCCAAATGATATGCCACGATTGACATAGCAAATGCATTTTTCTCAATCCCTCTGGCGGCAGAGTGCAGGCCACAATTTGCTTTCACTTGGAGGGGTGTCCAATACACCTGGAACCGACTGCCCCAAGGGTGGTGACACAGCCCCACCATCTGCCATGGCCTGATCCGGACTGTCCTGGAACAGGGTGGAGCTCTGGAACACCTGCAATATATTGATGATATCATTGTGTGTGGCAATACAGCAGGAGAAGTTTTTGAGAAAGTAAGGAAAATATTCACAATTCTTCTGAAAGCTGGTCTCGCCATAAAACAAAGTAAGGTGAAGGGACCTGCACAGGAGATCCAGTTTCTAGGAATAAAATGGCAGGATGGGTGCCGTCATGTGCCTACAGAGGTGGTTGACAAAATTGCCAATATGTCTCCACCAGTTACTAAGAAAGAAACACAAGCTTTCCTGGGCCTTGTAGGATTCTGGAGAATGCACATTCCAGGCTATAGTCAACTTGTGGGCCCCCTCTATCGAGTGACCCAGAAGAAGAATGACTTCAAGTGGGGCCCTAAGCAGAAACAGGCCTTTGAGCAAATCAAACAGGAAATAGCTCGTGCGGTAGCTCTTGGGCCTGTTCGGACAGGACCAGATGTGCAAAATATACTCTACACTGCATCTGGGGAGCAGGGCCTCACCTGGAACCTCTGGCAGAGGACCGCAGGAGAAACCCGAGGTCAGCCATTAGGATTCTGGAGCAGGAGTTACCGAGGATCAGAAGCCCACTATACTCCAACTGAAAAAGAAATACTTGCGGCTTATGAGGGGGTTCGAGCGGCCTCAGAAGTTGTTGGGACAGAAGCATGTCTCCTCTTGGCACCACGATTGCCTGTCCTACACTGGATGTTCAAAGGAAACATTCCCTCCGTGCATCATGCAACCAGTGCTACATAGAGTAAGTGGGTGGCCTTAATTACACAACAAGCCCGAATGGGAAAACCCAACTTCCCAGGAATCCTAGAAGAGATTTTGAGTTGGCCAGAAGCCAGAGATTTTGGAGCACTGTCTGAGAAGGTGACTTGTGCCCAAGAAGCGCCACCATATAACGAGTTACCAGAAAACGAAAGAAAATATGCTTTATTTACTGATGGATCCTGTCGAGTGACAGGAAACCATCAGAAGTAGAAAGCTGCTGTGTGGAATCCCACACGACAAGTCATTGAGACTGCTGAAGGGGAAGGTGAATCAAGCCAGTTTGCAGAGGTGAAAGCCATCCAACTAGCCCTAGAGATTGCTGAGAGAGAAAAGTGGCCCATACTCTATCTTTATACTGACTCCTGGATGGTGGCTAATGCCCTATGGGGATGGCTGCAGCAGTGGAAGAAAACCAACTGGCAGCGCAGGGGAAAACCCATCTGGGCTGCTGCATTACAGCAAGACATTGCTGCACGGATAGAAAACATGACTGTGAAAGTACACCATGGAGATGCCCATGTGCCCAGATGTCATGCCACTGAGGAGCATCAAAACAACGAACAGGTAGATAAGGCCACCAAAATTGGAATAGCTCAGGTGGACCTAGATTGGGAGAGAAAGGGTGAGCTATTTATAGCCCGATGGGCCCATGAAATATCAGGGCATCTTGGATGCAACATACAGATGGGCTCGTGATCGAGGGGTGGATCTGACCATGGAGGCCATCACACAGGTTATTCATCAGTGTGAAACATGCACTGCCATCAAGCGAGCCACACGAGTGAAGCCTCTTTGGAGTGGAGGGCGGTGGCTGGGGTTCCAGTACGGTGAAGCCTGGCAAATTGATTACATTGGGCCATTGCCACAAACACGCCAAGGCAAGAGTTACATCCTCACCATGGTGGAGGCCACAACTGGCTGGCTGGAAACGTACCCAGTAAACCACGCCACGGCTCGGAACACAATTTCAGGTCTTGAAAGACACATTTTGTGGCGACATGGAACCCCAGATAGAATTGAGTCAGACAAGGGGACTCATTTTCGAAATAATCTTATTAACTCCTGGGCAAAGAGGCATGGCATTAAGTGGATATATCATATTCCTTATCACCCACAGGCCTCTGGGAAGATTGAAAAATAAAATGGACTGTTTAAAACTATGCTACAGGCACTAGGTAATGGGACATGGAAGCATTGGGATGTGAACTTGGCAGAAGCCACTTGGCTAATCAATACTAGGGGATCTGTTAACTGCCCTGGTCCCACCCAAACTAAACCCTTAGACACTGTGGAGGGAGACAAGGTTCCTGCATGTATTGGGTCTGACTGGGGTAAAGCTCACAGGCCTTACACTGCTGTACTTTGCTTTGGTAGCTGGTGTTGATAACAGAGCAGTGTTTTGGCTACTGCCAAGCTGTGCTGTCCCTGTGACATTCCTTCCCCCACTGAAGGGGATGGGGGGGGGTAAGATCCTGGGAGGGGACACCAGCAGGCCACCTGACCCCAGTCAGCCAAAGGGATATTCCATACCATATGACATCAGCTCAGATATATAAGGGAAGGAAGAGAGGAGGAGGGGGAGGCATTCGGGACTTGTCCATGTTTGCCTCCTCGAGCAACCATCACGTGTGCTGGAGCCCTGCTTCCCAGAAAGTGTCCGGACATCGCTGCTGATGGGAAGTAGAGATTAATTGTTTTCTCTTCTTGCTCTTGTGCGCGCAACTTCCAACTTGCTTGTTCTATTTTTTTCCTCCACTGTAATAAAACTGCCTTTACTCACCCTGATAGTCTTTTTCAATATTATCCTCTCCACTCTCCCAGTGGGAGGGGGAGTGATAGAGTGACTGAGTGGGCACCTGGCCCCTGGCCGGGGTCAACCCACGACAGTCTCTTTTGGCGCCCAACGTGAGGCTGTGTCTCCACCCCTGGGGCAGTCGGTTCCAGGTGTACTGGACACCCCTCCAAGTGAAAGCAAATTGTGGCCTGCACTCTGCTGCCCGAGGGATTGAGAAAAATGCATTAGCTATGTCAATCGTTGCATACCATTTGGCTGCTTTTGACTCTAGCTCATACTGGCGGTCCAACATGTCTGGTACGGCAGCACTGAGAGGTGGTGTGACTTCATTCAGGCCCCGATAGTCCACTGTCAGCCGCCATTCCCCATTTGACTTCCGCACTGGCCATATGGGGCTGTTGAAGGGTGAGCGGGTCCTGCTGATAACTCCTTGGCTCTCCAGTCGACAAATTAGTTCATGGATAGGAGGCACGGAGTCCCGGTTGGTACGATACTGCCTCCGGTGCACTGTCCTGGTAGCAATCGGTACTTGTTGATCTTCCACCTGCAGCAATCCTACGATGAAGGGATCTTCTGAGAGGCCAGGCAGGGTGGATAGCTGTTTGATCTTCTCTGTATTCACTGCAGCTATGCCAAAGGCCCATCGATATCCCTTTGGATCCTTAAAATACCCTCTCCTGAGGTAGTCGATGCCAAGGATACAAGGGGCCTCTGGGCCAGTCACAATGGGGTGCCTTTGCCATCTGTCCCCTGTTAAGCTCACCTCAGCTTTTACTACCGACAACTCTTGGCATCCCCCTGTCACTCCAGAGATCCAGATGGCTTCTACACTCTTGTGCCTTGATGGCATCAGTGTACACTGTGCACCGGTGTCCACTAAAGCTTTGTACTTCTGTGGATCTGATGTGCCAGGCCATCGAATCCACACCATCCAGTATACCCGGTCATCCCTTTCCTCCTCCTGGCCGGAGGCAGGGACCCTCTATTCCTGTTCCTGGTCCGAGTATTCACTGTCTGACCTTTGTGATGCCAAATCAGAAGTTCCCTCCTCAGGACTGTAGGAAAGGGTTTTAGTTTTCTTATATCTGGGAAATCGCTGATTGTCTTCTGGTCTCTCTGTGGTAACTACACTGACAGTCTTCTTGGGTGGCCCCTTCTTAACAGGTCTCTTCCCCCTCAGTTCTTGGACCTGGGCGCTCAGCTTAGAGGTGGGTTCACCATCCCATTTCCTCATGTCCTCTCCATGCTCATGCAGGAGAAACCAGAGCTCGTTACATGGCCTGTTCTTGGGGATTCCTTTCCCTCTGACTGGAGTTGGAGAGGAGCGATCTCTTGGGCTGCTTCTAAAAGTTGGGGTGGTGGCTCGCAGGGATGAGGGAGCACCCAGAGTTTCTTCTACATTTCGGAGCCAGGCAGACGCCAACTCTACAGTTGGTGTATCCATTTTTGGATAATAAAGTGCCGCGAAGCTGCTGGAATATGATGCCGGGGCGTCTTGAACCACCTTCCTCCACATGGCAAGTGTAACAAGGGACATCCTCTGGATCTTTCGTGATGCTATCATCCTTTAGATCACTATAGACAATTTCCAGCACTGCTAATTCTCTCAAGTACTGGATACCTTCATCCACATTGGTCCACTTCCCTGGGGACTTTACAAGATCATCCTTAAAAGGATATCTTGCCTTCACACTTGAAAGAAGCTGTCTCCAGAGGCTACAAGTTGCTCCTTCCTTTGCAAGTCCTCTTTCAATTTCCCGATCCCTAGCAAGGGATCCCAGCTGTTGGGCTTCATGACCTTCTAACTGCTGACTATCGGCTCCATTATCCCAGCATCGCAGCAGCCATGCAGGAATCCTCTCACCTGACTGGCATCTGTAATCCTTTCGCAAGTCTCCAAGTTCTGATGGGGTCAGGGACCGAGTAACTTCGGTCTCCTGTTTAATCTGCCTCACTCCCTTAGATTCCTTTTGTGAGGGATCTGCCTCTTGATCTAGCCCCATCTCTTCTTCCTCTTCTTCTTCTTCTCTTACTAATCGGCCTGAAACTTGCCTTGTCCATTTTTTTTTTTTCACTACTGGGACAATTAGTGTAGTTGTTGTGGTTTGGGTTCCTATCTCAGACATAGTTGTTATGGTTTGTATCCCTGCCTCAGCCACAGTTGTAGTTTGTGTCCCTGTCTCAGCTATAGTGTCCTCAGGCACAGTTTGAGTTCTTGCCTCAACCACAGTCCTCTGAGAATATTGAACAGAGGCCCGGTAGGCCCAGGCCAGCCCCCAGTACAGGGCGAGAAGCTGCTCGCATTCCTGAGAGTAAACGAGGCACCCTTCTGTCAGCCGACGGGCCAGTTTGTTAGGGTTATTTACCTCTTCAGGAGTAAACTCCCAGGCAACGGGAGGTGATAACTGCCCTAGGAACCTGCCCAAATCTCTACATATACCTTTCCACCCAGGAACTGGTCCCAGCCAGTCACTCTATCACTCCCCCTCCCACTGGGAGAGGGGAGAGGATAATATTGAAAAAGACTATCAGGGTGAGTAAAGGCAGTTTTATTACAGTGGAGGAAAAAAATAGAACAAGCAAGTTGGAAGTTGCGCGCGCAAGAGCAAGAAGAGAAAACAATTAATCTCTACTTCCCATCAGCAGCGATGTCCGGACACTTTCTGGGAAGCAGGGCTCTAGCACACGTGATGGTTGCTCGAGGAGGCAAACATGGACAAGTCCCGAATGCCTCCCCCTCCTCCTCTCTTCCTTCCCTTATATATCTGAGCTGATGTCATAGGGTATGGAATATCCCTTTGACTGACTGGGGTCAGCTGGCCTGCTGGTGTCCCCTCCCAGGATCTTGCCCCCCCCATCCCCTTCAGTGGGGGAAGGAATGTCACAGGGACAGCACAGCTTGGCAGTAGCCAAAACACTGCTCTGTTATCAACACCAGCTACCAAAGCAAAGTACAGCAGTGTAAGGCCTGTGAGCTTTACCCCAGTCAGACCCAATACACTGCACTACACATAGGAAAGTGGCTGGGGAAGTCAGTGTGGGTTGCGTCCCCCATGGGGAAGGGCAAACCCATTTGTGGGATTCTCTTTGCCCAAGGACCTGGGTCCACTTGGTAGGTAATGCGAGAAGATGGGGAGACCCAGTGTGTGCCCCAAGGTGATTTAACCTTGGGGTAAGAATAATGCATGTTGGAAGTTGTATGTTGCAGGATGTAAGTAGCAGAAGGGACGTGAGCTGACGAAGAACAAATTTCAGCCAGGAGCAAGAAAAAGGCCACAATGAACAGGGATGGTGCCAGTCCTCGACAATCAAGTTTACTATTCCCCCTGCCCTGACCCCACATTCTGCTGGAAATGGAGACCACCTGGAAGGATGTGAAAGGACAGGAGATAGTAGTTAATGTGATGGGGATGGTTTAAGGATGTAGCTTAAATTGCATGTGTGAGTAGGAAAGGATTTCTGACCATGATGCAAATGGTATGGAATAAGGGGTGGAGATTGTATTGGGTCTGACTGGGGTAAAGCTCACAGGCCTTACACTGCTGTGCTTTGCTTTGGTAGCTGGCGTTGATAACAGAGCAGTGTTTTGGCTACTGCCAAGCTGTGCTGTCCCTGTGACATTCCTTCCCCCACTGAAGGGGATGGGGGGGGGCAAGATCCTGGGAGGGGACACCAGCAGGCCAGCTGAGCCCAGTCAGCCAAAGGGATATTCCATACCATATGACATCAGCTCAGATATATAAGGGAAGGAAGAGAGGAGGAGGAGGAGGCACTCAGGGCTGGTCCATGTTTGCCTCCTTGAACAACCGTCACGCGTGCTGAAGCCCTGCTTCCCAGAAAGTGTCCGGACATCGCTACTGATGGGAAGTAGAGATTGATTGTTTTCCCTTCTGCTCTTGCGCACGCAACTCTCAGCTTGCTTGTTCTATTTTTTCCCCACTGTAATAAACTGCCTTATCTTACCCTGATAGTTTTTTTCAATATTATCCTCTCCCCTCTCCCAGTGGGAGGGGGAGTGATAGAGTGACTGAGTGGGTACCTGGCACCTAGCTGGGGTCAACCCGCGACACCATTCTGTAAATGTCTATGGAGATTTGGTAGAGTTCAAGGTTTCCCTTCTAAAATGACTGACATTCTCAAGTTGTGAAAATAACCTAAAGAAATAAATTCTTTTTTCCTCTCTCTAACAGTTACAGTATGTTCTGTTATTCAGTTTTCACACAGACTGGCACATCCACAATGTACTTGGGGGCTATTTGGATGGAAATAGAAAAGCTATGGAGTAAGACAGCCAGCCTAGATGTAAACAAGTTGGAACTGCTGGCAGCTGTGCTGTTACAAATAAAATTGCATTCCCCAGTGTCTTCTCACTTATCAATTTTGACAGAAGACTGTCCTGACTTTTCAAAAACAGCATTGAAAAGGACAAGTCACATTGGGTGTCAGATTTGCTAGAATGGATTTGGTTGGTAGCTTACCACATAGAAACAGAGGGTTATCTTCATTCCACATGGTGGGGAAAAACAATGCTCAGTCCAAGGGGTGGGGGCTTTACCTTATAAGCTGAAGTCTCATTTAATCCTCATTTTTTAAAGTCTGGTTTAGATTTAAGAATACCTGACACAAGGTTTGTTTGCATCAAAGCAGAAAGTAGAAATAGCAGCAAGCATTTTTTAAATGCATAATTTAAACCCTAACACAATGTAGTATGAGAAATACTTAAAAACAAAATCACTTTCCTGCTGATCCCTGCTTTATAGCTACACTTAGAGCCACATGCTGTTTTGTGTCCAGACAAAGAATGCTCTGGGATAGCAGGATGCTGTAGACAATGATATCAGTGTTAGAAAACAAAACAAAACAAAAGGAAAAAGAAAAATAACTAGCAGAAATCCCTAGAATTAATATGCTGATATATAGGCACCTATTAATAAAATATAATCGTGCAACTGGGGAAGCAGAATTTGGCCCTGTAGCTGATGAATCCTTTGATAATAAAAAAGCTCCAATGGATGTGGGAATTCACTCTCACCCTGAAGCTTCAGAGTGAAAATTTTTAGTGTAAATTAGACTTCTATGTAAAAAATCAAACAATGGAGAAACTTAAGGCATGGTATGTCTGCCAGTGAGTATTCAGCAGTCTGATGTGTGATGATTAGTAACAGCCTGCAGGCCCTGAGTGGGAGGAGGAAGACACCTTGGTATCAGCTGAGACTCCCTTCAGGTAAGAATGGGGGCAGATAGCAGTCATGGAGCAGATGGGGCAACTGGTTGGGCTGGGTGAACGATGGAGCTGGACTACAAATATGAGAGGCCTGTGATCACTGTGCTGTGAACAAAATCAGTGTTGCAGTGGGAGGAAGGGTATAAGCATATGAGGATGAGAAAAACTCTTAATTCTGTGGGCCTGGCAGATCTTGTGTGGCCTGACTTGCATTTAAAGGATATTTTAACTTAAAGACACATGGTGGACTTTAGAGTGAGTGTATGTCATATGGAAGTCAAAGAAGGAAAAAAAAATCCTTTACAAATTACGGGCTTTTTGGCTGCTAAAGGCTCAACAGCTGACAATGTATCCTCCAGGAAGTCACAAGCCTTCTCTTGAAGCTTAGCTAGCGTGCATGATACCAAATCTTCAGATTCATGTTGAAATGATAAATCCAAAAAATCAACCCTTATGAGAAACATTAAACATAAAATAATCTACATGCTATTAAAAACTAATGTTCCCCTATTGTCTGGATGATCACACTTACTGGAAAGTAAAATACTCACTGTCTTCTTTCAAACAAGCCATGGTCTTACTTTTCTCCTGGATTCTTCCACCTTCCTATTTGTCCTCTGTTTCTGTTCTTTCCCCATGGTGCAGTATGAATGCTAATTTATTAGAGATACTTAATTACATACCTATATTTTCCCATTATATGTATGCATATATATTTTTCTCCTGCTTGAGACCCAATGCCCCTTCTAGTATACTGTGTATTTGGGAAAACCATGAATTCTTGCTTTCTGAGCAGAGGGATCCATGATGAAATGCTTATGTGTAGTATTTTTCAGCAGTCAACTTTGGTCTTTGCTATTGGTCTTTCCCTCAAAAGAAATGTGAATTTGCAAGGATACAGGAGGAATTTAAAGTATAATTACCTAACTGATAATATGCAGTGAAGGGTTTCTTTTTCACTAATCTTAGATCCTACATTGTCGCTTTCTTCTCATTGAACAAAATAGGAGGGAATAGCACCGACAAGGCAGAAACTGAACCTTCTGTTAAAATGAGATAAGCAGACTGGAGTAGTAACTATTCCATTGTGCAGTGTGTGTGAATACGCTAAACTGTCACATTGGTTTGAGCTCCTCGAGGGTGGGGAGAACAAACCCATCAAACTTAACCAGTTGTTGGAGTTTGGATCTAGTTTTCTTGGGTTTTTTTTTTTTTTTTTTCCCTCAGGAATTTTTTCTCCCATGGGTTGCTAAGAGACTAATAACTGAGCTAATGGCTGAGTACTTAAGAGAACAAAGCATAGGACTAGGGCCATTCTCCTTGGCAGGGTGGGGCAGAATCTCTCTCATAGAAACAGGGCCTGACAAGGCGAGATTTTGGAGACTGAAAAAGCAAGGGCAGGGGGAGGCCACGCGCTCTTACTCGGGACCCTCAGAGCCGGACGGTCGGAGCTGCTATCTGCTTAACCCACGGCCCCCTGAGAAGCCACCACGGAGCTGCCAGTCTGTCTGCTGTGAGTCTCTGCCCTCTGCCCCATTGGGAGCTGCCTGCCACCAGCCTGTCTCTCCCCCACTCCTCCACGCCGCTCCGAGTTTTCCGCTACATTGTAACTGGGCTTCCCCTGCACGCCGGGACCTCTTGCCGTCCCAGCTCTCTGTGTCCAGAGATCCTGCTGCGGCACCAACACCAGCCACCCCCGAGGGTCTGTGAAACAAAGGCTCTCCTCCATCCCTCCGTGCCTCGGGCAGCTGCCATTGCCGTGTGCTACCTGAGCTCATGCTGGAGCACCCCCTGCAGCTGCCAAAGAATCATCACACCCAGAGCACCCCCTGCAGCCGTGAAGGAACCACTGCACCCAGAGCGCCTCCTGCCGACTGTGACTGGAACTGCACCAAAGGGGAAAGGTGCCTGAGGCCAAGCAGGCTGCCACTGGGTTTCTGGTTCTGTTTGTTGGTTAACACCGTAGCTGTTGTTATTTGTTAGCTTTGTTTTAGATATTAGTAAAGAACTGTTATTCCTATTTCCATATCTTTGCCTGAGAGCCTCTTGATTTCAAATTTATAATAGTTCGGAGGGAGAGGGGTTACAGTTTCCCATTCCAAGGGAGGCTCCTGCCTTCCTTAACAGACACCTGTCTTTCAAACCAAGACACCAGTCCAATTTTTTTCCTTTTGGGCCTTTCCCGAATTTGCTCCCCCATCTGTTTTCCAATGGAAATGGCTCTGACATAAAATGTTAGAATGGACCTTCTCTTGGTTATCAGGTAGGAATACAGTACTCCATGTCTGGCTAGAAGTCCATTAACTAATTAGATGGCTGGAGTACATCTCCAACAAGGGGAAGCTGGGAGAACTGCATCTGGTTAGCCTTTTGAAAAGAAGTCACCTTCTCTATAAGGAAATTTTATTGCTTCCTTCAGGTATCAAATGCAAGAGTCCAGAGAGGTCAGAACCAGACTCTTCTTTGAGGTGCATTGTGACAGCCACACGGCACAACAGACATCATATCAAATTAGATATTTAGGGAAGTGCTTCTTACTATGAGGGTAGTCGAAGACTGGAAGAGCTGTCCTGAGAAGTTGTAGACTGTATACTGCAAAACATAACCAACTATAACTATACGAGCTGTATAATCAGCATCCATTTGTTTGCTCCTCTACAACAGGCTCACTGCAATTTCTGGACTTGCCTCAAAGAGGGGTAATTGAAAGGCACTTGGAAAATTTAGTGGTAATGTCTACTGAAGGGAATGAGACTATTAGTACATGACGTCAGTGCTAAAATCTTTACAGTGACTTCTCCATTTCTGTTTATCATTTGTTGTGTTGGAGATTAAGGTCTGTAACAGATCCAAGACCTGCAAAAGCTCTATGTACTTGGAAACCAGTCTCACACTGGAGACTGTCACATATATACTTCTCTGTCCATGAATGTCCTCTTTGATTCTCTGGCTTTTTCCAGGCCCTAATGGTATAAAACCATTCAAATCTGACACGCTTCCTTGGGTAGAAGAAAACCTGTTGAAAGTAAGAATTCTGATAAGGCCAGGAACTTCAGGTCCCCACATGACAACTATTCCCCTTCCAAAAAACACATATACCTCAGCTGTTTCTGGTTCCCATTTCCCTTAAGTTTAATAAAGAGCCTCTTCATAGCTTACAGTTCTTTCTAAACTGTAGCAAGCACCTTTTTCTAGACAACATACCTTAGATATACAAAGTCCAGAGATTTAAGAGGCATCATAGCTGCAGTTCAGATTAGCTGAGAATCACTTAGAATAATTAGCTTTCAAAATACAATAAATTAAATAATAAATTAAAACAATACAATGGAATATAATAAATTTCACCTACTGCAGGTAAAATCATACTTTATACTTGCTGTATTTCAAAATGTTATCAGTGAGTACTCGGCTCTGTAAACATCATTGTTACTGCTGCCTGCCTGCTTTGGGCCTGAAATATGTCAGAAGATTTATCTGCCTCATCAGCACTTTCTAAACACCCAGACAGCCAATCGAAATGGGGAGTGTCCTTGGTTAGTCAGGAGGGGTCCAAATCTAGGAAGTGACCTATGCTGCAGGAAGGGATATAACTTCCTTCCTGGGAGAGAGAGCCAGTAGCTAGGTAGTTTTAAGGATTGATGTGTAGGTGAACCAATTAAAAAGTTGATCCGCCTTCGAGAAAAAAACCATATATAAGCAGAGACCCTCCGAGCCTCTTCCTCTTTTGGCCTGCTGCTGTGTAGAGAGGAGCATCTCCTGCTTCTCTCCCTTGTAAGCCCCCCCCTCCTTCCAAAGGAGGGAGCGGGGGGGGGGGAAGGGAGTTTTAGGGTGGCCGTGCCGCTGCAGCCGGGAATGGGGGACGAACCAGATGGAATTTTCAGCAGATACAGTTCAGCCCACATGTCAGCTACACTAGACAGGGCCAGATCCCTGCTCTGGGCCAGACAAGGACCGGGCCAGACTCCATCCAACTCGGGCCAGGCCCTGCCCTGTCACCCCGGGCCCAGATGGCCCCACCAGGCCGAGCCAGCTCCGCAGAGCCAGGCCACAGAGAGCCTGAGAGCTTCTGCCATCCAGCTCAGACCTGTTCAAACAGCCCGGCAGGGAGCACGTGATCCTCACACTGCCGGAGAGAGAGATTAACTCTATCCATGCCTGGACTAAACTTACAGACACCCATCCTTCCTTGCACAGAGAGAGGAACGAGTGAGGACATCTACAGAAATGCAGCATAGAGACTTTACAGTCAGTGAGGAAAGCAGAACTGATACCTACAAGGAGGAGCATGAGAAGTGCTTTGATAGTGAAGCTGAAAACTCTTTTGGAGAACCATGGTTGGGGACTGAGCTAATAAATTCCCTGTAATATATGAAGAAATAGTCCAAAAGGGGGGGATGTGAGGTTCTAATTGCAGCCAATGAACTGAGGTACCTGGGTAAAGACAAGTAGGTGTTGAAATAAGTACAGCCTGATGAGAAACTTGAACCAAGGGAGAAGAGAGGCTGTGACCCAGAGCCCTTGTCCCGGGGGGAATGCTAGAGAACTTAATGTTGTCAGGAGAACCTGTGTTGCTAAGCACAGAAGAAGGGATTTTCTTTGTTGCTGCAATTGAACTGTGCATCCTTAAAACAGGTGCCCTGTGGACTGTTCATAACCCACCCTAGTGGCTGTGGGAAGGCTACTGGTGTGGGAGAGATCCCCCATTAAGCTGATCTTTCTTCCGGGCGGTGGCTGATGGTGAGGCAGAAGACCCATAAAAACTGTATTTTTCTTACAGAAAATCCATGGTGTAAGCAAAAGAGACTTCTCTCCCTAAATGAACTGAAACAAGAGCTATTTCTGAGATGGTAAACTAACTGGAGGTCGAAGTGTTGTCTTTTGTGTGTTGTCAGGGAGAAAGAAATGGAGTGGTGGGGGAAGGAGGGGTGGTCTGAGGAGTTTGTCCTGGTTTTTTTTCTTGGTTTTTTCCCTTTGTCTTAGGTATATTAATAAAGTTTCTTTATACTTGTCCTAGTTTAGGGCAAATGTTAGGAGGAAACCTCCAAGGGGGTCTCCTCTAGACAAGCCAATTTCAGCCACCCCTCCCCCAAACCGGTTCGGGAAAAGATTTCCTTAGAGAAAAAGTGGAAAAAACTATTTATTTAATAAGCTGAATATTCACAAGTTTGGAAACAAAAATTGAATGATATAAAACAATGAAACCTCTCCTTTCTCCGAAGAGATGGTGGATCCAGAGAGTCCTTCTGTGGGTGCGGCTGTGTCAGCCTCAGTCCCTCCAGAGGCTGGGGCCGATGGCAAGGCCCGGCTGCAGAGTCGGGGGGCCCCCGGGGGATTGTCCTGATGTCTTGGACCACAGAGATGCTGACCAGTCCCAGAAGAAAGAAACCAGTAAAAGAAATAAAGTCTCTCTCTCTCCCTGCAAAAGCTGAGAGATCTCCGAGAGCACTCCGCTGCGAACTCCGAGAGCCCACAGAGAGCTTATCTCTATTTTTTCTGTCTCCGCTTCGAGCTCAGTCTCTGAAGGAATTTCCGGGGGAGTAAGGTGTAACTCCTGTAGACAAACTGTGTGCGTTTTCTCTCCCCCCTTCACCCTCTTCACTCTCTCTCTCTCTGGGCCTAACTTAAAGCTACAGAACTTAATACCTGGCATAAGCAGGACAGACGACTGGGGATACAAGCATCATACAGTCAACCCAGGACAATACTTTATGAAGTTAAGCCTGCTTTGCCTACTCCTAATCCTCATCTCACAGCAAACATCAGGTAAATTTGGGTAAGTGTGCTGGCATTTGGCCAGAACCTTGAATAGGCGAACTTGAACCACTACAGGAGGCATAAGAGATGTGCCAACATCTGCTGCAGCAAGCATTTATCTGGACAGTGGAACATATAGCTGTAGATTCAAACTCTTACCCAGTTACAATTCCATGTGTTTGGACAGCCTAGATCTACAACTGTGTGAAGGCTATTTTGGGATATTAATTGAAATCAAGTTGAAAATGTAGTTTTTCAATTACATTTGTGAGAAATATACTTTCCTGCAATTCACTTTATGCCCTTCAGACACAGTAAAGGCAAAATACTATGAAAAAGCTGATTTTAAAGTTGAACTTAGAAATTCTTAGAAAGCGCTATTAAAATTCCATCCCATCCATGCTCTTGTTTACCTTGAGGTGCACACATATTAAAATATGTATCATTAAAATATGCAAGTTTTAATCACATACATGTGCCTATAAATCAAGCACATGAAGCAATAGAAAATGACTTTCAAAACACATTTTGGTTTTCCTGGCACCAAAATGAGGTCTGTGGGCACCATATCCATGCTGAGTTTCAGCTGTTCCAACTTCTATTGCACACGGAATGCCCTCTACCCCCCCACACATACTTGTGCAGATTGATAAAATCACGAGATGAAATACAAAGCAAACTCATCTTCTGCTTTTTGATGCTCAATACAGTTTCACCTGTATTCCTGCTCACCAAACCATGCCCTCTAGGAATGACTATCACATTCTCTTTGAAGAGATCCCTCATTAAATAAAAAAGCAAACTCCCAGAGAAAAGGCCTCTCCTGCTTTTTTTTGATTTCTCCTCTGAAGGACCAGCATGCATAATACTGAAACCTTGTTTTAAGTCCAGTTTCTTGTAAAAGGTTCCCTCTTGCTAGGGGGATTCAGCCCACCTTTCCTGTGCTCTAGGATTTCCTAGGATACTAAGCTTTAAAACAGCAACATTATAATAAGTAGGTTAACATGACTTAGGCTACTTTTAAAAGAATACATAAAATAAATTATTCCCTCCCATCTTTTGTCTGTATAGCTAGATTTCATGTTTCCAAGACAGAATACATGAAAATTGAAGCAGAAGGCATATGAAAAATAGCATTAATAAAACCCTTAGAAGCATTTTGACTGTAAAGCATATATGGAAGTATGTGAGATAATAATGTTAGAACTATCTAAACAAAGAATTTCTCCAAAACAGAAGATTTATAATCCACAGATTTCCATAAATATGAAAATATTGCCAGCACCTTTTTCTTCCTTCACTGACTGAAAAGCACATTCCATACATTGAAATGTTGCCCAGCAATAAAGTGTTGCTGAACTGAAGTAACTTTTCTTCATTTTCCTGGAAAAACATAAGCTCTGACAACAAGTAAGAATTTTTATTAGCTTCCAGGTGAAGTAAGGAGTAACCCTGTGCTTGTTTTATGAAATCATGAAACAGAATGAATATCACTGACTTGATATATTTTCCTCCTGTTTTAAAACACAATAAATGGTAATAACCTTGATAAATTTGTCCATGTCAGTTTTGTGTCTTTTTCTCCCCATTCTCTCATGATCCTCTGCAGTTGTGGACACAATTCAAATCCCTAAATTGGGATATTCGTTACTTAGACAGCAACTTCATTCACTTTGAATGTCAGAATTCTGTGATGATATACACCAATACACTCAAAATCAATGAACAACTGTGGCAGAAACTACCCTGATATTGTCTTCTATCTAAATGACCCAATGACTAGTAAGGAAGAAGAGTGATTTAATGGGCAAAAAAAGAGATGCATTACAATTAAAGGCTTCTGGCTTTTACTGTCAGTTCTACCACTGATTGACTTGGCAAGTCTCTCAATACAACTGCCCTTAGTTCACCTGCCTGTGAATTCGTGTAGCCTACAGGATATCATAACACTGAAGAACCTCAGTAGAATGGTTTTGTTTAATTTATACTTGAAAAGTGACTTCAATACTTAAAAGAGAAATGAAAAACAGATAGAAAAGGACTGCTCCTTTTATCAATCCTTTGCTCATTTGCAGTGTACAATTGGCCACAGGGAGGAATTACATGTTTATTATTGTCTATGTGTAAATTATACTGATGTAAATTCACAGGTATTCTAAAAATAAAAATGCCAGTGAAAATACATAATCTTATGCTTTTTTATGCCAAATGCATGCTTGAACAGTCTTATTTTAATTATTATCCAGTGTTATTCAAAGAAATACAGCAAAAAATATTCCAGTGCCACTTTCCCCTTTCAACTGTGACCTTTTCCATTCTTAGTCGGTAGTTGCAGTCAGCTGAATCACAGGCTGGGTGTTTGCCGCTCAGAACTCTTTTGAGTTCAAAGGAAGAAATCACAAGGAAAGATTTTAGAAGCCCTGATCATTGTAGTGCTTCCTCGGGTCCAACTGAAATAACTCTAATAATCTATTTACTAATCCAGAAGAATTCCTCACAAGATAGCTTAAAACACATTCCATTTTTTTCTCTTTATATTTTTATGATAAAACAGGTGGAATGGGGGGAAAAAAAAGGCCAATCATCCCAAGTTCCCACAAACCAGACTCTCCTAAGCAACCAAGACCACAGATTACAGGTACACACAATACCTGTTCACTTCTTTCATGATACTTCTTATCAGCAGGTACTATATAATATTAAGAATTGTCACCAAAAAATCAGAATAACATTGTCAGTAAATGTCTCTATACCATGGGGCAACCATGATTCAGCCATAACTGCTAGGTCTGAACCAATGGTCAGAAAATAAACACTGTGTGCCAAGTCTCTCTCCTATGATAACAGACTGAGAGAGTTGACGTTGTTCAGCCTGGAAAAGAGAAAGCTTCAGGAAGAACTTAAAGCAGCCTTCCAGCCCCTAAGGGAGGCTACAAGAGAGCTGGAGAGGGACTTTATACATGGGCATGTCATGATAGGACAAGGGCTAAGGGCTTTAAAATGAAAGAGGGCACATTTATATTAGATACTAGGAGTAAGTTCTTTACTATGAGGGTAGTGAGACACCCAGGGAAGCTGAGGATGCCCCATCCCTGGCAGTGCTCAAGGCCATGCTGGATGAGTGTGGCAGGATATCGACATCACCCCCCCCCTCCCCCCCCCCCATGCCTTCTGAGTACCACAGATAGCTGGTGTATAAAGAGATAACCCAAGGCCTCAAAAGCCCAGCAGGGGTCATCTCTGGTGCCAAAGGGCTCAAACCTCAGCTAAGAATTAACATCTTAGTCTGGAGAGCTGATGGGAGGAGAGATAAAAGAAATATTTCTGATTTGAGAGTCACAGTTTTTACACTATAAAAGATACACAAGCTATCACTGGGGCAGAAACCTCTTACACCCTGAAAGTGTTCAAACCTTCTCCCCGAAATCTGCACGCAGGTTTCGTGGTTACTTCTCTGGGGATTGAGGGAAAGGATCTCGGTGTGTGCCTCACCAGCAATTAGATGGTAAGATACATTGAATCCTAAATTATACTATTTCTTTGCTAGCTGTAAGTGAAAAAGGTACCTTATCGTGCACTGTATGTTAATCTACTAGTAGTCTTTCTTTTTGTTTTATTCCTGTGTAGTATTGGTTTACTTTAAGTCTTATGTCTGTTAGTTTCCTCATCTATTAATAAATGTTTCATTCTATAATAGACAGAATCAGTCATCATTAAAAGAACTTACAAACGTGAGTGGGTTTTGAGGTGCTGGCCGCCTCAATAAGGTTACTGCCTGCTGACAGAGGCCTGGGCATGAGGCAAGGGCTGATCTAAGCTCCCACATCCATTCGTGACAATGAGGCTCTGAATAACCTGGTCAAGTGGGAGGTGTCCCTGCCAATGGCAGGGGTTGGAACTAGATTATCTTTAAGGTCCCTTCCAAGCCAAACCATTCCACAATTCTACAATGAAGTCCCAAATTATCTAAGTCCACTTTGAGCTGTCAGTTCAGACTCTTCACCACAACAGCAGCTCCATAAGGTAAGGCATGTGGTGAGAAGCATCTGCTCTTTCCATTGAAAATCTACAGCACAGCAAGTTTGTTCCTATTTCTCCTACCACACCAGTCAGGTCTGATAACAACGGAAAGACCCAACCTTGTCCACCATTTCAGCTCTTCTAAACTACAATACCCATATCTCTATTAGGATCCATATTTCTCGAAGCCTTCTCTTTTAAATTACGTCTCATGGTTGCTGAATTCAAAAACTGCCTTTAATTTCCTAGAGGTGCATTTTGTGATTTATCTCCAATTTTAAGAAGTTCAGGGTAAAATATAAAGACTCCAATCACAGTAGGAAATACAGTAAAAAACCAAGCACAACCTGATAGCAAGTCAGAGCTAGCTTCATTGTACAGAAACACTCATCAAGTAACAAAACAAAGGAGCCTGACAGCAGCAATCGGCAGTGCTGGCATTGTGTGCACAGAAGCTGTTTCAATAAAAACTGTTTGTTCAGGTGATTCCAATTGAGGAGGAGCTCCAGTTTTGTTGCCGCAAGCTCCTGTAATGCTCACACAGGGGTGTTTGCAGGCTATCAGAGCTCTGGAGGGAGCTGTTACAGACTATCAGCTCAGTAATCCTCATGTTAAAAAGGCCCTAAATATGTATTTACAAGATAGGCAGACCTGTTTGTTTTATTGATTAAGTAATCCATATGTTGAAAATATCTTAAATAGGAATTCACCAGGCAGGCAGGTCTCTCCTGGACTATTACAGCAATGGTGGGCTGTTCAGAATGTCACTGAGACCACACCTCAGTGGCCCATGAGAGCCTCAACCCATAAATACTTACAGGTGTTCAAGTAACTTTATTCAGATAAACAGCCTCACTCACACTGCTAATCTGAAATTACTCCTTCTTTATTTCTAAGGAAAAAATGCCGATAAAAATCAATCACTTCAAAAGTGTAATGTCACAGAACTGGTAAATTTGAATTTGCTCCTGAAATAACTTCCCTCATTAGAATGGGATGAGTATTACTGGAAGAGGGAACCAGTGTGTTACTGCTGCACTGTATCTACTGCAATGCTCAGATATGGTAGAAGAAACAAGGAGAGCAGGGTAAAATTTTCCCCTACGCAACTTTTAAGTGTCCAGTGAAAAGACATCTACACAAAGACTTACTCATGGCCAATTCCACAAGGTTTCTAACTTATCCTCTTCAAGGTCCATTTTTTAGTTGTTTGTGAAAACAGCTGACAGCATCTGATCCAGAAATGTTCAGGTCAATAGGAAACCTAAGGAATTTCAGCAGGTTTGGATCAGGCCAATAGTAAACTTGAAGGACTAATCAAAATTTACAGTTAACAGATTTATGAGTGCAAATACTTATGAAAGCATTTAAACGAATGGCTGTGCATAACCATAAATTAGCATTTGCATTTAACATGCATACACACACATTTATTTCCTTATTCTGATGGAAAAATCTGTCCCTTGGGTCTAAAAATCAGAACATGATCTTAAGAGTAATAATTCTTTTCCTGAAGTATTAACCAACCCTCAGAACCCTCAACTGTGTTGCTGTGCTTAGGAGAAGGATGATGCAGCAAAGCAACTTGCATATGAATATTCTGATTTCCAGAAGTCCTATTCTCTATAGCACAGGAAGAATACAAATAGCATGTGTGTAGTCTCTAGCTCATGCTTCAAGAGGGAAAAATCTCACATGGCTTTTTCTTGAAATACTATGTCTCTCATGGCTGCTCTTTCCTCCAAAAACTCTTATCCTTTCATTGCCTGGACACAGAAGGCTCCATAAAACATGACCACAGAAAGATTTTGCCTGCACACGATTCATGTGGTTGTCTGTACATTTACTGACATGCACAAATTTTCTGAGCAAAAAAGTAACATAGAGCTGCTCAATGGTTTCTAAGTGAAGAGCATCAGAATACCTCATAATTTCATATAGGGTCAGCTCTATCCTAAGCAACTTTTCACAGGTACTGGTCTTAAAACTGTCCCAATCTATCAGGACTAGCATTGGTGTGCATTAAAACTAAAGTCATCAGACACAGGTGGGCTAACACAATGGCTGCTATTCTCCCTTTTTTACTCTGAAATGTTTCACTCCTGACCTGATGGATTGTTGATGTAATTTTCTAGGCTTGTAAAAGCTGAAACAATCACTTGTGCCTAAAAATGAAAATAATCAGAGCTGGAAAGTCTTTTAGGCTATTATTCTGGTTTCCTTTGTGCATCCACATTGACTAACATCCAACCTTCCTCCAAAAAACAACCCCTCAATGTTGACAGCAAACGTAAGTCTAGTCTTCCTCATATATGCAACAACAGATAATGCAACCCACTGCTATTCCTTCTCAAGGATGTTTCCTTTTGCTATTTGGAAGAAGCATTCAGCTGGAAAAGAGAATCTTATCCTATCTCAGATATATGAAGTTTTAATAGCTGTAATCCCCCAGCAGAAAGCAATCACCTCCCATTCTGCTTTTGCTCAAAAGCTACTTCAGTATGATGCCGAAAGAATTTTTTGCTTTTTCTTCTATATACTTTTTACACAGTTCTCTGTACCCACAAGTATTAGCATGCATAATTGTAATACTTTAGGTCTGATAACTTAGCCTGGTTTCTTGGTGTCCTGCAGGCTGGGAGACTAAACACCCCAGAACTGTAGAGTTAGAAGACCAAACATTCTACTATCATAAGAACTCAAGGTCCCCTAGTAGGACAGATTCTGTAAACTAGAAGTTAGCACACCCCAGCCCCCTTATTGGGCCCTCTTGTTAGATATGCTAATGTGTAAGGTCTTTAATTGTATACTCAACTTGGGGGGTGGCAAGGGCTTTTTCGATGCGTTCTACCTGGGCAGCGTGAGGCATCGAATGGGATCCTATTAAAATACCGAGGTAAATGACTCCCACCCTGTTGTAGGTTGGATTTAGTTTTTCCTCAGGAATTTTTTCTCCCATGGGTTGCTAAGACACAAATGACTGAGATAATATCTGAGTACTTAAGAGAACAAAGCACAAGGCTAGGGCCATTCTCCTTGGCAGGGTGCGGCAGAATTGCCTTCATGGAAGCAGGGCTTGACAACGCGAGATTTTGGAGACTGAAAAGCAAGGGCAGGGCGGAGGTCACGCGCTCTTGCTCGGGACCCTCGGAGTGGGACGGTCGGAGCTGCTGTCTGCTGAACCCACGGCCCCCTGAGAAGCCAGCACGCAGCTGCCGGTTTGTCTGCTGTGAGTCTCTGCCCTCTGCCCCATCGGGAGCTGCCTGCCACCAGCCTGTCTCTCCCCTGCTCCTCCTCGCAGCTCCGAGTTTCTTCGCTACATTGTAGCGGGGCTTCCCCTGCACGTTGGGACCTCTTACCGTCCCAAGTCCCAGCCCCCTGTGTCCGAGGATCCTGCTGCGGCACCGACACCAGCTGCCCTCCCCCCGAGGGTCTGTGGAACAAAGGCTCTCCTCCATCCTTCCCTGCCTCGGGCAGTCGCCATTGCCGTGTGCTACCTGAGCTCACGCCGGAGCGCCCCCTGCAGCCACCAGGGAATCATCACACCCAGAGCGCCCCCTGCAGGCTGTGACTGGAACGGCACCAAAAGGAAAAGGTGCCTGAAGCCGAGCAGGCTGCCACTGGGTTTCTGGTTCTGTTATTTGGTTAACGTTATAGTTGTTGTTATTTGTTATCCTTGTTTTAGATAGTAGTAAAGAACTGTTATTCCTATTCCCATATCTTTGCCTGAGAGCCTCTTGATTTCAAATTTATAATAGTTCGGAGGGAGAGGGGTTACAGTTTCCCATTCCAAGGGAGGCTCCTGCCTTCCTTAACAGACACCTGTCCTTCAAACCAGGACAGATTTTGGCGCCCAATGTGCGGCCCGAGGGCATAGAGAGGAAAAAGGATAACAGTTCTTGAGTAACGCAGTTTTTGTGTGCTGGATATAGGAATCTCATTAGGTTGCACCATGTGGTCTAGCTTATCCTGATTCGTATGGTAAGTGGTCACAGCTCTCTCTCTCCCATTTGCAGCCCCGTATCTAAACATGGGCCCTATAACTAAGGCTACGGTGGCTGTTATACAGTTTGTGTCATGGGTTGATAAGGTGAGGAATTCATGGATTTTCAACTTCCTCTGGAAGGCAGGCATGTGGATTCACAGCTACCACACATTAATGACATGTTTTCAGGGTTACTTTAATAATGGTACCTACTGCGAGGAAGTGACACCAAAAGAAATCTTCTCACAACCCTTCACCCAGCTCTCTGGGCCTATCCCGCCAATCTTTGAGGGGTTCAAATCTTCTCTAGATGCTAATGATACCATACAGTGGCTGGTGTTGCTGATAGGCCTGCTCTATTTAGCACTCAGGGATAAGGGGGGTCTGACTTGGACAGCCACTCTGACATCTAACCCAGAAAATAAGGATGCTGCCACAGAACCTGACATAGCCCCAGAGACTAGGGACACCATCCCAGAACCTGACATTGCCCCAGACACTAGGGATGCTGCTACAGAGTCTGACCCGGCCACACAACCCACCACAGAAACAACCCACCTGGATTGGGTGGGGGCCCTGGTGAAGGAGATATGCGAAATGGGCCAAGTGCTGAAGGAATACACTTGCCCAGCTGGTGGGAAACCCTTCCCCTACCCCAAAGAGGGAGAGTCTAATGAGGCAGCAGAGGAACCCAGGGACGTTATCACCGCTCAGGCTCCAGTCAGATCAGAGGGGCAGCCACAGCCAGCAGTGGTTGCCTCTGTGGAAAAGAAGAAGACTAAGGTCAAGCCAGAGCAGCCAGTGATTAATGATGGGGAAGCAGGGCCCTCTCAACCAGTAGGGAGGCCAAGGATTGAAATCACTACCGAGTCCCTGGGGTATGACAGTCTCCGTAATCTACGAAAAGACATTGTGCGACGGGGTCGTGAGCCTTTTACAACCTGGTTACTTCGGGTCTGGGACCTTATGGGTATGGGCGTGCAGCTGGATAGTATTGAGGCAAGGCAGATGGGACCCTTGTCCCATGACTCGGGGGTGGATCAGGTATTCGGAAGAGATGACGGGCCCCTGTCTCTCTGGGAACGGCTTTTAATAAGTGTAAGAGAGAGGTTTGTCAACAGGGAGAGAATGCAGGAGTACCGTCATAGAAGACCATGGAAGACCCTTGAGGAGGGAATCCAACAGCTGAGGGAGGTGGCAATATTAGAGGTACTCTTTGGGAGGGATGGACAACATGATAATGACCCCGACAAGGTCAAGTGTACAGGGCAAATGTTGTGGAATCTGGCAAAGCTAGGGCCCTCCCAATACACCATCTTCATTGCAACAATTAATGCTGATGACAACCGAGAGACAGTAGGCTCCATAGCCACCAAACTCAGGAATTATGATAGTATGATCAGTGGCCCAATGCAGGCTCAGGTCTCTGCTGTGGTCAAAGACCTCAGAGAAGAGATGATGAGGGAGGTGAGGGAGGAGATGAGGATGATGAGTGCAGCACCAGTGCGAGTCACAAGCCCCAAAGTCAGAGCCCAGCGCCCCCCAGCCAGGGAGAGAGGGTACACCCCGCGATCTGAGCTGTGGTTCTTCCTGTGTGACCACGGAGAAGACATGAGGAAGTGGGATAAGAAACCCACTTCTGCCCTGGCAGCACGGGTACAGCAACTCAAGAAGGGAAATACTAACCGAGGTGGGGGGTCTACTAAAGTGAAGGTAGCCTCAGCCTCCCGTGACCGAGATGCCAGATATTACAGAAGGGAGGACGATCTCTTAGATCCCCTCAAGGGGACCCCTACTATGTATGCCCAGGAAAGAAATGATAACCAGGGCTAGAGGGGCCCTGCCTCTAGCCAGGAAGAGGCACGGGAAAACCGGGTCTTTTGGACAGTGTGGGTCCGATGGCCTGGCACATCAGAACCACAAAAATATGAAGCGTTAGTTGATACTGGTGCGCAGTGTACCTTAATTCCATCGGGACATGTGGGGGCAGAACCAGTTTCTATTGCCGGGGTGACAGGGGGATCACAGCAATTAACCTTGTTGGAAGCCGAGGTGAGCCTGACTGGGAAGGAGTGGCAGAAACACCCCATTGTGACTGGTCCAGAGGCCCCATGTATTCTGGGCATAGACTTCCTCCGGAATGGCTATTACAAAGACTCAAAGGGACTCAGGTGGGCTTTTGGAATAGCAGCTGTGGAGACAGAGGGCATCAGGCAACTGAACACCTTGCCTGGACTATCGGAAAATCCAACTGCAGTGGGACTCCTGAGAGTAAAAGAGCAACAAGTGCCAATTGCCACCTCGACAGTTCACCGCCGGCAGTACCGGACCAATCGAGATGCCGTGATCCCAATCCACAAGATGATCCGCGACCTGGAAAGCCAAGGAGTGGTCAGTAAAGCCCACTCACCCTTCAACAGCCCCATCTGGCCTGTGCGCAAATCTGACGGGGAATGGAGATTGACTGTGGACTATCGTGGCTTGAATGAAGTGACTCCACCATTGAGGGCTGCCGTGCCAGACATGCTGGAGCTCCAGTACAAGCTGGACTCCAAGGCAGCAAAATGGTATGCCACCATTGACATCGCCAATGCGTTTTTCTCCATCCCTCCGGCAGCAGAGTGCAGGCCCCAGTTTGCCTTCACCTGGAGAGGTGTGCAATATACCTGGAATCGGCTGCCCCAGGGGTGGAGGCACAGCCCCACGATCTGCCATGGACTGATCCAGGCCGCACTGGAAAAGGGTGAGGCCCCAGAACATCTCCAAGACATCGATGACATCATTGTGTGGGGGAACACGGCAGCAGAGGTATATGAGAAAGGAGAGAAAATCATCATGATCCTCCTGGAAGCCGGTTTTGCCATCAAGAAAAGCAAAGTCAAGGGACCTGCTCGAGAGATCCAGTTCCTGGGGGTAAAATGGCAAGATGGGCGGCGCCAGATTCCCACAGAGGTCATCAATAAGATCACTGCGATGTCTCCGCCAACTAACAAAAAGGAAACTCAAGCTTTCCTAGGGGCCATAGGCTTTTGGAGGATGCACATTCCAGAGTACAGCCAGATTGTGAGCCCTCTCTACCTGGTCACCCGCAAGAAGAATGATTTCCACTGTGGCCCTGAACAGCAAAAGTGTTTGCCCAGATCAAGCAGGAGATCGCTCACGCGGTAGCGCTTGGCCCAGTAAGGACGGGACCAGAGGTGAGGAATGTGCTTTACTCTGCAGCCGGGAACAATGGCTTGTCCTGGAGCCTTTGGCAGAAAGTGCCTGGAGAGACTCGAGGCAGACCGCTGGGATTCTGGAGCCGGAGTTACAGAGGGTCTGAAGCCAACTACACCCCCACAGAGAAGGAAATCTTGGCCGCCTATGAAGGAGTTCAAGCCGCCTCGGAGGTGATCGGCACTGAAGCACAACTCCTTCTGGCACCTCGACTACCAGTGCTGGGGTGTATGTTTAAAGGAAAGGCTCCCTCTACCCACCACACCACTGATGCCACATGGAGTAAGTGGATCGCACTTATCACACAGCGCGCCCGCATTAGAAATTCAAACCGCCCTGCGATCCTGGAAATAATTACAAACTGGCCAGAAGGTGAGAGTTTTGGTCTCACTGATGAAGAGGAGCAAGAACAAGTGACCCGGACTGAGGCGGCTCCACCATACAATCAACTGCTAGATGAAGAAAAGTGCTACGCCCTTTTCACTGATGGTTCCTGTCGCATCATAGGGATGAACCGAAAGTGGAAAGCAGCTGTGTGGAGCCCCACACGACAGGTTGCAGAAGCCACTGAAGGAGAGGGTGGGTCGAGCCAATTTGCTGAACTCAAAGCCATTCAGCTGGCCCTGGACATTGCTGAGAGAGAGAAGTGGCCAAAGCTCTATCTCTACACCGATTCATGGATGGTAGCCAATGCTCTATGGGGTTGGCTGGAAAGGTGGAAAAAGCCAACTGGCAGCGTAGAGGAAAGCCAATCTGGGCAGCTGATGAATGGAAAGACATTGCCACTTGGGTAGAGAAGCTACCCGTAAAGGTCCGCCATGTAGACGCCCATGTCCCTAAGAGCCGAGCTAACGAAGAACACCAGAACAACAAGCAGGTAGATCACGCCGCAAAGATAGAAGTGGCACAAATAGATTTATACTGGCAACACAAAGGAGAGTTGTTCCTAGCCCAATGGGCCCATGATGCCTCAGGCCACCAGGGCAGAGATGCCACCTATAAGTGGGCATGAGACCAAGGGGTGGACCTAACCATGGACAGTATCTCCCCAGTGATCCATGATTGTGAGACGTGCGCTGTGATCAAACAGGCCAAGCGGGTGAAGCCTCTATGGTATGGTGGACGGTGGTCCAAATATAAGTATGGAGAGGCTTGGCAGATTGATTACATCACACTGCCTCAAACCCGCCAAGGCAAGTGCTACGTTCTCACAATGGTGGAAGCCACCACAGGATGGCTGGAGACCTACCCTGTGCCTCATGCCACTGCCCAGAACACCATCCTGGGCCTTGAAAAACAGGTTCTTTGGAGACATGGTACCCCTGAGAGAACTGAATCCGACAATGGGACTCATTTCAGAAATATCCTTATAAACACCTGGGCTAGGGAACATGGCATCGAGTGGGTGTACCATATCCCTTATCATGCACCAGCAGCTGGGAAAGTTGAAAGGTACAATGGCCTGCTCAAAACCACCTTGAAAGCACTGGGTGGGGGGACGTTCAAGAACTGAGAGACTAATTTAGCAAAGGCCACATGGTTAGTGAACACCAGAGGATCCTCCAACCGAGCAGGGCCTGCCCACTCTGACCCCTTGCGAACAACAGATGGAGATAAAGTTCCAGTAGTACACATGAGAGGTATGCTGGGAAAGACTGTTTGGGTAAACTCTGCCTCAAGTAAAGACAAGCCCATCCGTGGGGTTGTCTTTGCTCAGGGACCAGGCTGCACCTGGTGGGTGATGCAAAGGGATGGAGAGACCCGATGCATACCTCAAGGAGATCTTGTTTTAGGGTGAACTACCTATGACACCGTGCTTGTATCTGTATCTGCATGTATGTATATACTTCGAAGGTTTAAATTTGATGTAAGGTGTTTGCATGGGAAAAAATTCGGGGTGGAGAATGTTGTAGGTTGGATTTAGTTTTTCCTCAGGAATTTTTTCTCCCATGGGTTGCTAAGACACAAATGACTGAGATAATATCTGAGTACTTAAGAGAACAAAGCACAAGGCTAGGGCCATTCTCCTTGGCAGGGTGCGGCAGAATTGCCTTCATGGAAGCAGGGCTTGACAACGCGAGATTTTGGAGACTGAAAAGCAAGGGCAGGGCGGAGGTCACGCGCTCTTGCTCGGGACCCTCGGAGCGGGACGGTCGGAGCTGCTGTCTGCTGAACCCACGGATCCCTGAGACGCCAGCACAGAGCTGACGATTTGTCTGCTGTGAGTCTTTGCCCTCTGCCCTATCGGGAGCTGCCTGCCACCAGCCTGTCTCTCCCCTGCTCCTCCTCGCGGCTCCGAGTTTCTTCACTACATTGTAGCGGGGCTTCCCCTGCACGTCGGGACCTCTTACCGTCCCAAGTCCCAGCTCCCTGTGTCCGAGGATCCTGCTGATGCACCGACACCAGCCACCCCCCCCCCCCCCGCAACAGTCTGTGGAACAAAGGCTCTCCTCCATCCTTCCCTGCCTCGGGCAGCCGCCATTGCCGTGTGCTACCTGAGCTCACGCCAGAGCACCCCCTGCAGCCACAGGGGAATCATCACACCCAGAGCGCCCCCTGTAGCCACTGGGGAATCCTCACACCCAGAGCGCCCCCTGCAGGCTGTGACTGGAACTGCACCAAAAGGGAAAAGGTGCCTGAAGCCAAACAGGCTGCCACTGAGTTTCTGGTTCTGTTTGTTGGTTAACGCCATAGTTGTTGTTATTTGTTAGCTTTGTTTTAGATATTAGTAAAGAACTGTTATTCCTATTCCCATATCTTTGCCTGAGAGCCTCTTGATTTCAATTTTATAATAGTTCGGAGGGAGAGGGGTTACAGTTTCCCATTCCAAGGGAGGGTCCTGCCTTCCTTAACAGACACCTGTCCTTCAAACCCGGACACACCCCTCTAACCGTGTCTGGGCTTTTTCTTTCTAAGATCAGGAAAAAGGCATCAAATACGTATGTGGTATGAAGGTCTCTGCCCTTGGATAAGGACCTGTTGAGTAAACAACACTACCAGCTTGTGCCTGCTTGTAACATCTTATTTTCTTGTCTCATTAGACTGAATGTGTAGGACCAGACATCAGTGATACTTTTTTTGACCAGCTTTGTCTTTACAATGTTCTTTGTAGGTTATCTTTTTTCTACCTATTTATTAACTGTCCCACCACATAAACGCCTCTGTCCCCTTAATTTCTGTATTACTGCTAATGTTTCAAGCCAAGTACATGAAGTTTCTCTCTCCTGGATAGTAGGTTCAGATATTTTATTAAATAAATGTGCGTCCATTGGCTTATTTACTCCTCCCTTGTACCAGTATCCTCTATTCTTCTTACAAGGATAAATTTTAGAGCAATGTTTAACACAGATTTACTGGGGACTGTGATGCTTTTAGTCCTTTCACCTCATTGGTACCAGCAAGTCTGACATATAATGTAAACTCACTTGATACAATTCCAACAGCACAAAGCCACTCATAGTCAAGCTGGGTGGGTTTGTCCGGAATATCTTTGGCTCTCTTCCAGTGATTTTGACTGCAAGTCCAACGGAGCACTTACAAATTAATCCATTCCTGCTTCTTAAAAGTCCTCATGAGGATCTGGCTATGCAAAAATTGCAAATCTTTTGATGCCTTTCTGCTGACACTGACTGATGCTGGCTCTGCCTTCATCTTAGTATCTACCAGCAATTCAGATTCCTTTTAGGACAACTTTTGCAGTAGCAACATAAGAATGCTCAAGTTGGCAAATGGCAATCCCCCAGCTTCATCATCTTCCCAGCCATTTGTTTAAAGTATGGTACTGTATGGAGCCTAATGAGCCTCCCTGGGAGTTCATCCTTCCAAGACAATGAACTTGAGTTCATTGCACTTTGACAATCTGATCACACCCCACTGTGTAGGGTTTGATGAGGCTGACAGCAGGCCTGAAAACCTCTTGGAAATTGACTTAGAAGCAATCAAAATTTACCCATGAGAAAAATTCGTGAGAAAGTGAGGACGTGAAAGCCTGCAGCCACAGTAAAGGCCTCAAGGACAGCCAAGAAGATAACTGAAGATGTTTTGCACCCAAAGAAGGAGATGACATTGCTAAGGAACACCAAGAATGTACTTGTAGTGTGTAGCTAATTGCTTGCATAGCTTGTTGTATAGTGCTATGAATAGTTCTTGTTTTGTAGAAAGCCCTGTTGTTGTTTGTCACTCAGCCAATAATAAAAACCACGGTAGCTGTAAAAAAAGGTATAAAGGTACTAACACAGACTAATAAACTACTCTTTTTCTGTCCTTGCATTACTGGCATGTCGTGTGTCCGTCTCTACTGCGACACCACTGGGCTTTTCTAGCTTACAATTGAGGTAGAAGAGTCTTATAAGTGTCTAATCCTACCACTGCAAGTATAAGTCCTTATCCCCAGTGCTGGCTATCATGTATCATCCTCCTCTTGGTTTCTTATGGTGGTAACCCAGGTCCTTAAACACTAGCATATATTTGTAAGTAAGAACCAAAGTGATCAGAGTTTTTCAGGTCATTCCCTTTCTTGGAAAACATTTTTGTTCCCAGCACCTCATTTGCTAGTCATCTTATTTCCTTACTTCCTAATTTGGCTGCATATTTTGCATTTGTGTCTCAGAACTGATGCATTCACTTACAAACCATTTCTAGGAAATGATGAGGTGTTGTTCTAGCTCTTTTTCTGCTCACTATCTTGTTTCAATTTCTTTCTGAAATCTCCAGGTTTGGTTTTTAATCCATTTAAAAATTTTTGTGTTTGCCATGGACACCTGTGAGCTGCTTATCTCCATCTTTTTGTTCAATGGGAAGGCTAATGTGCATTTTGGAAACAGAACCATGCTCTTGACACCACAAAAGTCTTTTGCTGTGTGTGATGAGTTAAAGTTCAACCAGAAAGTTGTTACAAATTAAAAAACAATGATAAAATCAAGGAACACCAATAAAATACTCCTTCTAAATATATTACAGTAATAACAATAAACCTCTTTCCCCTAAACACAGGAGAAATCAATCAGTGTGAGATAGAGAACACACTGTGGTTCTTCCATCCAGCCTGCAGACTGAGGGGTGGCATGAGCAGGGCTTTTGCACCCCCTCTCCATGCTGCTTTCACACTTAGATGGCAGACATGATGCATTAAAAATCTAGAAACACACTTTTGAGACAATATTAATATAGGAAGTAATATAAAAGCTGGTCTTTAATTGGAGGCCTCCAGAGGAAAGTGGAAAAATGCCCCTGTCACATAGGGCAAATACAGTCTTATAAGTTTAGCAAATTAGCATATTGCCAAGAATCCCCAGTTAGAGCACAGGTGATAAGGTAGTTCCCCACTTGGTTCAACCTCTTCTGGAGCCCCCTTCTCATTGTTTATAGGAAAATGTCTTGGGAGGGTAGCTCATCCTTGGTTCCCAGAAGCAAGATTAGGATAGGGTCATTGGAATTTGTTTTGTCTTTCTGTTTATCAGGGTAGGAAAAATGCTGGAGCTAGCTAGGAACTATATAACTATACAATAATAGTCTACAGAGCTACAAATATATGAAGAATATAAAAAAGCAAAAATAATTTTGGCATCAGATGGACAGTGATGATTTTTGTTCATATTTCATCAGTTTTTGTCTTCCCAAATACTCGAGCAATTTTTTCCTTCCCTCTTACTGCTGCCACAACAGAGGAACTTGTGGAGCTATGCTGGAAATTAGATCAGGCAGCAACACATGCAAAATTCTATTTTAAAAACAATTGAATAAGTTCCCACATCTGTTTCACAGTAAGTAATACTGGCATAATTGAGGGGCCAGAATACATCAGGGCAAGTCCCTCTGCAGAGGAACTGAGTGGCCACAGCAGAGTACACCTAAGGCAATACTGTTGTAGAGACCATGACTGCATTGGAGCACAGTCTCTACTCCACTCCCCGTCCTGCTGCTTCTCCCCAGGATTGGCAAGAGGAGCTGGGAAGTCCCTTTTGACTCTGAGACTTTTTTTGGGATGGAGATATATAACTCTGAGGACGATGCTCTCAGTTTTTCCAGATCCCTAGTTATGGCAAGGGAGCTTAATAATACCTTACAAGGACCTGAAATATCAGATAATAGAACCAATGAGTAACTTGAACCATAATTTTACCACATGGGCTTAAAATTTGGGGATGCCTTTCATGTTTAGAGCTCTGCTAATTAAAAGCTGTGAGATGTACTTGTTCCTCCTAAAAACTTACATATTTAGTAGAAAACATTCTTCTCAAAGGAGTCTAGACAGTTTCTTTCCTATTTAAATTTCACATGAAACACCTTATTTCAGTCATTCAGTGAATATGCCTTGGGCAACTGAATCACAGCTGACAGAAAACGAATGACTATCATGTGACAAGCAGAGATTATAGGCAACGAAGAACCTGCCCAAGCATTTGCTGTTGTCACAATATTTATGCTGGCCATTATTAGGGATAAATAATGGCCATTATTGGAGTTCGGATTTAGTTTTTTTTCCTCATGAATTTTTCTCCCATGGGTTGCTAAGAGACTAATGACTGAGCCTAATAGCTGAGTACTTAAGAGAACAAAGCACCAAGGCTAGGGCCTTTCTCCTTGGCAGGGTGGGGCAGAATGTCTCTCATAGAAACAGGGCCTGACAACATGAAATTTTGGAGACTGGAAAAGCAAGGGCAGCGGATGGAGGGGAGGGGAGGTCGCGCTCTTGCTCGGAACCCCTCGGAGCCGGACAGTCGGAGCTGCTGTCTGCTTAACCCACGGCCCCTGAGAAGCCACCACGGAGCTGCCAGTCTGTCTGCTGTGAGTCTCTACCCTCTGCCCCCATTGGGAGCTGCCTGATACCAGCCTGTCTCTCCCCTGCTCCTGCACGCCGCTCCGAGTTTTCCGCTACATTGTAACTGGGCTCCCCCTGCACGCTGGGACCTCTTGCCGTCTCCGGAGATCCTGCTGCGGCACCGACACTAGCCGCCCCCCGAGGGTCTGTGGAACAAAGGCTCTCCTCCATCCCTCCGTGCCTCGGGCAGCCGTCATTGCCGTGTGCTACCTGAGCTCACGCCAGAGCACCCCCTGCAGCCACAGGGGAATCATCACACCCAGAGCGCCCCCTGCAGCCAGCGGGGAATCATCACACCCAGAGCGCCCCCTGCAGCCGCCAGGGAATCCTCACACCCAGAGCGCCCCCTGCAGGCTGTGACTGGAACTGCACCAAAAGGGAAAAGGTGCCTGAAGCCAAACAGGCTGCCACTGAGTTTCTGGTTCTGTTTGTTGGTTAACGCCATAGTTGTTGTTATTTGTTAGCTTTGTTTTAGATATTAGTAAAGAACTGTTATTCCTATTCCCATATCTTTGCCTGAGAGCCTCTTGATTTCAATTTTATAATAGTTCGGAGGGAGAGGGGTTACAGTTTCCCATTCCAAGGGAGGGTCCTGCCTTCCTTAACAGACACCTGTCTTTCAAACCAGGACAGCCATGAAGAGGACTTGATTCCACCAGGTAGACCCTTTTAAAATTGTCACTGATACTCCTATTAAATAGTGAAAATTATTTCTATTTTACCTGTTAAAAAATTCTTTCTAGATGCTTACATTATTAATTAATTTAAATATTACCAGAAAAAATAGCTTCTATTACATTTCAGGAGCAAGTATCGTGAACAAACACACCTGACAGATAAATTTAATATTATATTACACAGGGGGAGTCAAAATAGAACTTAAGGTCTGAGACTTATGCTGTGAAATACCACACCAAAATCCAACTGGGAAGAAATAATAATTTCGCTTATCCCTAGCAATGATTTTTTGAGGAGTTCAAATAAAAGTTTGCTTGTTCTGATGAGATTCACTAAGTAGATGTTATTTGATTTTTCTGCTTCCTGGGGGAAGAACTTCAGATTCCCCTGGCTTATAGAAGAACAATGGGCTGAACTTGCAGTTGAGTGTCTTAGATGCTAAAGACACGATAAAAGTGAACTCACTGCATATTTGCCAAAGCTTTCACCTTTCAATTTCCAAATGTCATCCACTTATATGAAACCTTTAAAAAGGTTTCTTAAGGTAGAGGAAACAGGAGGGTAGGATGTTTTTAATCTTGTATTAAAGATTTTTAATTATTTATAATCATTCTTACTTAAAATACAGTAACTTGAACTTATGAAAAGACTCAGCACTGTTTAATAATAAAAAGAACCATCTGCTTCTCATGCCTATCCCTATAAATATTTTGTTACTAGATGACAGTGGAAAACATGAAAAGCTAATGACTGGCTGACAAGTAGACTATTTAGATATTGAAATTAAAATCTAATGAAGAGCAACATCACTAATCACGTTATCATTTTGGGAAACTTCACATAATGATTTTCCAGTGACTCAGAAACACATCCACCCTTGTCACCAGAGAGTGCAATACATTAGCAGCAAAGGGAGATTTGTGGTACAGAGCACAATCTCTTATAACTGCAATACTTACAATGTCAAATATAAAAGAGCAAGTGATAAAAACTATGTTCATTTTCCAATTTGAAGCGTGATCTTACAAACACTCAAGCACATACCCAAATATCTAGAAGACTGATTTCTAAGGCATGAAATAGAAGGATGATTGATTCTTAAAATTAGAGGCAGGAGGGGGAAAGCAATTAAGCTTCCAGTAACCATTTTTAAAAATGGAAAGGCCTGCTTTAAAGTGTTAAATGTACTAAAGAGAAACATTTGAGTTGCAGTCTACACTGCACAAAGACAGAACATGTTTAACAAGCCTCCTAGACGTGTATGTAGTCACCCACTGCAGAATTCTGCTTTCATATTTCACATCTTTAGCCTAACCCCAGTAAATCCTGTGATGTCACACAGATATAACACAAAACATCCTTTTGTGATGATTTTTAAGAAGCATTCCCACTCTTTTTCTCAGAGGAGCCTGCTATCAGCTGTGTAAATGCCATATCTGTAATAACAGTAAGAGAGGGTGAAGTGTGCCCATGATCTTACCTCATACTCAAAGTCCTCTGCTCTATCTGCATCGGCAGGCAGGCTGGAAAGATACTCATTACCTCCATAAAATTCATGCTCCACTGGGTGAAGAGAAAGGCAGCTATGTGGAACAAACCAGTACAACAGTAGATGAGACAATAGGGTGTTTTTTTAATTAAAAGGTGGTAAGCCCACCTCATCCCCCCACTCTCACCTCCCTCCCTGCTGCCAGCCCAGCCCCACTTTGTAGTTTTCTCATCTCAGGAGTGCTACTCTGAATGGCCTGACAGCCTGAAAGGAACAGTACCAATAAGCACCACTGGCTGTTTTCTTTGCAAAAGCTCATGTTCTTGCTGAGTTCATTTTGCTGGGTTCATCTTTTGTCAGATTTACACAAGGCAATTTCTTAAAAGGGTCTGGTTTGGGCCAAATTGCTTCACTGTGACATTTTTGAATTCCTTATACTCATAAAGGTATATAACTCCAGATTCAGGTGTAATGTCATGACTGGGGGCAACTCACTAATTATCTGGTCATAGTCTTGAACATCCACAACCTACAGGCCACATCAGGCTCACAAACTGTTCAAGAATTTGCATAAAATAACTTGAGTTATCCTTTTCTAGTAAAGTGGTAACAGCATGGTGAAGTGCACTTGAGCAACTGCACAGTTAAAAATGTCAGTAAACTATACTGTTAAATGGGCTTGGAACACAAAGAATGAGGTCTTTACAACATCTTTAGATCCAAGGCTGGATCCCAACCATGCAGTACCCAGTGTGGATCTATCTTAGCAGAGGCTGAAAACTCTTCCCCATGCTGAGGGCATGGGAACTTCACAATGGCCTGCAGTAAGCCCAATCCATCTAACCTAGAACGTCTAGAAAATGGACCTGCATCAAAGTCAAAACTGGCACGTTCTGCATTAGCATCAATTCTGCAGAGACGAGCAACATGCCAGCAAATCAGCAAAAAAACCTCTAGGGCTATTATAATTTTGCAGGCTACAGAGGGTCTGTTGGGTAATCTGGGGTCACCCACTACATGATGTTATTTATCAGATGGAGTCAAAAGAGGAAGAACCCTACACCCTATTTATGTATAAGCACCACCTGCAGGTGTTTGCATCCAATTAGGTTCTGAAGAGGGATAATTTAATTAATATATTTTGCCATATGACAGATGAGACAGTACTTTTTGATCTCTATAATTTTGGAATTATTTTGCTTTTGATAAGGGGACCTTTATATTAAAATTAAATCACCTGTTTCCTTGATTTTTTTTGTAAGAAATTTGGAAGAACAGAAAATAAGACAAGCTCTTTCTAGGTCTGAAGAAGTCTTTTGGTACTTTGGAATACAGAAGTGCTTTTCTTCTTGACTTAGCTTTGGGTGAACAGACACCTGAACACAAAGTAAACATGGCTGAGATTCCTTCCTGTAGCCATAATCTGCAAGCAGAGTTTAGGAAAGCTGTCACTGAAGCCTGAATGGGATAGTGGTTATCAACAACATTTATTATTTATTTAAAGTGTTCCTGAGATTTTTTCAGGAGAAGGCTAGAAGACCACTGCTGCAATGTCTCAATCCCACAGGTAAACAGCAGAAAAAGATAAACTGTACCTATCTGAAAGTAGAAAAGGGCAGATATCAGGAACTGGTGGTGTGGAAGGCCTTAGCTTGGCCAGAGCCATGATGTGCTCAAAAGTGATGTCAGTCTGAGTGCTGGCATCCATAAGCCGAACATCCTGAGAGCTGCTGTGAGCTTTGGTAGCTGGGGCTCGTCGTAAAACCTGAACTACAATGGGCTCCTTGGCATTGCAGAAAGCTTCAACTGCTTCTTCATGAGTGGCCTTGGAGAGGTCCTTCCCATTGACCTAAACAGGAATACAGCAAAGGTCAGAGAAACGGCAGCATAAAAACATGGGTGTAAAATATAGGGGGATGAATTATTTGTGCAGTACATCAAGCCACTTGATTACATTGATGAGCATATTTTGGTGTCCATGCAGGAGGGAATATACAGCTGGGAGGAGAAATAAGTTCTTTAATCTTTGCAAGAAATTAGAAATGGTTTGAACTCTTCCATAACTGTCCCACCCAATGGAATCCAAACACAGCAAAGAAACTACAATATTTAGAAAGTAATTAAAAATTATTTCTCTTGTCCAGTTTTATTAACTTTGTAAAATACAGCTAAAATAGGAGGTGTGCCTTTAATTTTGAATTTCAGCATTTTCTGTGGCGTGCAATTGTTTTAAAGGATTTCTGGCATAGCATTGTTATTAATGCAGATGTCAATAAACATGTCTCTGATGTCTAAAAAGAAACAAGGCCAATTTTCAATGTTTTGTCACTTATCTGCTATGGCTATTATACAAGCATTAAGACCAAAGATAGAAAGATTTGACTAGCACAGTCAGCTGCTGCTCTTTCAAGGAAAGAGAACTAACTCAATAAATAATTTACTACGAACGAATAATCAACCAGAGAAAATTACATTGCAAACGCAGCATAGCTTGGCAAAACTAAAACACTGTGCCAAGGTTTCTCTCTGCTACAGGCAAAGCAGCAAATTCTTCCTGGTCTAGATGAGGCCTTAGGGTATTACAAACATAACCGCAAGGTTGGATTATGCTAAACTTATATGAATTCAGGTGTTTGGGGCAAGATTTGCAAGCATCAGCCCACTACAAAATGCAAAGGCTAATTGGTCAATGGCAGTCAGTAGCTAAGCCCTTGAACACAGGCCTGTGCAACATCCTTACACAGAAAATACTACTCCACTATTTCCAGAGCAGTGGGACCACTGTTGACTGCTACCCAGGACCTAACTGTTGAGAGCTACTGTGGAAATGAGATGATCCTGTGCTGGGGTAGAAAGGTAGAGTTTTCTAGTAAGAAATGTGACTATCTGAAGGTACCAAAACCCGATTAAAATTTATATTCCTGGGAAAACTTCTACGCTGCTGGCAAATCAGAAATAGGATTCTGCTGCAAGGTCATGCTCAAATTATCTACGTTGTATAACAAAGAGTCATAAAACTTCACAACACTTGATGAACTAAGTCTAAACCCTCCCCAAAAAAGGGACAGACCCCATAAATTACTTTTCCCAATGTTTGCAAATACTGGTTGTAATGAAAATTTCCTTGCCATGTCACTCCTTCATTCAAAAAATTCTTGGAAATTTCATGTCAAAAAGGAAAAAGGCAAACAGGAACAATGTCAGCAAACTCAAAAGAGCCTCAGTAACTCAGCAGCCTTCAGTAACATTTTGAAGCAACTTGTGCAACCATAGTCCTGTCATATTTATGTGCACGGTTAGGATACTGCTGACCATTAATTTCATGTATATATCAACTAAATACATTTCCAGAATATGTGCTCAAGTACAAGGTATCATCATCTTTCCAAAGAATCAGCACTTTCACACCCACATCACTCATGAGGACATGCAAAATAACCGCACTGGAATGTAGCCACCGATGTAAAGGTCAGCTGATCTTTCCAGCTAGCACTGATGCTGTATGCAGTTATGAGAAGCCTACAAATTTTGAACACATTTCTACACATATAAAAGTCCAAAACTTCTTGTGCTGAATGCCTCTGACACCCAAAAGTACCACACTACTGCAGCCTAGACTGTGACCAGGTAATTCAAAAGGCAGCTAGCTTGGTCACCTAAGCTCAGTGCATATCTGTGGTCTGTCTGATAACTGAAGCCAAACATACTAAAATTTAATGTTATCATTTTATCAGTTAAACTATCATCCATAAAATTATAACCTAAGTATAATCTAATTTACATGTAAAAATATCAGTGGTATCTAAGAGGAAGAGCCAGAGCAGTCAAAGATAATAAAAATAAAGTTGTAAGAAAACCATAAGAAAACCAAAGAAATTTCCCCAAGGAGAGAGCTTCTGCAAACCCTCTTTGATAACACAAGTCACAGTGCCAGGGTGTTCAGACTCAGCCCCATCTAATGGAAGCAATTAGAGATAAAGCTGCAAGCCTGGGTCTTCTAGCTGCTCTTCAATTCCAGTCTCTGCTTCATTCTTGTTTCTAACTCAGATCCTATCAAGGACACAATTTTCCAGTTTCTGTGATTTTTGTAACAAGAGTGTCCTATAGGCTGTCTGAAGGACTCTCATTCCTAAGGCCCTAAGAATAGAAAACTTATTTTCCTGACTCCCCAGTCCCTTTCAATACTTTTAAAGTTTCAGATAACTATATAGTGTTTCTCCTAAATGTAAATGCTTGGGAATAAATACCACATTGCAATGTACCAATTTTTTTCCACTATTTAAGTATAAAACACACAATCCTTCTGTATCCCAGCTGAACCATGTGGATTTTGGCACAAGATAACCATTTTATCACAGATCCACATCAGCAAATCTAAAAGATATTTGGATAGCATATAAAACCTTTTTTTTTGAAAACCAGAAGCTCTGTCTATTCACATCAGTCAATACTTATCACTTATTCTGAGGAGATAGACATAAATTCACAATAATGCCACTTACATGCAAATTTTATTTCTAAAGAATAATAATATTTTAAAATCACATGAATGTGAAAAATCACAAAAGATACACATTTTCATTTATCCTGGGAACCTATGGCTGACCTCTATTTTCATTTAAATGCCTATTTAATTTGATGACTTTAAACACATTCTCTTCTTTATTTGGTTTCTTATGAAATACAAGCACATTGGACCCAATACTTGTTTAAATTGTCACTTGAAGTTCATCAACACACTTTGTCGATCTGCATAAAGGTCATCTAACTTACAAATGCCTCCTTTCTCAGAAGAAAATCCATAGTTGAATTACTCTATGCTGGCAGCTGTCCCACCCACTCGGGGCTGAGAAGAGAGCATTTTTTAAAAAAACCTAAAGCCAGTACTACAGATGGGTTGGAAGCACTCTTCATGCAGGTTCTTTAAGAATTTTCTTCCTCCTGCATTATCCCCCAACTTAACACTCACATATAGTTACCCTAGGAGTCAAAGACATCTGAACACTTATTTACAGCAAGCAATTTACAGGTTCTTAGTGGATGATTAAATAAATTCCTTGCCTCTGAAAGGTTACTTTCAGTGGAATCCAGGGTACTATTTTAAGTGGATAGAGAAATCAGTCACTTTTAACAGTCAACACAAAGACAAGGGAATATGTTTGTTGTAGCAGATGGGCTAATTAATCCACAAGCAAGTTGTGTATGTTAAATAAAGAATATATCTTTTCTCATGTAAACCATCCTCCTGCCCTCTTTGATTAAGCTTTTGTTTAATGAATGCTCTCTCCCCCTGTCCCTGGCTATTGGACACACTGCAAAGTCTGGGCCACTTGTCAACATCTCCCCCAGAGTGACTAGTGGCCATTGCCTGGATCCTTGCCATCCCCTTTGGATTCTTGCTCTGAACCCAGCCGCATGCAAAACTTCATCAGCATCAGAAAATAAACAAGGAAATGGGCTTTGTATTTCATGCAAACATCAACTGACATTGGCCTACTGCCACTTCTACTGCCAGCACCAGTGTACACAGGTGTATTCCCACTCACACAGAGGTGGACAGCAGAGAAGGATAGGACCAAATAACAAAACACCGACTATAAAATATGTAGACAAATGGTTGTTAAGTTATCCTCATGTTATGAGTTCTAAAGAAAAGGTGAAGAAAAATCAGTCCTTCAATGAAGATCGCTTCCAGGATTTAAGTGCCTGTGACTGAAAATTTAAATTGCCTTGTCTGTCTTCTAACACTTTTCTGTTCTTGATCATTTAATGCTGGCCAGAATTTTTGAAACAAAAGAGCCAGAAATGTTGATATGTTTCTTGTAGTCTTTACTTTTTCCATATTAAAAGGAAAAGAGCAGAAAAAAAAGGAAAAAAGGGAAAAAGTAGGTATAGTCATGTGAATGCAATCATCACAAAAGGTGTTGCATTAGCAGCTCATGAGATAACCTCCTATCCTCAGCAAATACCTGGCATATGCAAGTTTAAATTTAAGATCAGCTCTGCTGAAGTAAAATCCTCTGAGACGCTTCATTTATTCAGTAAAGGAAATGGGAAGAATAACTGAAGTGTTCTGCAAGAGCAGAGATGTCTAGACACAGCTTTCCTAGTGAAATGACAGAGATGCTGTCTGACATGATGATGGAGTTCACACAAGGCTCACTGTCCTAGGAGATTTCAACACCCATGCAGAAGAACCCCCTGACCTGACAGGTGCTAAATCTGCTCTCATCACAGCAGTCTCTTCACCTTCAATCTCCCACCCTAAATGCACCCAGGCTACCATTCCCTGGATGCATCCTTGGACAGCAGACTGACAAAAAGATCAAGCACTGTTCTTAAGTTTCAGCAGTCCTTTAGGACAGGAATTTGAGTCCTTCCTAACTGCAGGCAACAGGGAAGAAAGAACAAAAACATATCACCTTCCTCGCAGACTGACAACTTTTGGCATACAGAAACTAGAAAACTTCCCCTGCTGAGGGCCAACAGCTGTGAGGCTCCCTGGGCAGGACAGGGTGGCACTGCACATGTGAGCTCATGGTGACACACATGCTGGAGAGGACACTGTGAATCTTCTGCTAACACAAAAGTGATAGTTCATCTGTGGAAAGGGCATTTGACACACTGACATTTTAGGTTACAGTTTAGTAGTAAGCCACATTTCTTCAGCAAGGTAATCTGAAAGATAGTAAATTCAGCCATTACCCAATACCACTATCTCAGTCAGGGTTCATGCAAGTTCAGTAAAGGAACAACTTTTATTATGCTGGTTAATGACATTTCCTCCTCCTTGGCCAGATGAGTTAAGCGACTCTTGTTCCAATTTGATCCTTTGCTGCCCTGACTGTGAAATCTTGTCATCCTTCCTAAAAGCTACACAAGCTGCTGAACAGGCAGGCTCTGGCTGCTTCCCTCAAGCTGAACCACAGGCTTATAACAAGAATTACATCTCCATTACCTGTAGAGCTGAGGTTTGATAGTTGGTTTGTGTAGTTGGCTCAACATTTCTGGATAGGCCCAGGCAACACCCAGTATTGCAGCCTTCTGTGCATCTCCGTGTGCAACCAGCACACCACTTCTATTTCTCAGTATTTAGCAGAAATCTTCTGTGAGTGAAAAGCCTATGGGTAAACCTTTATCTAAGCAAGACAAAATAAATGTTACAAAAACTGGGAAGACATAAAAATATGCCTATTTCCACTCTGTAAAATTTCCTCTCAGAGGGAGACAACCCAGTGACTTCTTGGCAATTTTGATCATTTAAACAGCAGCTGTCAGAAAAAAAGCACCCTCCTTTCAACTGACCTCAAGATGATGCTTTGTTTTGTCAGTTTTTCACTGAGATCAGTGCATCTGTGGGCAGTTCTGACAGCTAGAGCTTCTCTCTATGAAGGACATGACACATTCCTGAAAGACCCTGGCAAAGAGCAGGACACTGCTTGGAAGCACTGCCTAACAAGCTATCCTAGGGAATTCAGAAGATTTTAAAACTGGAATGGAAAAAATGTCCCAGGTAGATGTACAGGGAATGGACAAATAGTTCTCATCACATCTGCAGTTAATACAGCAAACTAGTGAGCAAGGTAACTAATACCTTGTGCTTGTGAAAATTTGGTTCTCCAACAAATAGAAACTCAGTATCCTTTCCCTTCATGGTTTTGCCTTCTCTATCCAGTCACCTCTAAATAAAACAAAACCACTGCTAGAAACATCTCCCAAAGTTCTGCGTGCAGAATCATGCTCCATGTTTTGAAAAAACATTCAAGTCTGTTGTAAGCAAAGCAGTCACTGAAGATTCCCCCCCCCCCCCCCCACAACTTTGGGAGGAGGTTTGGGGTTTAAAATCCCAAATCTGTTGACTGCCTAATTGCATTTATGGTGTTGAGTACAGGAAATGGATTGTGTTTTAGATGCATGTCTATAGCCTGCTTCTAGTTGGCTGGGTGAGGTACAGTGATCATTTACTACAAATGCCTGTGAACGTTTCAAGCTCCTTAACACTACTGGATATTTCCATGCCTAAAGACTCTGTGGATCTGGGCCCTCACCTTGGGACATCTCTTAAAAACCACTTGGATGCTACAATTCACATCTCCAGGATAACTATCACTGCTCCAACAAGTTTTAAATCATGAGTTAACAGCTTTACTTTGTAGCCAAATTGCAAACTTAATTTCTGCACTTCATAACATGAGGCTTGGCAGTCTGTGTACCTGGAGAATATTTCCTCCAAATCATCACTGTGTTTTAGAGCAATGCAGATCTTACAAAGATCTTTGCAAGTCCTTTAGTGCTGATGTCCAACAACATCAGAACAGCCCAGAAAGTTCAGTTCAGAAAGTACAGCAACAGCTCAGAAAAGATTAATGTAAATTTTGAAAGAGAGAATATATTATTATCTACAATTCTTTGGGTTTGTATTATCTGCATTTATCTTGTGAGCGAAATGAAATCATCAAATTAAATTCAAGAATTACCGGGTTAGTTTCAGAGTGCGCTGCCTGGAGACAACTGCTGGTAAGCATGTATATGTGATCAGCTGCTGTTGCCTTTTTCCAGCTTACTCAATCTGCCCAGTAGACCTGTGATTAGTTGCAATCACTGTCTTTATTGCATCCTCTTCCAGCTTTATTCCCAGCCTCATTCCTCCTCCCATTGCTTTGCCACCTCTGTTCTCTCTCTTAGGCTGTCGGTTCTCACTGTGCCTTTTTCTTTCAGTGCAGGCCCTTCCTTACTCCCTAGGACTCTCACGCCTGTAGATTCCAGACCCTTCCATCTTTCCTTTCCTGAACTTCTCTACAAAGACCTCCCACTGCCCTCTCACTGAACCTGTCCCCTCCCCGCAGGCTGGGAACGCTGGCACTCGTCATCCTCCCAGGGTGACAGCTGGAGAGCTGAACACTCATGAGGTCTCTCTACACCAGCACCTCCTGGTACCAACATGAATGCTCAGCTAACCCAGATGGTAATGTTGAAAGGCTTGGGTGTATTTACTATGCAAATTGCTTTTAATATTGACAAACAGTTTTTCTGATGATATTAAGATTCTGCCTGAGGGCAATAAAGATAAAACTAACTGTGGCATGCATAAAATATGTTGTGTTACTTTGTGGCGGCCGTGGAAGTTACCTCCAGGACTCCAGGGGTAGCAGAAGCCCAAGAAGAGGAGAAAGGACTTTGGTGGAGGGCTTCCAAGACTGCTGAGCTCTGCCCGGGGACTGAAGTGACCATGGTTTAGCCCAGGGCAAACTTACTTGGTTACTAGTTGTGTCTATCATCTCCCTCCTTCTAGAAGGTTACCAGTTACTGGATGATTGATTCACTGTTACTCCTTACCTCCTCCCCTCTCTCCCGTCCATTGGACTGGTTCCCTGACCCTGCCCTTGTACCTCCCTTGGACCCTCAGATGATTGGTTAGTACGTATCCCTCATGAGGTGGTCGCAGAGAGTATTCGGGGCTTTTGGTCCCTGGATTCCCTCTGTGCTGGACTTCCTGCAATAAAGCCGCACAGAATTCATCCATACCAGAAGTCCCTCTCGCCTTATTTCTACTTCAGCAGCTAGCGATCGCAGCTCCTCCCTCCCGGTGCATCACCCTGCCGGGCGAGCAGCTTTGCTGGCCGGTGTCTAAGCAACACTGCCAGAGTGCCCCTTTGGACAAGGACACTTCTGGAATGTGGCCAGCTGGAGGCTGTCCAGAATCCGGGCTGGACACCGATGGCTAGCGAACAAGCTGGCGCCTGAACACGGACCTGAAGTCTACTCAGGTCTCTGAGAAGCGTCCTTGTCCACTACGGTGGTCAAGCGTTCACTTTCGGTGGGTCAGCACCCCTGAAGGAGTGCTAAGTTTTATTAGCACTTTCAGAAGGGACGTTCGGAAATCCCCTTCAGGATGAGAAGGATCCACCCAAGAAGAAACAGAAGAGGACCGGGACGACTGAAGACCCTTGTCTCTGGACTTTACATTCGCCTCCGGGAGCGGCTGGTTGGAGCCAACATCGGCTATGGGATCAAAGAGGGTCCACTCAGTTCGTTGTAAGTGCCAAAAGCTCCGAGGCACCCTTTTGTTTGCGCTTTTGCTTTGTGCTATTACTCCAGGGCAAGGGGAAATATTCAGGATGGGAATTAAATTATCCCACCCTGAACGAGAGGTATATCTCCAAGTTAAAAGCATCCTAAGATCAGGGAATGGAGTTTTCTGTAAGTAGCTCCTAAAACGGTTTGTTAAGTGGGCTTTTCTTTATTTACCCTCAGTTTCTGTTTCCTCGGTTAAATCGCTGGAGTTTTGGGATCTCGCCGGGGAAAGGTTAACGAGCATTGCTCGGACAGGGGATGATTCCGCGCGGGAATTTTTTCCTTTATTGATTTTAATTTGTGGAGTTTTAGAAAAGAAGGGGGAAAGCCTGGGGACGCTGCGCCAGCATACCCCATCCGTCCCCACTCCGTGTCCCCCGTACCCTTCTGACCCGCAGCTGGGTGAACCGGGTGGAGTAACCCACCAAAATGCGCAGGGCTGCTGCGGACTCCCTGATTTCCCCCAATTCCCCCTGCCACCCTGCCGCTGCGGGCCTGATCACCCCGCAGCGGACTTTCCCTCAACCCTTCTCCATACGCCTGCATACCCAGTTGCACCCCCTCCCAGCTATACTATCGACTTGCAAAATAGTGGCGCGAGTTTGAATCAAGCCGACCTCGTGACAAGCTGCTCTAAGGTCGAGTTGCGTAATAGTGCCACGAGCCAAGATGGCGCCAACCTCGTGGTGAGCTGCGCTGCACGCGTGAGGCAACATGGCGCCGGCCGCGTGGAAAGCTGCGCTGCAGCCTGCTGGCATTGCGCAGGCGTGCCCGCCCTGACAGCTGACCCCTCCCCATGCTCCTCCCACGTCCCTCCCACTATGGCGAATGGTTCTCCATTGGGTTCGTCCCCCTCGTCGATGGGTGTAACCGTGTCAGGCCCCTCTCCTCCCACCGGGAACCTCCCTCTGGCCACGACCGCGGTTGCTGCCCCCGAGCGTGAAGTTGTCACCCCCTCCACCGGCGGCCCCTCCCCAAGTCAACACCCACCTGCGGTTTCCCACACCCCCCCTCCTGGTTCCCACGGTCTGGAACCCAGAAGTGGGGAGGCTGGGGCTTGCGATGTTGACGGGGAAGGAGGATTTTTTGCTGCTCCGGTAACTTCCAATTGCCAAGGGGCAAACGCTAGATGGGAGGGTTTTCTGTATAACCATCTCCGGGAGTTATGCAAGGTTTCTAAAGAATTTGGGAGGGAGTCATCCTATTTTAAAAGCTTGTTAAATGCCACACTTGCTACGGATGTAATGGTGCCATCTGATATAAAGACAGTGATGACAAGCCTGTTATCTGATGCCCAGTTCTGGCTCTGGGACAGATCGTGGAAGAGGCATTTGAAAGAACTATTAGAGACTCATAAAGCCAATCAGCAAACTTCCTTCCTCAACTTGAATCATCTTTGCAGGGAGGGAGATATGGAGAAGCCACAAGATCAGGCAGCCAATATACCAGCTGAGGTTTTGAATGATATTAAAAACGCAGCTAAAAAGGCTCTATTGTGCTTGCCCTCCCCCACTGCCCCTTCAGAAGGTTATGCAGTAATCAGGCAGGGGCCTGAAGAGAACTTATTGGACTTTGTTGATAGATTGAAGGAGGCAATGGGAAAACAGGTAGAGGATCCAAAGATGCAAAAGGAACTATTAAGATCCTTAGCTAAAGAAAATGCAAATGCAGAGTGTAAAAGGGTCCTCAAAGCCTTGCCGCCTGATCCAAAGCCTACCATCGAGTAGATGGTTAAGGCTTGCGCTGAGGTGATGCCTGACCAACCAGACCCTCCTCCTCAGTGCCCTTTATTTAAAGGACCTCAGAGGAAGACCATAGGTGCTGCTATTACAGCAGACTCTAACAGAGACACTCGTAAATGCTTTAACTGTGGTTCCCCTCACCATTTTGCAAAGAACTGTCCCAAGCCTCGAAAAACTAACCACCCTTCCAAGCTGCTTGCAGGTCCTGGGACAACACCCTGCCCCTGCTTACAACAACATCAGCAGGGAAACGGACAGAGGAGCGCGGACCAGCACCGTGGAAAGACAACAAATTGAGTGCTGCAGTCACGGATCCAACTGCCGTGTCATCTGCGGAACAGCAGGGACTAATGGACAATCTGGCTACGCGTCTGGACTTGGTGAGTGCGACTGCACACCACCTCACGAAACCTACATTCCAGCAAATCAAGGTTTCCCTCCGGGGAACCATTGAGACTCAGACTGACATTTTAGTGGTGGGCAACTCGTTGAGAGGGCCACTAGAATTGTTTGTGCTGCCCGAAATTCATACCGCCTCCCCAGGGAGAAATCTCGAAATTACAGTCACCTGCATGACCACTCCCTGGTTTATTCCACAAGGGACTTGGGTAGCACAAGCAATCGTGCTACCTAGAGACTTCCCCCGGCAGCAGCGAACACCAACTGTATGCTGGGCCGAGGTTGTTGGTGCAGACAAACCAACACTCAGTTGTAAACTGACTAATGGCAAGGCCACAGCTTATCTGGATGGGATGATAGACACAGGAGCAGATGTTACCATCATCTCCAAGGCAGAATGGCCACCACACTGGGGTTTGAGGCCTTCAGCGGGGAGAGTTTCTGGTATCGGGGGAACAGCTCCTTCAATGAGGAGCATGAACAACATCGTGATAGAGGGACCTGATGGGCACATGGTGTCCATCAAGATGTTTGTTGTCCCATCAGGATTCACTCTATGGGACAGGGACCTCTTATCACAGTGGGGGACTCGGCTGGAAATTCCACCTCCAGCTCAGAATTTTTAGTCGGGGCCACTGAGGGGTGCACCATCCCGGCCCTAACGTGGAAGACCGATAAGACGGTGAAGGTGGAACAGTGGCCCCTAACTAAGGAAAAATTAGGCGCCCTCGAGTCCCTCGTGGAGGAACAGCTGTCCAAGGGCAACATCGTCCCATCTGACAGCCCTTGGAACTCCCCTGTCTTTGTAATTCAGAAACCAGGCAAAGACAAGTGGAGGCTCCTACACGATCTGCAGGAGATAAACAAGGTGATAGAGGAAATGGGTCCCTTACAGCCAGGCCTACCATTGCCCTCAATGCTCCCTCGTGGATGGTCCCTTGCAATCATTGACATCAAAGACTGTTTTTTCAGTATACCTCTCAACCCCCGCGATGCCCCCTGTTTTGCTTTTTCCGTCCCTTCTGTCAATTGAGAGGCACCTATGCGGCGTTACCATTGGCGAGTCCTTCCCCAGGGAATGCGCAATTACCCAGTCCTGTGCCAGTTGTAGGTCGCAGGGATCCTATCACCCATCCGGAAGGCTTTCCCTAAAGTGATCATCCTTCACTATATGGATGATGTGTTGGTTTGTGCCCCTCAAAAAGACTATTTGGACACTACCCTGAAAAAGACTGTAGCAGCCATCGAACGTGCCAGAATGGAGATAAACCCTGAGAAGATCCAGCACACCTGCCCTTGGTCATACCTTGGCATCCGCATTAGCAAAAGGACCGTCGCACCCCAGCAGCTCGTCATCCAGGATGACCCCAAAACCCTGCGGGACCTCCATCAGCTCTGCAGGTCCATCAACTGGGTTCATCCTCAGCTGGGGCTGATGACAGCAGACCTCGTCCCCTTGTTCCAGCTTTTGAAGGGCAGTGAGGGACTGGATTTGCTGAGATCCATCACTGCAGAGGCCAGGGACACCATTGGTAAGGTGCAACAGGCGCCTTCCTCCTGGCAAGCGCATCAAATGGCTCCAGAACTGCCTTTCAGGTTTATCATACTAAGACAGGTACCACACCTACATGGACTAATCTTTCAATGGGACGGGAAGTTGAAAGAGTCACTTCTCATTATAGAGTGGGTCTTTCTTCCACACCAACCGTCCAAAAGCATTACTACGCCACAAGAACTGATAGCAAAATTGATCAGAAGTGCTAGGACAAGGCTCCGCACCCTGGCGGGGTGTGAATTTACATGCATACATATTCCTTGGCGCATAGAGGATTTGGAGGATTTACTCCAAACCAACGAGCACCTCCAGCTCACCCTCGACAGTTACCCAGGCCAAATTACCGGTCACAAATTAAAGCACCATCTATTTAATACTGAATTTAAATTGGCACCCAAATTGCTCCAAAGTAAAATGCCATTAAATGCTCTGACAGTTTTTACAGATGGCTCTGGGTGCTCTCATAAGTCAGTACTGACTTGGAAGGACCCAAGGACTTAGAAGTGGGAATCCGAAGTCCAAGTGGTGGAGGCATCCCCACAAATAACAAAACTGGCGGCCATTGTCAGAGTATTTGAGAGGTTCCAGGAACCTCTGAATTTGATCACTGATTCAGCATATGTGGCTGGAGTAACTGCCTGGGCAGAGCACTCCCTTCTCAAGGAGGTTGCTAACCCAAAACTCTTTGGGCTGCTCTCGAGGTTAATGTATCTGTTGTCCCACTGAGAGCAACCATTCCATGTCATGCGAGATCGCACACTGATCTCCCTGGATTCATTGCTGAAGGGAACCGCAGGGCGGATACCCTGGCCATGGCCGTGCGAATGACCAACGTTCCTGACACCTTTGCACAAGCCAAGCGGATGTTTCACCTCTCCCTTGCGCAGGCTCGGGCAATAGTGGCGACATGCTCGAGCTGTCAAAAATATCAAGTTCCCTCCTTAAATCCTGGGGTGGACCCCAGGGGACTCAACAGCTGCCGAATTTGGCAAATGGATTTCACTCACGTTACCCAGTTTGGCCGACTTAAATTCGTGCATGTATCTGTAGACACCTTCTCAGGAGCAGTCTTTGCCTCGGCTCTTACTGGTGAGAAGGCGAGGGATGTGACTAAACATTTGATGATGGCCTTCTCTATACTGGGAACACCACAAGAAATAAAAACTGACAATGGACCTGCCTACACTTCCTCTAAATTTAAGGAGTTCCTCCAACAGTGGGGGGTGAAACACATTACTGGTATACCTCACTCCCCCACAGGTCAATCCATTGTAGAATGGACCCATCAGAACATCAAGAAGCTCCTTAACCAGCAGCGGGGAGGAACAGAGAAAAAATCGCCCATTGAGTGCCTCTGTAAGGCTCTTTTTACTATCAATTTTTTGAACAATTCATTCGCGGAGCCAGTCCCCCCCCCGTATTCTGTCACTTTTCAAATTCAGCCCAATCCAAATTAAAAGAACAACCACTGGTGTTGGTTAAGGACCTAGAAAGCGGACAGGTGAAAGGACCCTATCCGTTAGTTATTTGGGGAAGGGGGTATGCCTGTGTCTCTACCCCAGCAGGACCTAAATGGAAACCAGCGCGTAACATGAAACCCTATCGAGAGGCAAACCCCAAGAACGGTGATACAGTGAAGCAACAAGAACAGGACAGAGTGGCGTGGAAGAGAAGGCGCCGTAAGGAGGAAGATACAGATCTACTGAAACACCGAAAAGACAGGAATGAAGACATACCGAAACAACAAAACAGTTTTTAAACCCCCCCGTCTTCTTATGGTTTTCCCTCAGGTGTTTCCCTAGTGTGTTCCCCTAGAACCTAAACCTATCCCTGTGGGGGCGAGGAGAAGGAATGAGGAATGATTTAATCAAGTGGTTGAGTTCTGATATTGGTCAATACCCTAATTTATGTTCGTTTTTCGTTAAGGAAAGTCACCCTGAATCCCCGGAGAGCCCTGAAGATGAAACCAACCCACTTCTTCTTTCTGTGGTTGCTAGCCGTTGCCTTCTCTGGAGTGTCACCATGGCTCATTCAACAGCCAAAGGAAAATGTGTGGGTGACTCTGGTGAAAGTATTAAAACAAGACAGCATGTGCCTCAGCCTGGATGGTGCGTCTAACCCCATGTCCACGTGCCTGGTCGGGATTCCTGGGGACTCCAAAGAGTTCAAGGCCATAGGTAGGGGAGCCCACCTGGCCCATAGCTGGGATAAATGGATGAGGACCCTTCCCCATGCAAACACTGAACCCCAAGAGTTGCACTTGTTGGGGTCGGCCAAACCACACTGTTGCACCCATTTTAACCCCGTATATAATTGGCATGATTCCTCATCTAAAAAGAGAGGTCTGTACAAAGATGCCTCACCGATTGATAAAGGGTCTTACTCAGATTCCCTGTGGTGTAATGACACTGAAATAACGTGGTCCAACTCCATTAAAGATCCCAGGGTACTCCCTAATGGGGTATTCCTCATTTGTGGAGACCAAGTAGGGGCTGGAATACCTTCTTGTCTTAAAGGGGGTCCTTGCACTCTTGGGAAACTTACCCTGCTAGCACCAGGCAAAAAGCAAATTTTCAACTGGCGGAACAAATCCCAATTGGCGCGTCAGAAAAGGCAAATTCAAGATTTGGACCCAAATTGCAACAGCGAAGTCGTCGATTGGTCATTTTCAAAAAGGGTAGCTGCCTCTATTTTCTTGCCCTGGGCAGCCACAGCAAAAGCCTTCGGTGAGCTTTCTCACCTGGAGTGCTGGCTGGGCAAGCAGGCCAACTTGACATCGAGTGCCTTGACCCAACTCCTAGAAGACGAAGCAGCCACCAGGCACGCAACACTCCAAAACCGAGCAGCTATTGACTTCCTTTTACTGGCCCACGGACATGGCTGTGAAGAGTTTGAAGGCATGTGTTGCTTGAACTTATCCTCCAACAGCTAGAGCATAAGCAAGACTCTCCAGCAAATGAAAGAGCAACTTCACCAGCTGAAAACGGAAGGCACGGACTGGCTAAAAAACTTAATGGACCAGTGGGGCATCTCAGGGTGGGGGGTCGGGATCCTCCGCTCGATCTTATGGGTTTTATTGACAATTGCCATTGTCTTGTGTGTTCTTTCTTGTTTTAAAAATCTTTTGTTGTCTTTAATCCAATAGGCCTTCTTTAAGAAAAAAGAAGGGGGAGATGTGGCAGCTGTGGAAGTTACCTCCGAAACTCCAGGGGTAGCAGAAGCCCAAGAAGAGGAGAAAGGACTTTGGTGGAGGGCTTCCAAGACTGCTGAGCTCTGCCCGGGGACTGAAGTGACCATGGTTTAGCCCAGGGCAAACTTACTTGGTTACTAGTTGTGTCTATCATCTCCCTCCTTCTAGAAGGTTACCAGTTACTGGATGATTGATTCACTGTTACTCCTTACCTCCTCCCCTCTCTCCCGTCCATTGGACTGGTTCCCTGACCCTGCCCTTGTACCTCCCTTGGACCCTCAGATGATTGGTTAGTACGTATCCCTCATGAGGTGGTCGCAGAGAGTATTCGGGGCTTTTGGTCCCTGGATTCCCTCTGTGCTGGACTTCCTGCAATAAAGCCGCACAGAATTCATCCATACCAGAAGTCCCTCTCGCCTTATTTCTACTTCAGCAGCTAGCGATCGCAGCTCCTCGCTCCCGGTGCATCACCCTGCCGGGCGAGCAGCTTTGCTGGCTGGTGTCTAAGCAACACTGCCAGAGTGCCCCTTTGGACAAGGACACTTCTGGAATGTGGCCAGCTGGAGGCTGTCCAGAATCTGGGCTGGACACCGACAGCTAGTGAACATTACTTCTTGATATAATGAGAACATCATTTATTACATTAATCATTGCAAACTTTTTCTGTTTGAGGATAGGGCATTAAATAAATCTCTAATGAGATCTACCACCCAGTAATCCTTTGATTGTGGGGAAAAAATACAATCAAAGGCCAGTGTGTGTGCTCAGAGCAAACAATTTTTATCTCTAAGCTTTGCACTGAATGCTATAGTCTCCTGTGAACTTTATGGTGTCTCTGCTCTACCACAAGCTCACTCTCCAATTTCTCTTACCGGGTATGTACTTTTCTCAGAGAAGAGGCTCTTCAAAAGGTAATTGCCATTAAATTTTTAGGAGATCAAATTAATGACATTCTTTAATCATCTGCAATTCCCAAAGAATAATGCAAGAGGCTGAATGGCAGATTTTAGGACTCTAAATAATGTGTAGTCACATTTTTCCTTTTAGGGAATCATACTCTATGTTTTGCTAACAGAAAAGTTTCTCTTTCACTTCTGAAAAAAACAAAATCCCACCCTTCCATGAACTCAGTCACAGCTGGCATCGCCACACGAATGTTACACTTATCACTGTCATAACAATTCATCCAGAGACAGAAGACAAACTCCTGGTCTCCTCTGAACCGAGTAGTTTAAAAAGATAGATGGCTGCCTTCTGGCTAATTGTGGGAGTTCTTTCATTACTACAAAAAGACTTATTATATCTCAAGTGACTTTATAAGCAGTGAATAATGAGACAAAGTCTTTGGAAAAGAGTTCACTGATCAAATGCTGGGATAACTTATGGGCACAGTGACCTTTTCCCCACTAAGATACTCCAAACTGCTGCTGTCGGCCCGTTAGTAAAATTCCCCATTTAAGGCATGCAGTTAAGCCCAAGGCAGACTTTATTTTTTTATTTTTAAATTCAATTTAAGGTAGCACAGCAAAACCTATATCTCTCCCAGCATGGAGGACTAACTCCTGGCTGCTCCAGCTGTGCAGCAGCAGGACAGGTGGCTGTGGAAGTGCAGGCAGCTGACTGGGTCTCACTGCCCTGCTTCTGACAGCACTGCTGGCACCAGGAGCCTGCACTCCATGTGCCACAGCGCTCCTCATCCCAGCAAGGGAGCTCCTTTCTGCCAGCATGTCCACCAGCAAGCACCAGTACAGCAGGCTGGCTCCCACGATGCTTCAGAGAAGAGCAGCCGACAGCACATCACCCCCAGCCTGTCTGGTAAGCTGAGTTTGGCCCTGGCCAGGGGGGTGCTCCGTGTGCCAGCACTGCACACTGCAAAACTGCAGAGACATTAAACCCCACATCAGAGCACTGAGACAGGTCTCAACTCTGTCTGATGCCCTGGTCAGTTCCTGGGTTCTGCCACACATCCAGCCCAACCCTGCTGGGTGCCACGTGTACAAAGTGCTAAGGTTAGGGCAATCCCTAAATGGACCTGCACTTGCTTTTCTAATTAATGTACATCAGACTGGCTCTGCTTTAATGTTCATTTCTTACTGTGCATTTCTTTTAATTTTATCTTGAAGGAATAGAAAAGGTTCCTTCTTTTTGGAAGCAAAACTTAGAGGGTCTCTCATTATTTTTCCATTCTTCTCTCATGCTGCCTCGAAACTAATTTGACACTGTTGTTCTCTATTGATTTTCATGGCTTTACTCCAGAATAAGAATATTGGCAATTTTTTTGGCATAATAGTGCTTTAAAAAATTCATTCCAGTGTTTTACAGGACTAAATATTAAAAAAAAAAACTTTTGACAAGCTCACATGTATTTAGATTTTCTCAGTCATATGGGCTGACAAAACCATAGATACATTAACTTCATCCTGCCTCCGGAACATGACAACTTCCTTGATCTCTTTTTCAAAGAAGAAGAAAATGAATTCAGAGGAACCACTCATTTGATAAAACAATGCAAGTAATGGGGCCTTACCTGCCATTCAAAAGTTCATCAGATGCTTTTGTACCAGAAAGTTCCCCGTAGCTTTTAGGAAGGCTTAGCAACAATTTTTATTGAACATCAAGAGAGCAGCTGTAAACTTGTAGTTACACACAATGAACACAAAAGAAACTACGTGTAGAGGCATAGAAAAGGAATCTGATGAAACATAATTGTGACTGTTTCCTCCCTTTTGTTTCTCTCTCTCGTACTTTGATCCTCTTTTAAAGACTATTTATTCATGTAGGATTATTTCAGTTTTCTACTGAGTGATGGCTTGCTGTGCTGACACAGAAATATTTTAAGTTGCTTCTTTCTAAAGTTTATTTGCCACATTCCTTCTTATCAGAAAAAATGAAAAAGGATGTGAATATTAGTACCAGCTTAATTCTATCTTATTTATACAGCACTGTGACTGTGTACACATCTTCTGTACTAAGAGCTGCAGCTCCTTTCTGGCTAAAAATCAATTACAGCTGCTATTTCTGTCCCTGTGTTTCCAACTCTATTCTTCCTTCCAGAGTCTTCCTCCTTCCTCTCTCCCTATGTCTGCCTTCCTTCACCACTTCCTTCCTGTGTTTTATTCCAGTTGCCTCTTTGGCTTCCCTCCCATATCTTTCACTCGCTCCTTTGACTCCCTTTATCTTCTTGGATTTGGTCTCTGCAGTGTTAGAAGCAGCAGCAACCACTCCTGTATGGCTTTAGTATTTAACACCTGCAAAGGGAATCTTTCCCTGAATGAAGTCTACAGGAAGTCCCTTCATACAGGCTTTAGGAGAGAATGAAGCAGCTGACTCATTTCTCCAATGGACTCTCAAAAAAATCAGCAAAGGGCAATTTCTGAGGAAGTTCATGAAATGCTCATCAGTTTTCTTTTCCCAGGCAATTCCAGGTGTCTTGCAAGGCTATCAGAGCTTCTTTTCCAGATCTCCAAGGCACGTCAAGGCTGTTAAGGCTCAAATGGCTGAAAAATACATCAGTGAGCTTACGCACTGCTGGCAGCCAAGGCTGTGCTGTTGACTGGTCACAGAATACGTTGCAGCATTGCCTTGCAGTACCACAAATACCACTGAAATACAAACAGATTTTGAAGAATCTCGAGTTAACTCTTCAGGAAAAAACCTGGCCTTTGGATACATGTGGGCAGTTCTTGCTGCTTTCAAGTGCCATGCACCGACATCAGATGGTGCATTTTAGCATACAGAGCAAAAAACACCTTTAATTATCAGGAACAGAGTAATTCTGTCTGCCCAGAGAAACAGAATTTTACTCTAATATGAAGTGAAATTATCTGACAGGCTTTTGATAATTTTAAAAGCAACATGAACAACTTAAGTAAAACACTGAAAAGGATATTGCAATCATACCTACTATACTTACGTATTTGGAAAAAAAAAAGCCTAGGCAAGGACTGTCTTTTTAGTTGTACAGCATCAAGCACCACAGAGCCCCAAAGTAAGGCCTTCTAGATATTGCTGTAGTAAAAATAATGATTATATATCTGTGCTGAGAATTTACACAATGAATTATAAGGGGACATGAATTAAAATAGACATGCTTTAAAATAAAGTTTATGGCCTAGACAATGAAAATACTTTAACCATGACACACTGGGGGATATCAAAACAAGGACAATGTCATCTTTGTTTTGTCTCAGGAAAAAAGTCCTTTTAAAAATGAGGTTTTCTTTTTGCAATTTATATGACATTTCATAACATAAAAAGATAGATACCCGTGAAAGAAGAAATAAGGCCCCTTATCTTTTACATTATATATCAGAAAAGAAGTGTTAGGTGCACATGAACTCCTGATGGCAATATACACAGGATTATTTTATAAAGGAAGATGTAAATTCTATGTATGCTTATAATAAAATTATTAAGATTAGACTATCTAGAAATGCTTTTAATAAGTTATAAAAATAGCATAGTGTTTGTAAAAACAAAGTTCCTGAACAAAGACATTTCACCAAAATCAACAACACTGAAATGCTTCTCAGCTGAACTTCTTAACTAAACCTCAACGATTTTAAGATGTCATATTTGTCATCTTACCATGACCCCTGCATTGAAATGTTTATTTACACTAACTTCCGCAACTTTTTTCAACAGGAGGCAAGAAACTGTGGTAAAAAATAGAATATCTACGCCATGCACAAGTATAGACTAGGAGAGGAGTGGCTGATGAGCAGCCCAGCTGAAGGGGATCTGGGCATGCTGGCTGACAGCAGGCTCAGCGTGAGTCAGCATCGTGCCAAGAGGGCAAACCCCATCCTGGGGTGCATCAAACACAGCATCACCAGCCTGTCAAGGGACATGATTACCCTGCTGTATTCAGAGCTGGTGCAGCCTCACCTGGGGTACCTGCATGCAGTTCAGGGCCCCAGCATTTGAAAAGGATGTGAAGGTACTTGCATGTGTTGCAGGATGGCAACAAAGCTGGTGAAAGTGCTGGAAGAAATGTTCTATGAGAAGCAGTCTAGTACTCTGTGTTTGTCTAGTTTGGAGAAAAGGAGGATGAGGGCCAACCTCATTGCTCTCTACAGCCTCCTGATAAGGGGGAGCAGAGAGGGCAGTGTTGATCTCCCTCATATTCTGTCACAGGGCACACGGCAATAGTGCAAAGCTCCACCACGGGAGGTTTCTTTACTGAGAGGGTGATCAGACACAGGAACAGGCTTCCTAAAGAGGTGGCACATGCCCGCATTTAGGAGGCATTTGAGTAATGCCCTTAACAACATGCTTAAATTTTTTGGTCAGGCCTGAAGTGGTCAGGCAGTTGGACTACATGATCATAGTAGGTCCCTTGCAACTGTAAATATTTTATTCTATTCTAGTCTATTCTCACAGAAACAAAATATGGTATTGCAACATCACAGCTTGTAAAATTTTTGTTTGTTCTTTAAATAGGAGGCAGGCAGGGAGCAGCAGCATAAGCTTTCAACTGGATCGATAAATTGTAGTGAAGTGCAGAATTCAACCAAATCCTGTGTGTTCTAACAACTCGGATGTACCTGGATTCAAAGGCTTCTTCTTGGCTTATTTGTTGAAAAGGTTGTGTTTTAGAATGGCTCAGTTGAAGAAAAGTGTATTTTTCCCCTTGAATTTAAAGTCAAGTGGGCTCCTATTTCAAAACCTACATCATGGAGGACTTGAGAGTAGCTTTCTTGTTACTGATGATAGATATATTCTTTAAGAAAGCCATGTTCCTTTAAACTTTCATGGCAAGCTGGCTTTACAAGTTAGTAAAGTAAAATGTCATAGCATAAAGTTATTGGTGAAAAGAACCACATCTGAAAAGCAGAGACTTCCAATAAACTGAGAAATGTCTGAAGCCAGCTCAAAATGGCAGAGCAAAATTTAAACAAACCTTCCCCACCCAAGGAGAAGCAGTCGGGCATAAATCATTCCCAGCTAGCAATTCTGCTATTTGAATTCATCCTGACACTTGTTGGGCTCGGTTGCTGATGTGGAACCATGGCAGAAAGGCCAGGCCACCAGTGAAATTTGGCCAGCCTCCACATCTGAGAGTGAACCACGTGACTGCAGGTCTCCAACCCTTGTATCACTTTTCTTTGTTCCAAGCATAAACTGTTTTGTCTGCTGTGTTTCAGGTCTGCCACAATAAAGAAAATGCTTTGATTACTATTCATATAAGAGATGGGAAATACTGGAATGGTAATGTTACTTTTCAGGCAGAGAGTTTAAAAATAAACCTGCCAAGTTAATATTCATGATTCTGTTTCTCACTGTGGCTACTTTGCAGTTAATTATTGATATTGCTAGTCAACAAAGAAAACATCTGAGAAAAGGGACTGCAGGTTTCTACTTTGTGAAAATTCAATATTTACATACACTGGAGACAAATCTGCTCTTAATGGAGGTTCTCAGAGATTTTTGTGGGAAAGAATTTGCATACTGGCCTTGAGTGCCTTCATTAATACCAAACATAAATATAATCATACTCTGAGTTGTCAGTGCATAAGTCTCACCAAAACACAGTTAAGGTAGTCAGTGCTCACAGATATTCAGAACATGCATTTTTTTCCCCTCCTACCCCTCCAAACCCTAGCCTTAGAAAAATCCAGAAACTGTGAGGTCAGGTACCCAGCCATACAATCTTAATCTCCAGATTCCCCCTACTGCTGGTCTCAGTCAGTGGAAACAAGCTGCAGGCCAGCCATCACAATCACATCCTGTCCATCACACAGCTCTGCTGAGCGAGAGAGGGATTGCTTGGAGCAGATTGTGACACTGGGATCTCAGAGAGGGCAATGCCATCCCATCTGACATCCTCATGCTTGATCAGCAGCCAAGGTGCACAGGTACCAAAAGGTATGGGTATCCTCATTTCACCCTGAATTATTTGGTAGGAGGTGGCACAGGGTCCCTCAAGGCCTGTCAGCAGGAGATGCATGTGGTCCATGGGGCAAGCCAAGAGCCACTGTGCATAACAGGCTGGAAGCAAACTCCAAAGGCACTTTTAGAGCTGCCATCAAAGCCTTGCAGGTAAGCAGACGTCTCCCCAACAGGTCTACACTTCTATTCCAAGCCCAGGACAGTCACCCAGACTTCTTAAAAAGTTAAGTCAACTAATGGAACACAAGACTTTCCCTCTCCCTTAAAAAATGAGGATGGTATGGATAGGGAGCAGTAGAAGTGGCATATTGACACAGTAGCCTAACAAATAAGTTATTTGCCTAGAAATTGGAAAAGCTGAACTGAGCACAACTGTATGAAATCACACCTTTCACTCTGCAAGGTAGTCTTTCCATCAGATTATTAGATATTTTGGAATGCAAGAAATTACACACTGCTTTCTGAAGCTTTAATTTAAAGTAATAAAATATAATCTAACCACCTATCAAATAGGGCTGAGTTTAAGGAGTTAAGTATGTGGTTAGATGGAGGCTACTCTTCTGAAATGCTTACGCCATCCCAGTCAAATGGGTACAACAGCTATGTTTAGAAATCTCCCAGTAGTGGAACAAATGGGAGAAATAACAGGTCTAGTCTCAGCTTCTGCTTTCTTCTCATTATTGCACCCTGATTACTGTTCTTTCATAAAACATGACTCATTATGGCATGTCTCTTTTTTCTCCACCTTCTTGCCTCACTATTTATCCTTCTCCCCTCCTCCCCTCCTTTTTCCCCCCAGGGTTCCCAGGTAAACCTCCCAGTCCTGCTGAAACCTTCGGTATTTTAAAAGACATTAAGCATGTCATTAGGAATTGGTGGGTGAAGTTTGCTGATATTTCCACAAATATCACTAATAAAAGTATTAAATAAGATCACTGCAAAGACAAACTCTTCTGGAGTTCCAGCAGTAACCTCTCCCCAGCCTTTCACTTTCCTTTTTAGCACTATGTGTAGATAGATATACCTCCAGAGTCAACCCCAGGTCCTCCTTATGCCCTCTTATCTAAGTGCTTCTGTTCCAATTTAGCAAGTATTTTCCTTTATACTATCAGAGCAGATATTTTTGTTTATCTGAAGTCCAGATAAAGAGGGCCTACCATATACTCTTCATCAAGATAAGGCATTTGCTAATCAAAAAGACTATCAGGTCAGCCTGGCTTTGCAACCATCCACCCCTGCTTAGTCTGTGATTCATTATGCTGCACTTACCCTTTGTCTTCCCTAAGTGTAATCATCCTTTTCTTCGAATTGTACTTTAACACTGATGACTTTTCCTGGTCTTAGGAAATAAAAGCTCAGACATGGTTAGAGGGTTGGGGGTCATTTACCTCGGTATTTTAATAGGAACCCATTCAATGCATTGCTTAACCCAGGTGACACGCATCACAATGTCCTCCCACCCCCCAACCGAGTATACAATTAAAGACCTTACTCATTAGCATATCTAACAAGAGGGCCCAATAAGAGGGCTGGGGTGGGCTAACTTCTAGTTTACAGAATCTGTCCTACTAGGGGACCTTGAGTTCTTATGGCAATAGAATGTTTGGCCTTCTAACTCTACAGTTTCTGGGGTGTTTAGTCTCCCAGCCTACTGGACATCAAGAAACCAGGCTAAATTATCAGACCTAAAGCATTACAAGTATGCATGGTAATACTTGTGGCTATAGAGAACTGTGTAAGAAGTATATACAAGAAAAAGCAAAAAATCCACCGGCATCATTTCCCCCCTTTTAGAGACTAACAAGACTCTACTTTGTCTAGTCTCTACTCTACCTTACTCTATTCTACATTCCCCACAGCACCGGTTCACGCAACCGGCCGATCTGCAGGCTACACAGATGATAACTACAATTACAGCTAATAGAAATGTTTCTTTTATCTAGGCCCAGTTTGGTAACCATGAGGTGAGGGTGTCAAAGACATGGTCAAATTTTAAGGTGTCAATTTTGGAAGCTTAAAATGCCAATCAATGGTCAGTGACCACCCCCATCTAGAGGTGGTAACTGGATACAGAACCAGCAATTGTTCTTATTAAGAACCTTGGACACATTTTGGACTACAGCCTTATGTAGATCATGGGGCAAACCCTGAATCATGGTTACCAGTTGGGCAGACAACAGGCATGGAAAGAACAGTTTAACAGTTTAAACCACATCCTTCTGATTTGTATCAGTCTCTGTCTTAATGGTTTCGGGAGCAGAAGCTTTCTTCACCCTGGAGTAGTGGATCCACAGTTCCTTGCCAGCAGCAACTCTGACCGCAGTGAGGGTGGTCAGCCAAACTTAGGATGGTCCCTTCTACTTAGCTTGCAAGGAGTCACTGTCCCACCACTTGATGTAGACCCAATCTCTAGGCTGGAACAGGTGAGCAGGTGTGTCCAATCCTATTGACAAATGTCTGGTGCTTCTGCAAAGTGGAACTCAAAGCCATTAAGAACTTCTGCAAGTCAATTTTACCTTTCACATGAATTTCCCCTGGGATATGTGGAACCTGATATGGCCTGTCATGTAGTATTTCATAGGGACTTATATTGTCCCTCTGCCTTGGCTGTGTGCTGATTCTCAGCAAGGCTTTCATTACCTCTCTTGCTACCTCTCTTGCTGTGGTGGTGTGACAGGGGTAAGTTTCAGGCCATCCACTGAAGGTGTCAACCAGTACCAGTACATACCTGCATCCCTCTTTGCGTGGCATCTCAGCAAGATCTATCTGCCAATAATCTCCCGGGAGATCTCCTGTTTTTGTCACCCCTAACACAACTCTCTTGCTCGTGTCGGGGTTGTTTTTACAACAGGTATCGCACTTGCTTGTTATAGATTTTATGATATCAGTCATCCCTCTCCCTATCACTACCTCTCTCAGATGTTTTAAAACTGTTTGTGGAACTACAACCTGTCCTGCTGGAGTAACAGCCAGCCCTCCTCCTTTGATTTCAACTTTAAGATACTTGATTAATTTGTGATCCCTCTGATTGTATTTTGGGCTAAACTCTGACAAATCTATTTCTTTCTGTGGTACCACTGCAAGAATGCCTTTTTCTGCAACCCCTTTTGCTGCTTCATCAGCAAAGTGGTTTCTCAGTTCAGGGGCTTTCTTCTCTTTTTGATCACCTCTGCAATGCATGATAGCTACTTCCGCTGGCTTCCAAATACTCTGCAGAAGTGCAAGAATCTGTTCAGCATGCTTAATCTCATTACCTTGAGCAGTTAGCACGCCACATTTCTTCCAGGTAGCTCCATGGGCATGAACAACAATGAAGGCATATTTGGAATCAGTCCAGATGTTCACCTTCTTTCCCTCACTCAGTTCTAGAGCCCTCGTTAGTGCAATGAGTTCAGCTTTCTGTGATGATACATCTGGAGGCAAGGCTTTTGCCTCTATGACTTGATCTGTGTTGGTTACAGCGTAGCCTGTCATTCTCTTACCATTTCTTATGAGGCTGCTTCTATCAGTGTACAACTCCCAGTCTGGGCTCTTCAGGGGAATGTCCTTCAGGTCTGGTCTGCTGGAATAAGTCTCCTCTATTGTCTGTAGACAATCATGATCAGGCATGCTGTCAAGTAATGTGGATGACAAAAACATTGCAGGGTTTACCACAGCTGTTGTTTTTAGAGTAACATCATCCTGCTCCAATAACACAGACTGATATTTCAGCATTCTCTTAGGGGATAACCAGTGTTCCCCTTTTTGTTTCAGCACAGTTATTACTGCATGGGGTACATACACGACAATGTGCTGCCCAAGGGTGAATTTACAGGCCTCCTGTATCAGGAGGACAGTTGCTGCCACAGCTTTCAGGCATCCAGGCCACCCCTGACTAAAATTGTCTAGCTCTTTTGAAAAGTAGGCTACAGTTCTTCGCTGGTCCCCACGACACCAACCTACTGCTCCCAGAAAGGCCTGCATTTCTCTCACAGTGTGGGGCTCTGGAAGGAGACAGATGGCTTCTTTCTGTTCTTTGCTGAGCTGTCGATGTCCACAGAAATTTTCCAGCCTCAGGTAAACTACTGTTTCCCTGGCGACCTGGGCCTTCTCTCTCAACACTCGATAACCACTCTGGCCCAAAAAGTTCGGCAGACTTACGGTTAGCTGGATATACTCATTTCACGTTATGGTCACCACTAGGATGTCAACAACACACTGAAGAACAACCCCTCCTGGCTCCAGTCACCTCCAGTCCTTCAGTTTCTCTGCCAGCTGGTTTCCAAATATCGTTAGGCCGTTTTTGAATTTCTGTGGTAAAACTGTCTCAGTGAGCTGGGTCTTCTTCCCTGTTTCAGGATTTTCCCACTCGAAAGAAAAGATTTCTTGGCTATTCTTGTGCACAGGAATGCAGGAAAAGGCATCCTTGAGATCTAAAACAATTTGCCTTACCAGTATAGCTCTTACTTTGAGTGAAATACACACAGGTTCAGCTCTTTTGGATCTCCCAGGGATATTATTGGTCCATACTACAGAACTGACAGCATCTTCAATTTCTTTGGGAATTTCCCCATGGCATTCCTGTATCAGAATAGCAATTGCTTTGACAAATTTAGATTCAGGAATTATAACTTTCACCTCCCCATCTTTGGAAAACTTAATTTCTGCCTCTAATTTCTCTAATAAATTTCTGCCCAATAATGGTGAACTTGGCATATACAGGAACTGGTGTGTCACCCAGTGTTTCCCCAATTTGAATTTTAAAGGTTGGAAAAAAGGCCTTGTTTCACTTACCCTGGTGGCTCTGTCCACACTCACAGTTTCTTGGCTCAGTTTACCTCTGGAAGTATTAAACACAGAATATATCACCCCTGTATAAACTAGAAATTCAACATCATCACTCCCCAGCTGCTTGCAGATGGCACATTTATCTTCATCTAGAGGAAAACAGGGTCTCTTTTTTGGTATGTTGGCTGACCTTCCCTTATCATGACTTTGCTTGTGGTGGGGCTTATTGTGTTTGTCTTTATGTGCTGAATCCCTATTCTGGTATCCCTTCCAGGCTACTTTCTCTGGGTTGTCACTATATTTCTTAGCTGAGTCTTTACACAGCTGTAGTTCTCTGAGGGAGAACGGTGTCTTTACATAAATCACTCCCTGTTTTTCCACAGCCTGTCTCAAAGGCACTTTTAACACAGGCCCTTTCCTTCCCCCTTCATCTTTTGATCTCGTACGTCCATTATTTGGACTGTCAGTTCCCCTGGCTTCTTGGGCCATCTTTACCTTTTTCCTACCACCCTCCTCCCGGGGACCGTCTGTACCGAAATCATCCCATTCACTTTTAATCACAACACTGGCAGAGCGGCGAAGAGGGAATTCTAGTTGGTTCTCTTTGTCCCCAGTTCTGGAAAAGTAATTTGGGTTAGAAATGTCCCACCTGGCTCTGGTCGGAGAGGCCTTGCCCCGCCCTCTGACGCTGGAAGAGGGACGAAGTTGAAATCGCAGGTGTCCCCTCCCATCCCAGGCTCTGGCTGGGTGGGGACGCGTTTGCCAGACCGCCTCTGCTCGATTCCGGCTCCTGCCTCTCGGGCGGTCAGAGACCGGCCAGCCCACCTCCTCTCCGCCCCTGTGCCCGCCCTCAGGGCGGTCAGGGGGCGGTGGCCAGCGTACCTCCATCCCACCTGTAAGAGACAGCAGGAAAATCCCTCATCTGCCTCATGATCATTGATGAGGACAGAGACTGTAAACCTAAAAAAACCTCAAGGGGGAAAGAGGACTTTTTGTACAAACGAGTCCGGGCCAGATCAAGGTGGGATGTCTGCCAAATGCAGGTGCCCAAAACTGGTACACACTCCTGAGAAAACTGGTGCAGGCCACGGTAGGAGGCGGAAAGGACTGCATAGGATGGTTTGTACTGTACATCTGTTTCGGTACTACAAAACAATGGGCCTTGTTTCCCCCACCATCTTAGTCAGCTGCCCCTCGCTTTTGCTCCTCTTGGCCAGCTGCCCCCCGCTTTTGAGAAGACTATAAAGGGACTTTCTGAGAAGACCCCTACGAGATCTCCCCACGGACGAAGACGAAATCTATTGGCTCCAGACCACGAGGACTTCGTCGTGCCGTTGGTAGCTATTACCCTATCTATCTCTCTCTCTCTCTTTCTTTCAGCTCTATATCTCTCTCTCTCTTCCATCGTATAATCATGTTGTTGGCACTCAATAAAAGTGCTTTTGATTTTGATTGAAACTAAAAAAATACTTGCCCCTGTTTCTTTTGCATTCTGAGATTCGGTTAACGAACCATTACGACTCCCGCTTGTTTTAGCGGATCATGACACCGCCCCTGTGCCCGCCTTCAGGGCGGGCTGGAGGCAGTACCCAGTTCGCCTCCACTCCCGCCCCTGCTGTTGCTAGAGGCAGGGTAGGACCCGCCCCCGCCCCCGTACCCGGAGCAGGCGGGGGAGGGTGTGTTGGAGGAGCCGGCTGCGGAGGCAAAGGCTGCAGCGGGGGCGCTGGCGGTGTGCCTCTGTCCCCTGCCCCCAACCGCACAAGCGGTGATGGCAGTGGCGGGGGTTGCGACCCCCCCGCGCCCGCACGCAAAGCCGGTGCCACTATAGCCACCATGTCTGCCTTCTCCGTTCCCAGCAGTTTAGAAGGTGTACAACCCATCTTATAAACAGGAAAAACAGCCGGAAAAAAGCGTCCTGTCTTTGCAAACTACTTTTCTACAAACTACAACAACTACTAGAGCTAACAGTTTAAAAGCAAGTGATAGTAAAACTGCATGTGCAAAAGAAACTTTCCCAACCTTCCTGCACTGAGACCTAAACCAGCGACTCCCAGTTTTAGCAGCTTATCCAAGTAGCGCCTCAAGCCCCCAAGCCACTTTCCAGCGGCAGGGACACTCACCAACCCACCAACCCCACCAACTCACCAACCAACCTTTCGTGGTCTAAACGGAGAGCGTCCTCCCCTTCCCACGATTTTTGCAGGGAGGGGGGTCACCTCCCCCCCTTTTGTGGGCCCCTCTGGCCCCCCCTGCCCAACCTCCTGGAGATCTCGCCTTACCGAGATATTGACCTCCCCTGTTTATTCACCTCTCTTCCGTGCTTTTGTGTGCTGGGTCCTAGAGCCCCCGTCACAGTTCAGGACTGCCGCCTTAGCCCCCGTAATATGCCGTCAAGGGGCTAGGCGAGGATATTCCTTAGCCCAAAGCTACGAATTTCGGGGTCTCTATCATCCCTTCATGGTCGCCAATGACTGATGCCTTTTCCTGGTCTTAGGAAATAAAAGCTCAGACATGGTTAGAGGGTTGGGGGTCATTTACCTCGGTATTTTAATAGGAACCCATTCAATGCATTGCTTAACCCAGGTGACACGCATCACAATGTCCTCCCACCCCCCAACCGAGTATACAATTAAAGACCTTACTCATTAGCATATCTAACAAGAGGGCCCAATAAGAGGGCTGGGGTGGGCTAACTTCTAGTTTACAGAATCTGTCCTACTAGGGGACCTTGAGTTCTTACGACAATAGAATGTTTGGTCTTCTAACTCTACAGTTTCTGGGGTGTTTAGTCTCCCGGCCTACTGGACACCAAGAAACCAGGCTAAATTATCAGACCTAAAGCATTACAAGTATGCATGCTAATACTTGTGGCTATAGAGAACTGTGTAAAAAGTATATACAAAAAAAGCAAAAAATCCTTCAGGCATCAACACCTTCACACTGTGCATTCTGAACCTAAAGACTGGCAAATCCCAAAATGATCCTAAGCACAGGTACACCATTTAATTTTATTCCACAAACTCCTCCTAGCTAAACTAGATTAACAAATCTTCCTATTCATTCTGGCTACTGCTTCTCTCAACACTTGAAAGTCCCTTGCCTCATAGTTTTGCCAGTATAACTACTTCTGGAGGTTATCCTAAAAATTGAATCATTGAAAGATCCTGTTTTGAAAATCATCTTTATTAAAATATTAGGGTTATTTACCCTACAGACAATTGCCTTCTCTCTCCATGTTACCCATGTTCGCCTCAAATCCCCTCTCCTATGCCTTCACTCTTCAGGTGCTTTTCCCACCCACCCAAAACATGTGCCTGTGCAAATCTTTCTGAGAGGTTTTAAACCTTTCTGCTTGACACATATGGTAATGTGGCAGTTGTCAATATAGAAACGAGACCTAGGGGCTTGAGGACTTCCTGGTGGATTGGTCCATCGGGGAGTCGCCCCCCTGCTATAAAAACATCCATGGTTTAGCCTGGTTGTAGTCACACCCCAGTTAACACCCAAAGTTGACACCCCTTGTTCCTATTGAATATGTTATTTGTCTATCACAAAGGTGATTGACAGGTTGTTCTGGAAAGTTCTCTGTACCCCTGTTTATGATTTGTTGTTATCCCCAAACCACTCCCCTGTTTCTATATTATTTGCTGCTGTTGAAAGCTCCCGCCTTAATCCCACCCCAAGCCTTTACCCTGATTGGTTGTTTATTGTACTACATAAGTTGCTGTCGAGAGCTAGTCGGGGCTCCTTTGACTTTGGGGTTCCAGGGAATAAACCTCTCTGTTGCCTGAAGCTTAGAGTCGCTCCTGCCTTTGTGATTCCTCCTGAACCAAACCCAAGACGACCCTCCACGCCTTCCTCCCTGTGTGGAATCCTCGGGGTTCCCTCGGCTCTCATCCTAACGGACAGGGGGTTGAGGTAGCACAGTGGTGAGGAAGGCAACCACCGAGCAGAGGCACCGTGCCTGGGATCGGAGGACGAGTAGGTATTACACCGAAAAATAATATAAAACTTTACAGTTGGCGCCCAACGTGAGTGGTTCCTGGAGGAACCACGAAAGACAGCTCGCTACCAGCAGCGAAGACGCCGTTGCGGGCCACTCCCTGCGAAACCGCCTTTCGTTTAAGAAAGCAGCTTCTGCAGGTCGAGCTGCGACCCCCGGCTCGGGAGCGGGAAAGCAGCTCACTCCACAAAGGCCCCCCCATTTCTTTGGATTTCTTTTGGTGGTTTGCCCTCGACAAGAGAGGGGACCCTCGAGAAGAGAGGGGAATTTGAAGAAGCCGGCGAAAAAGAATTCGGAGAAGAATTCGCAAAGCAAGTGAGTGCTTGGACTTTGTTCCGCCGCGTTTTTTTTTTTTTTTTTAAGTTTAAGGTGGGGGAGTTTTCTTCTATAGTAAGGATGGGCAACCACCTTGCTAAGAGGGAAAAGGAGCTTTCATTTATTTATTACGGTTTAAAAGTTCAGTTAGTTACTTCAGGGGAAAAATTTGACAAAAAGTTATTGCGGAAATTTGTAAAGTGGGTAATCGAAAATGTTTCTTTTGAAGCACCAAAAGAGGTTTTTACTTTAGAATTTTGGGATCGTGTAGGATTTAAACTAAACGAATGTGACAGCGAGGGGCGATTTGCAGTTCAGAAATTTTTCGGGTTACAAATCGCGATTTATCGAGTTTTATCTAACAACGGGGAGAAGAGTTCTGGTTTAGATAAAGCTGTTCCCCCTTCTCCGAAAAGTGAACCTAATGCCACTAACCCGATCCCTCTTCCCTCCGGTGTGGAAAACGGCAGGATACCCCTCATTAGCGAGCAGCGTGAGGGAGAAATCCGGAGCCACAGAAGCTCCGATTCTGTTCGTGATCCCACCGACCCCTTCTGTCCTGGGACGGATCCACCCAAGACAGATCCCACCCAAGCCCTTATTCCTTTCCCTCCGTCCCCAGTTGCACCGGTTGTGTGTCCCTCCCCACGTTATAATAGTTTAATAGAATTTAAACCCGCGCCATCGGGAAACGGCGGCGGTGGAATTCTTACCGCGCCATCGGGAAACGGCGGCGGGGGAATTCTTACTGCGCCATCGGGAGATGGCGGCGGGGGAATTCTTACTGCGCCATCGGGAGATGGCGGCGGGGGAATTCTTACTGCGCCATCGGGAAATGGCGGCGGGGGAATTCTTACTGCGCCATCGGGAGATGGCGGCAGGGGAATTTTCACTGCGCCACGGTATACCATTGAATTAGTTTTGCCGCAATGCGGAATTCAGGGCGCATGCGCGGGAGATCGCGGCGGGAACCCCCTAACCCCCTTCCCTAGCTCTACCCCCTTGGCATCAATTGGTCACGCGTCGGTCCCACCCTCTGCGGCCGGCGATGTCAATCCTACGGGTCCCCTCCCTCCTTCCCAGCTCCACCCCCCAACACCCTCCACCCCTGCCGTCGCGCACCCCGCCCACCTCCCTGTCTCCTCCCCTGGGAACCCCGCCCCCCTTCCACTTTCCCACGCCCAGGCTTTCAGTTCCCACGGGTCTACACCGGAAGGGGGTGTGCCTGAAGCCTATAGCCAACAAGCTTTGGCAGCAGCCTTGCCCACACCCATTGTAGCACCAGTGACATACAATAGGACAGGTGCCAATCCCAGATGGGAGCCTCTCCCACAACAACCGATAAAAGAAATCTGTAAAGCCTCAAAAGAATTTGGAAGAGATTCAGCATATTTTAAAGGACTTATAAATGCAACCTTTAAATCATCTGTCTTAGTACCTGATGACATCAAAACGCTGATGTCAAGTCTTTTAGTTGAGAGTCACTACTGGATATGGGATAAAAGATGGAGAAGAGAATTAACAAAGTTGCTTGAATCATATAAAGGTGACCCAAATAAAGCCAATATTACTATAGACCATCTTGTGGGGGAGGGGAATCAATCCAAACCTCGTGACCAATCAAATAACATTCCAGAGGAAATACTAAGGGATGTACAGTTAGCAGCAAAAAACATTTTGTTTACCATGTCTATTGACATGGGGCCTCCAGTTAGTTACACAACGATCCGGCAAGGCCCGGATGAGAATTTCACAGCCTTTGTGGATCGCCTCAGGGAGGCGATGAGTAAAGCTATAAGCAATCCAGTGATGCTGAGAGAAATGCTAACTGAATTAGCTAAAGAAAATGCGAATGAACAGTGTAAACGAGTTATTGAGATGTTTCCCATTGACCCCCCACTAACGATTGAGCAAATTACAGAAAAGTGTGCACAAATTAAACCACGTGTACCAGGGAATGAATCAAAAATGTGTGGACATAAATGTAAAGTGACATATCCAGTAGAAACTCAATATACTAAGGAGACATCAAAGACACATGCAGGTCAACAAGAACAAAAGTGTTTCAATTGTAATGGAACTGGACATTTTGCAAAGGACTGTAAAAAACCAAAACTAAATAAGAATAAGACTCAAGCTAACAATTCTGCCAAGTCTTTCCCACCAGCACCACAACCGCAAGCGCCACCAAATCCTCCGCCGTGGGGATGGTACCCACCCACGATGCCATGGTGGATCCCTCACACACCATCACCCTACTGGTCGGGAAACCAGGATGGGAGCGCGAAGCAGCCTCGCGCTCCTTCAACAAATTAAGGACTGCTACCTCTGACGACACTACACCATTAGAGCCTAGAAACATCCAACACCAACAGCTTTATCCAGGAGACTTATCACCTACACCATTTGAGAGACTCCAATTGGTGAGTGCTTTTGTTGAACATATAACGCGTGATAACACCCAACGTGTTCCTGCGACAATTAAAAATCCACCCATGACACCCGTGACTGTATTAATTATTGGTGACTCCAATAAGAGTCCACCGGGGATCTTTGTGATTCCTGAAGTTAAGACTTACGCACCGGGGAAGAACATTGCAGTGACCATACAACCCAACCACATACCATGGTTTCTTCCAACAGGTACCTGGCTGGCACAAGCGATTGTGCTGCCCGAGAATATACCTAGAAATGCTCGCACACCGTGTGTGTGGTGGACAAGTGTTGTGGGAAAAGACAAGC